>JAGDYQ010000003.1:12938428-12967969 GCA_021962125.1 Bulinus truncatus | reverse complement strand
TTTTTCCCCGGCTAACATCGGCTTACATCCCCCCAACAGCAACCCCTACCCCCCACCCCCGGGCCCATCCCCTTTACTGAAATAAAAAAAATGTAAAAAATTCATTGGGTGCGTTACGTATGTAAAATATGTGCACGTTGAAATGATTCATTGGGTGCGTTACATATGTAAAATATGTGCACGTTGAAATGATTCATTGGGTGCGTTACGTATGTAAAATATGTGCACGTTGAAATGATTCATTGGGTGCGTTACGTATGTAAAATATGTGCACGTTGAAATGATTTCTCCAGGAGACAATCTTCACCAGCTGTCCAAGTCATTCAGCAGACGGACGCTAGCCAGACGACCACAGACTAATCCGTCCTGGCGTTGACCACTAGACTTCAATACACACTTAATGACCGCCTGCCGCTCCCGTTGTTCACATTTCTCGTGTCCGTGAGACAGTTCTCAACTGACCGTGACTAAAGTAGCACAATGACCTCGTGGCACAAACATTCCATATGGGGGAGAAGGAGAGGTGAGGTTAAAGGTTATACTCCATAGGGAGGGGTTAAGTTAGAGAGTGTGAGGTAATTAAGTGGTGGGCAGCTCTGTGAGTTAACAATGAAAGTAAAACCACAAACACACACACAATCATATCATAACTTGTCTATGTCAGACAAAACCGAAAATATTAAACTAGAAAATCCAAGGAACTTATGTAAATTTTTAAAAATGATAACACGTGTCATCAGAATTTTTTTTATTAGAAAAAAAAATGTGTTGTGAAATCGTTAGGTAAAGTCTTCAATAGTCTGTGTTGTATCATTGCACTGCGACTTGACCATGGTATAGCGTGCAATAGTCTGTGTTGTATCATTGCACTGGGACTTGACCATGGTATAGCGTCCAATAGTCTGTGTTGTATCATTGCACTGGGACTTGACCATGGTATAGCGTGCAATAGTCTGTATTGTATCATTGCACTGGGACTTGACCATGGTATAGCGTGCAATAGTCTGTATTGTATCATTGCACTGGGACTTGACCATGGTGTAGCGTGCAATAGTCTGTGTTGTATCATTGCACTGGGACTTGACCATGGTGTAGCGTGCGATAGTCTGTGTTGTATCATTGCACTGGGACTTGACCATGGTATATCGTGCAATAGTCTGTGTTGTATCATTGCACTGGGACTTGACCATGGTGTAGCGTGCGATAGTCTGTGTTGTATCATTGCACTGGGACTTGACCACGGTATAGTGTGCAATAGTCTGTGTTGTATCATTGCACTGGGACTTGACCAAGGTGTAGCGTGCGATCAATATAATGATGGACAACGGAAGAAAAATAACAGATTCTGATATTGTTCCAATGTATACACAAAGAACCTAGCAGAGGAGGGGGGACGGTGCGACCAGAACACAAGTGGCCCCCAGCACTCATAATACCACAGTCTTGCTATAAAATGACTTGGCCATTGATGATCAAAGGGGGCCCAGTTAGTGGAGTATGTCGGGGGGGGGCTAACATTAGCCCTGCCTGGCACACACTAAATCAATAACGCGTTAGAAATCTCTTAATTTCATGAACGAACAACTAATAAACAACAGTAAACTAATATTTCCTTCTAACAAAATCGTTTCTTTTTTACGCAAACAAAAACTCTCCACGCCGATGCCAGAATGTGTAATAAATGAGGTCAGAGGTCAATCGCGTGGCGCCATAGCCCGCTATACAAATATTAACGGATTTTGGAAAGAGGGTGGGGTGGGGGTTAGGGAGTTGCAACAACGGATATTGATCTCTCCCTCAGTCCATCCAGTGAGTTGATGTATGGAGGTTAGAGCTGGTGGGTCTATTATTATGTATAGAGATAACTTGAGATACTCAAACTATTGTGGACCAGTGCCGCAACACACAAGAACAAAATATCTGAATATTCAACTAGTCGGGGGTTGTTTGAACAATGTCTTTGTTTCACTTCATCTGTCTGTTTCAATTCGTCTGCCTTTATTTATTTCATAAATGATCAGATTGTGACATGAAATGCACCTTGAATTAGATTTAAATGTTTATAAACATTGTTGACACTCAACAGTGTTATCGCTTTTGGCATACTGCGACATGCGTGTGGATGCATGCCAGTAAGTACAATGTACACACAATACAATGTACACACAGTACAATGTACACACAGTACAATGTACACACCGTACAATGTACACACAGCAGTTCTGACGTTATTGGGGTTGGGGGCACAAAGCAGAGGCTTCTATAAATGTTTGGTGTCCCTAAGAAGTATTACCAGTCGTGGCACTCCTGAGATTTTGCAGGGATTAGTACTTTTAGATGCCCCATAAACAGTAGACAGTCTTAGGCAAAAGTAACCCGTCGGCGCACTCTTAGCGTCAGATTTAGTAGGATTGAAAACTTTAAAAGGCCCCTCAAACATTTGTCAGCCCTGAGCCTAGTTTTCCCATCTGTAAGATAGGCCCTGAATGCACATATATATCAACCGCGCATTTAAGTACAATGATATGGCCGTTACTGTCTACCTCAATATAGTTATAAACTATAAACTAACATACAAAACTTAAAGTGGCATGAAGACAACAACCGGTAATACTAAATGTGCAACATATAAATGTGTAGGCTATACCGCTGTAAAGTTAACCTTGCAAACACCGCACGGAAATAGATATATCCCATATGTCAAGCTGTCGGCAGATAAAAACAACTTTCAAAGTTAATTTAGAATAGGTCGTGTGCAATAGTTGGTTATTGATCGAGTGACTTCTTACAACATTCGGTTTGGCCAAATTGTGTTTACAATAAAAACTTTCAAAGGGATGAGGGCTGAAAAATGTCAGCACTAAAAAAAAGAAATTTTAAATCAAAATGTACAGCGATTTTTACGAGAAATTCAAATCATAATAGGTATTAGTGTGTGTGTGTGTGTGTGTGTTTATGTACGTGCACACAATAGCCTGTGATCTAAACCACACATACAACCTTCCATTGTGCTGGCGTTTATACCTGACTGATCTTGGTAAAAGAAAGACAACTTAGTGAAAAGAAAAAAAAAAGGTGTATGGGGGGGGGGGGGCGCTTCTCGTTGTGTAACTGACAATACTAATTATAGAACAATGGTCATACGCGAATGTCAGAATAGGAAACGGTTGTACACTTTATATCTGCAAGTGTGTGTAGAGGGGAGAGTGGGGGGGAGGGAATTGTGGTGGGGCTACATTACACAGTTCAGTACAGTTACATGGGTCACGACACACAGTTTAAGAGATCAGTGGAGTCAGGCGAGAAGAATTATGTCATATTGGGGCACT
Organism: Bulinus truncatus; assembly: GCA_021962125.1. Classification (NCBI taxonomy): domain Eukaryota; kingdom Metazoa; phylum Mollusca; class Gastropoda; family Planorbidae; genus Bulinus; species Bulinus truncatus. The sequence goes on along the minus strand of JAGDYQ010000003.1, from coordinate 12,964,640 downwards.
ATAAGAAAACAAGGTTCCCAGTACAAGTCCGTCATGTGATTGTAAGGGCACCTGGGGCACAGTGCCTTCTGTACCTGTTAATCACGATGTCGGTCTGTTTCGAGACAGAAGCGTCAAGTGTTATTATATCAGTAACTTTAACTGTCACGTGATGCCTTGACCTGACTGTGCAATTAAAATGGCTCTAGCCTTAGTGCCCCTAACCCATGTCCTCATTGAGAAAAAAAGAATGTTACTGGTGTCCTCCAAATCATGTATTTGTACTTATTGACACGGTTGAGGACCACTGGTGTCATGTGACACTTTTTTGTATCATATCACTACGTCACATTGCAGGTATGGTGTATTCTTCGACAAGACATACAATAGGAGCCTTACACAAGATATACAATAGGAGCCTTACACAAGACATACAATAGGAGCCTTAGACAAGACATACAATAGGAGCCTTACACAAGACATACAATAGGAGCTTTACACAAGACCATGAAAACAAGTTTGATTATTTTTTAAAAAACGTGTACTAGCTAAATGGACGTGCAAGACATTTACCCAAAAGAGCAAATTAAGTCAACGCACATATTAAGTCAATGCACATATTAAGTCAATGCACATATTAAGTCAACGCACATATTAAGTCAAGGCACATATTAAGTCAACGCACATATTAAGTCAACACACATATTAAGTCAACGCACATATTAAGTCAACGCACATATTAAGTCAACACAGATATTAAGTCAACGCACATATTAAGTCAACGCACATATTAAGTCAACACAGATATTAAGTCAACACACATATTAAGTCAACACACATATTAAGTCAACACACATATTAAGTCAACACACATTATGTGATCAGTGATGCGTGTCATTTGTTACATTATTTATTAATGATTTTTATATGTGATTGTGTTTTTTTAAACTTGGAATTCAGATATTGAACCCTTGTCTAGCCGTGTTTTGACACATACGGCTACTTGTGAGACAATTTTACGTGTCTGTGTGTGTGCCGGTGTGTGTGTGTGTGTGTTATGAAGGACGAGTCTCACAATCCAGGCCTAACAAAGCGGTTTGGAGCCCAGCCCCCCCCTCTTCCCCCCAGCAGATGGCGTCGACATTTGGACAACGCTGTGCTCAATCTCGGCACGCGCTCGCACGTGTCCGGTGTGTTGAGAGCAGAGAGGTCGGCCTACTGGGATGGTCTCTCCGTGTGAAATGAAGTGGAAACAGTTTCTGAAAAACGGTTTTTAACATGAAGAAGGTGAAGAGATGAGGGAAAACTATCAAAACAACAAACTTAAAGAAGGGAAATGTTTTAATGACGGACTTCTCCCCTAACCAGCAACTCACGCACAAATTGAACTTTTCTTCCAGCATTTTATTTTTGCTATGCCCACTTAAATTACAAACCGAGAACACTGCTGAAGGTTTAGACATGTTAAAATATGCGTCTATGAATTTATAACAAACTATTGTAACATCTCCATATGATTTTTCAAAGTTGTACATCAGTACAGATTGTTTACAGTTGTACATCAGTACAGATTGTTTACAGTTGTACATCAGTACAGATTGTTTAGAGTTGTACATCAGTACAGATTGTTCAGAGTTGTACATCAGTACAGATTGTTTACAGTTGTACATCAGTACAGATTGTTTACAGTTGTGCATCAGTACAGATTGTTCAGAGTTGTACATCAGTACAGATTGTTTACAGTTGTACATCAGTACAGATTGTTCAGAGTTGTACATCAGTACAGATTGTTTACAGTTGTACATCAGTACAGATTGTTCAGAGTTGTACATCAGTACAGATTGTTTACAGTTGTACATCAGTACAGATTGTTTACAGTTGTGCATCAGTACAGATTGTTCAGAGTTGTACATCAGTACAGATTGTTTAGAGTTGTGCATCAGAACAGATTGTTTAGAGTTGTACATCAGTACAGATTGTTTAGAGTTGTACATCAGTACAGAGAATCTATTGTTTCTGGAGGTCGATATGTAAATCAGCAATTTTAAAAAAGGTTTAGAAAAAACTCTAAATAAAAATTCTACATTGTACACTGTACACATAATGATATAGAATGTAAATAACTTCCCACTCCACTTAAATTGGTTTAAAACAGGTCGGCAATCAGTAGTCCCCGGAAAAATGGTGGTCCGTGAGAAAAATGATTCTGGTCAGCGGAAGAAGTTGATACCACTATTATTGTTTTTTTTTTCATTTTAATTATACAAAATCAAGCACGTGATAAATCGACAACTGTTATTGAATTTAGTTTTACGCAGGAACGAAACTAAGAAATGTAGTGGCCCAACAAAAGACAACAATAAAAAAAACGTAGGTGTGTAAGGTCCAAAAGGTTGCCGACCACTGGTTAAAAACAATGTCATGTTTTGTTGTTTTAAGATTCTACTTATTGCTACCGCCTACAATCATGTACAATGTGTACACTCGGATCGGTAATTCCCAGTCAAATCCACAGCAGTCTTTTCACCGCTACAAATACGAAAAAATACAGTTCGGCTGAGCACACAAAGCCGAGTCACAAAATTGATGCAAAAAGATCACAGAACAAGTCGATAAATAAATATTCTTAATGAAGAAAATAATAAAGATGCCAGCAACTTACCTCATATCAGGGCCAATTGAATTATGCTTTGAATAGTTTTATATCCGATACAAACTCAATAATCATATAATGTAAATAAGAAAAACTCCAGCAGCCACAGACTGAGTCATTTACTGCCGCTAACGTAATAAAACTGGATCACTGAAAGAAAAATTAGCGTCAGAGATATTAGTGGGAAACTTCCAGTTTGTGTACAGTTAGTTCAGTTGCGGGTAGGACCGGCCGTCGCTTTGTAATGAAAACAGCAGTCAAGTTAACGTCTCTCTCTGTACACGGCACAGACCAGGCGCACGAAATAAGCGAGACGACGGGAGTTACGTTCTCCTGGCGACAAGGTACTACCCAGCACCGCCCGCCCTACTTCTTGAACGGTTTTTTTTTATCTCTACAGAGTAGGAGGTGGAGAGGAGGTACATTAGAAAGGGTCAATCACACTGACTTCGATTGACCATCCTCAGTAATTTGTAGCATATCCCTTAGGGATTTAAAGTAATCTTAGCAGCGGAAATAATGTGTTTAGGACAAATTATATTAGCGTGCTGTTCAAGCTATAAGCATTTGGCCTTAATGAAGGAGAATCATGTGTATTTTTTAAATATAATATACAGATGGAGTGATATTTATGGAGTACATGTACAAAGAAAAATTACAAACAAGGAAAATCTTATAATAAACTAAGACAATATTCTACCATATAATAAACTAAGACAATATTCTACCATATAATATACTAAGACAATATTCTACCTAAAAGTAAACTAAGACAATATTTTACCATATAATATACTAATACAATATTCTACCTAAAAGTAAACTAAGACAATATTTTACCATATAATATACTAAGACAATATTCTACCATATAATATACTAAGACAATATTTTACCATATGATATACTAAGACAATATTCTACCTAAAAGTAAATTAAAACAAGTGAATGCTTGTGGGACACTACACATGGTAAAAAAAAATTAATGAATTCAAATTTAATTTTCAAATTTCACGTTTAGTAAGGAATTATGGTGCCTTCACACTTATAGTATGGTCGGATATGGCTTGAAAGTCTGACTGTTAGCCTACAGGTCAGTTACCCTACAGGTCTGTTACCCTACAGGTCTGTTAGCCTAAAGGTCAATTACCCTACAGGTCTGTTAGCCTACAGGTCAGTTACCCTACAGATCTGTTAGCCTACAGGTCAGTTACCCTACAGGTCTGTTAGCCTACAGGTCTGTTAGCCTACAGGTCTGTTAGCCTACAGGTCTGTTAGCCTACAGGTCAGTTACCCTACAAGTCTGTTACCCTACAGGTCTGTTACCCTACAGGTCTGTTACCCTACAGGTCAGTTACCCTACAGGTCTCTTAGCCTACAGGTCAGTTACCCTACAGGTCTGTTAGCCTACAGGTCTGTTAGCCTACAGGTCTGTTACCCTACAGGTCTGTTAGCCTACAGGTCAGTTACCCTACAGGTCTGTTACCCTACAGGTCTGTTACCCTACAGGTCTGTTACCCTACAGGTCAGTTACCCTACAGGTCTGTTAGCCTACAGGTCTGTTACCGTACAGGTCTGTTACCCTACAGGTCAGTTACCCTACAGGTCTGTTAGCCTACAGGTCTGTTACCCTACAGGTCTGTTAGCCTACAGGTCTGTTACCCTACAGGTCTGTTACCCTACAGGTCTGTTAGCCTACAGGTCAGTTACCCTACAGGTCTGTTAGCCTACAGGTCTGTTACCCTACAGGTCAGTTACCCTACAGGTCAGTTACCCTACAGGTCTGTTAGCCTACAGGTCAGTTACCATACAGGTTTGTTACCCTACAGGTCTGTTAGCCTACAGGTCTGTTACCCTACAGGTCTGTTAGTCTACAGGTCTGTTACCCTACAGGTCTGTTACCCTACAGGTCTGTTAGCCTACAGGTCAGTTACCCTACAGGTCTGTTACCCTACAGGTCTGTTAGCCTACAGGTCTGTTACCCTACAGGTCTGTTACCCTACAGGTCTGTTAGCCTACAGGTCTGTTACCCTACAGGTCTGTTACCCTACAGGTCTGTTAGCCTATAGGTCTGTTACCCTACAGGTCTGTTAGCCTACAGGTCAGTTACCCTACAGGTCTGTTAGCCTACAGGTCAGTTACCCTACAGGTCTGTTAGTCTACAGGTCGGTGTAAAGCGCGCGACAGTCAACTTAAAGGTCCCGCGTTAGATTTCCGGTGAGAACCACGGAATCCTCTAAGTCAGTGGTCGGCAAAGTGCGGCTCCGGAGCCGCAAGAGGCTTTTTGGCTCTTTAAGTGCGGCTCTGGCATTTAGTTTTAATTAGTGTACTACTTATTTAGCGTAATAAAAGTTTACTAAACAATCAGAGTTGGCTCCCAATTTTTTTTAAATTGTTGTAATATTCATATTTGGCTCTTTGGCTAATATGTTTGCCGACCACTGTTCTAAGTTATCATGGACGTTCTCACTGTATCCCATGGCGACTACTGGGGGGTGGGGGGGGCGCAACTAGCCTCTCTGCCGCCCGGGGACAGACAGACATTTGACTTTTAACAAACAAGTATTATGTTTATTAACAAAAAAAAGTGTAGTTTTGATGAACTTCATATAATTGAAAAAGACAAAATTGCATATTATATTGGAAATGTATCTTTCGACTTTCGATAATTGCAAATGAGTACATTATTTCACCTAATGTTTGTCCATCACAAGTGACTAAATTATTTCACCTAATGTCTGTCCATCATAAACGACTACATTATTTCACCTAATGTCTGTCCATCACAAGTGACTACGTTATTTCACCTAATGTATGTCCATCACAAATGACTACATTGTTTCACCTAATGTTTGTCCATCACAAATGACTACATTATTTCACCTAATGTTTGTCCATCACAAATGACTACATTACTTCACCTAATGTTTGTCCATCACAAATGACTACATTATTTCACCTAATGTTTGTCCATCACAAATGACTACATTATTTCCCCTAATGTTTGTCCATCACAAATGACTACATTATTTCACCTAATGTTTGTCCATCACAAATTCAATTATCAATATCTATAAGAGCCAAATTGTATTCTCTGTGAACGTTATTTCTGTTTTGAGTATGATCGTTCATCCATAACTCTTGTTTGTGGTTTAGATAAATGTGCCCAAAATAAACGAGTCTGTGCCCCCGGGGACTCCAAGTCTCTCGTGTCGGCCTTAGAGGGGATATATTGTGTCGGCCTTAGAGGGGATATATTGTGTCGGCCTTAGAGGGGATATATTGTGTCGGCCTTAGAGGGGATATATTGTGTCGGCCTTAGAGGGGATATATTGTGTCGGCCTTAGAGGGGATATATTGTGTCGGCCTTAGAGGGGATATATTGTGTCGGCCTTAGAGGGGATATATTGTGTCGGCCTTAGAGGGGATATACTGTGTCGGCCTTAGAGGGGATATATTGTGTCGGCCTTAGAGGGGATATATTGTTACCAAAGTTCTGGTAAAGATTTATTCCAATATCATTATATCGGCTCAATCAAAATGTCCATTTCTTATCAAACGATGTCCACTTGTAATTCTTCCACCAATCAGAACAGCCAATTTCTCTTCATTATTTTTAATGTGACAGTGGCTATCAAACAGAAAACTAAACATCGTAATGCTCATTTTTTATCTGCCGAAATTGTTCACTATTTAATAGTGTACTGTTAACTGAATCCAGAGCCTATTTATTTCTCAACTTTTTTTCGAAACTAAGTTAATTTTTTTTTGTTTTAACTTGTATTATTTTTTTTTAATATACAACTTAGGGTTGTCCTTAAAATGTATACCCCTGCAACAACCTTAATGAGAGACATCAATGGCGACCTCCTGAGGGGGGGGGGATGCATTCTTGGAGATTTTGTTTATTTTTTCTGTTTGACACTCACCCTATACCCGTAGATGTTCTCGTTCCAGGCCCAGCGCACTGCTAAAACCACCTCTAAACAAAATTAAAAAAAAAAAAACCTATCAAAATGCATTATGTTTATAGTAAGTAAAACTACTGAATGACTTATAGTAAGTAGGCCTGCTGAATGACTTATAGTAAGTAGGCCTGCTGAATGACTTATAGTAAGTAGGCCTGCTGAATGACTTATAGTAAGTAGGCCTGCTGAATGACTTATAGTAAGTAGGCCTGCTGAATGACTTATAGTAAGTAGGCCTGCTGAATGACTTATAGTAAGTAGGCCTGCTGAATGACTTATAGTAAGTAGGCCTGCTGAATGACTTATAGTAAGTAGGCCTGCTGAATGACTTATAGTAAGTAGGCCTGCTGAATGACTTATAGTAAGTAGACCTGCTGAATGACTTATAGTAAGTAGGCCTGCTGAATGACTTATAGTAAGTAGGCCTGCTGAATGACTCATAGTAAGTAGACCTGCTGAACGACTTATAGTAAGTAGACCTACTGAATGACTTATAGTAAGTAGACCTACTGAATGACTTATAGTAAGTAGACCTGCTGAACGACTTATAGTAAGTAGGCCTGCTGAATGACTTATAGTAAGTAGGCCTGCTGAATGACTTATAGTAAGTAGGCCTGCTGAACGACTTATAGTAAGTAGGCCTGCTGAATGACTTATAGTAAGTAGACCTGCTGAATGACTTATAGTAAGTAGACCTGCTGAACGACTTATAGTAAGTAGGCCTGCTGAATGACTTATAGTAAGTAGACCTGCTGAATGACTTATAGTAAGTAGGCCTACTGAATGACTTATAGTAAGTAGGCCTGCTGAATGACTTATAGTAAGTAGGCCTGCTGAATGACTTATAGTAAGTAGACCTGCTGAATGACTTATAGTAAGTAGACCTACTGAATGACTTATAGTAAGTAGACCTGCTGAACGACTTATAGTAAGTAGGCCTGCTGAATGACTTATAGTAAGTAGGCCTGCTGAACGACTTATAGTAAGTAGACCTGCTGAACGACTTATAGTAAGTAGGCCTGCTGAATGACTTATAGTAAGTAGGCCTGCTGAACGACTTATAGTAAGTAGACCTGCTGAACGACTTATAGTAAGTAGGCCTGCTGAATGACTTATAGTAAGTAGACCTGCTGAACGACTTATAGTAAGTAGGCCTGCTGAATGACTTATAGTAAGTAGGCCTACTGAATGACTTATAGTAAGTAGACCTACTGAATGACTTATAGTAAGTAGGCCTGCTGAATGACTTATAGTAAGTAGGCCTACTGAATGACTTATAGTAAGTAGGCCTGCTGAATGACTTATAGTAAGTAGGCCTGCTGAATGACTTATAGTAAGTAGACCTGCTGAACGACTTATAGTAAGTAGACCTGCTTAATGACTTATAGTAAGTAGGTCTGCCGAATGATCAGTAATCATACATCAGCAGACACAAGAAGCAGTTGAAACTGTGACGTTATGTGTACATCTGCAGACTAATGAAACTTGATTGACACCTGCCATTTGTTTGGAACAAAATGTGACAAGGGGATTCAGAGCGGGAAGGGGGAGGGGGTGGTCAATTTGAGAGAAAAAAATATTCCGTAAATTTTAAATTTAACTAGGAAGATGAAACAAAGCATATAGACATAGTATAGTTTCCTATTCTGAAAGTAATGAAACATTTTTTTAAATAAAATCTTTAGTTGGTAACTAAAAAAAAAACTAGTTTAACTTAACTTTCAAATGAACTTTTTAAATTACTTAAACTTTTAGTTATTTAATTTCTAGTTGACTATTTCCAATCACTGCTCCTAATAAAGATACACAATCTACTGTAAAAACCATATCAATTGTTTTTATTTATTTCTTCTCCTTGAAGAATTTAGCTTTGTCAAATCTTTTTTTGCTGATAAAATAATTAATTCAGAAATGGAAAAATAATGAACAATATCCTTTGCCAGAATGTGTGTAGATTTTACATATTGAGTATTGAGCATTAAATAGCCCAGTGTTTGAACTTGTTATTGATGAATAAAACTACAAATAAAAGAAAACAACAACTCATTATTCATTTATACTCATTTCTGAGGCTGAATTTGAAAACAAAATGATGCATGGAAGATTCTGTTTCACAAACAAATTTAACAACATCACAATAAGAACATTACAAGAAATAAGCCTGTAAGTTGTTTTTCATGATTGTTTATTAAAAACTGACTTCACTATATTACAAAAAAATAATATATTTCTAGGACTATTTTACAAATTAGTATTTTATAAATGTTTACAAATGTAATTACTTTTTGATCAATGTAGCTATGAAACTTATAGATTGAGCAAGAGACAACTTTTACTCAGCTTAAAATCTTGAACCCAAATTTAGAATCATTTTAATAATGTTAATTAACTTGAAAATATTTTCATTTAGAGAAAATTTCATTGCTTACTGATTGAAAATTTTATCAGAAACTAATTAGAGCTGAGACTATAAAATTAATATAAAACGAAATTAGCCATGACACTGGCAAAAGCTTTTAATGAACTATTTTTATAATCAGTGACTTATATTAATGCAAGAGAAAAAATAATTTTGAGTTTCCTTTAAATCTAATAAATATTCTTTTCTAGCATCAAATTAACCATACAATGATTATGTTTGGCATAAAAAAAAATACTTTTTTTTAAATATTTTTACATAATATAAACAATCCATCTTAAACCAAATTATGCCAGGTTTTCTTCCTTTTTTTGTTTTTCTATTTCAGCTACTGAAACAACTCATATGACACATGTAATAAAGCTAAAACTCAACTAATATCTTGCGAAAATTTTGACTTTTGTGAAGAGAAATTAGAAAAACAAGCTGGCAACATCATTAAGTGAATGCTAACAAATGCTGTCTTTCAAAAGAGATTGGTGGCACATGGTCTATCTAATTTACATTAAACATAAAAATTAGAATAATAATGTCTATTTTTATTAAAAACTTTAAAATAGAGATAAGAATACAGACTAGAATGTATATCATTTGAACAAAAATTTGATAAAAAATTTAGAAAATGAGAAAGATTTATGAAACACTAAAAAAAAACAACCCCCAACTAAAAATGATATTGTTCAAAATGATTTAAAATTTTTGAAATCACAAAGTTTACTTAAAACTAATTTTGACCATTAGCTTATTATTTTTATCATAATATTATCTTTAATAAAAAAAAGTACAATACAGCATGAAAAAGATCAGTTTAATTAAACAATTTATCATTTGAGAAATAAATAACTGTGATGCATAAATTGCTTAAAAAAATCACTAGCATTCAATAAAATGGATTAGTAAAATTCAATACAAAAATTCTATAGAATACAAGTAAAAAAAAACTTTAAAAAATACAGAAGTAAAAAGGGACCTTAAGGTGATCAATATTATAAGTCAACAGTTAACAAAAATGGCATCATTCAATTTACATTGAGCATTAATCAGAGTTTACTGGGCTAACAATTTACACAGAATAAAACAAAAATCACAATAATATATAAGGTATAATACACATTCATTTATCAATTATTATTTTTTTCAAATACGATAGAAAAAATATCAAATTCAGTACACTGTTTTTTCCTGAATAACAGTGGGTCAATGTGGATATTTATTTAGTTCTTACAAAAAACTATTTTTGTCTCTTTCATTAATTCACTATGATGTAAGTATAAACAGGTTTATAAAATAAAGTATGAGATAGGTCCATCTGCTTATCAAAATCTATAAACATGTCTATTAGAAATGTAAAATTCCACTGTAAATCTATATACACTGGCTAAAATAGTCCTTATATAAGTACAGTCCTTAATACATGTAATAATTTCAGGCTTTCAGTAAAATATACTTTAGAGTTTTAACACATATTATTTGCTGAACTCTTCCAATATTAAATTTCAAATCCGGTGATCTTAAGAGTAAGCTAGGCATGGTGTCAAATGCTGATTTACTCTTGTTGTTTGGAAGTTTGCTATTGATATTTACTTTAATAAAACACTATACTGTATTAGGTAGTTTTAAAAAAAATTGGAAATGACAAATGTCAAATGAATGTAATTTCTAGAAAACAATATTAGTATTGGATTGAATTTTTGAAAGTAAAAATAAAAGAATTTTAATTGACAAAAAGTTGGAATGATTTAAGTATTAAAATTATTATATTTAATATTTTTTATAAAAAAAAAATTAAAGTAGCTCCTTAATTGTTGATTTTTAGATAATGATTTATTTTTCTTCTAATTTATTTATATAACCATTTACAAAATTATTATGCTGATTGGAAACAATACTGAAAGACAACCCATACAATTTTCTTCCAATGAAAAAAATTAATCAAGTTTAAAAAAATCATAATAATGCTGTTTAGAAAAAGCAATTTTAATATAAAAAAGCTTAAAAAAACAAAATATAACATAAGTTGTTCTAAAATATATTATGGCAAGACATGTATTAAAATATCATTTTAAGATCACAAATCATTTGCACTTGATACAAGTAAAAAATGAGGCAAAAGGCTGAGAAATATATCAAATTCTATGAACAAAATGTCAAGAGTCTATAAACCCAAATTATCAATGAATAAAATAAATATTTTATAAATGCTTCAACTTTAAAACCCAGTGAATAACTAGGACTTGACTGTTGGCCTAAAAAAAAATCAGATCTAAACTGGATGTATGGATCCCTAAATAACCTCAGTACAACTTTAATCCAATCTGCTGACACATTAAAAGTGTTAGTCAACAGAATGCAAGGTAATAAATAAAAAAAATTGTTTTAATTAAATACTTAAGCTTAAGTGAAAATATAGTCCTTAGGAAAAAATACTTTTGAGTTTTTTTTTCTTAAATGAATCAGTAAATATTTTTTAAACTGATAATTACTACTATTAATTAAAATATTATTATGATAGCTATTATTAAGAAGTAAAAGTTATAGAAAAAAAAAAATATTCAATGGTAAAATATGTTTTGCTTTCACCTGCTTATTTAAAGGCCTAATTTATTACAAATAAAAAAATTATTGCTTTTTGATTTAATACAAAAATATAATACAAATGAATGAAGTCAAGTTATTTTTAAAAAACATTTATCAATGCAAAGTTTCCTTGATAAGTATGAATTTTTTTTGTTAGAAAATGTTCTTTTTTGGTAACAAATATAATTGTTTCCATCATAAAAAAAGCAGCATGTGAAAAATTAAAAAAAAAAAAAAAAAAGCTACAAAAAAATGAAAGACATCTTATGAAATAAAAATTAAGGATACAATTTAGAAAGTATGTAGAGTTAAAAAATCATAATGTAGGTAAGTTAACCACCAAATTACTCTTTACATCTACACAAAAATTGTGGCACTTTTTTTTTTCTTAATCTGCTTTATACTAAAAATACAGAAAAACTATAAAATTACTCATTAACTTTTAAGATAATCATAAGATACCTAATAAAAATTTTACAAGCACTTAAATATTTTGTACTGTATTCCATCAAATTTTTTGAGTTTTGAAATTGTGCCATTGTGCCTATTATGGAAAAAAAAAAAGATCTCAGCAACAATATAACACCACTAAGATAACAGTGTAACAAAAATAAAGAGCAATTAAGTTCAATGATGTAAGTCACAAAATACCAAGTGCATCATATACTATTTAAAGAGAGATTTAAAAAATTATGTAAAAAAGTGAAAATATCAGTAGGAGTTTGTTAAATTATTTGTTGTAAAAAAAACATTTGTATCACTTCAACATTACCAATATCAATTGAAATATTTACATGATAGCACAATTACATATACAATGTCTGATATTGAGTTTGACTGCACAATTACATATACAATGTCTCATATTAGGTTTTTTAAATTGCAATATTTATGGATAACAAAAATTTAAGATCTGTGTATCAAATGTGAATTTGTGCTAATAAAGAAGGTTTGTTTTTAAGAGATCAATGCTTAATTAATAGGAAGGTGAAGTTGATATTGCTATAAAACTAAATAATGTACTCTGTAATATAGAGCATGATTATGTATAGATATGGATAAATATGCCAATATTATTGCATGTTATGATGCCATATGAATATTATAACAACTATCGCAAATAAATTATAAGTTAAAAAGGATAACATCTTTGGTTTCAACAAAACAAAAACATAAATTAAAAAAAAGCAAAAAAAAAAAAACCCACACTAAATTAATTAAAGCAATAAAGATGTTAACTAAAATGAATTATCTGCCTTATAATCATTTTCCAATAAGGATGAATGCTGTAAATAAATAATTGCACAAGACTTACAGTTAATGTTTACATCATCTACTAGACTTCAATGAACAAAAAATTCCGATCAGAAGTACATTGAATAAAACAAGTATACTTTTAAAATATACAATTTTACTATTATTTTATAACAAACTCAGTTTAAAATAAAAGCTGTTTTAATAACACATTTAAAAATGAATCGGAGATTTATAAAGCAGAAAATATCAATGCATAAAAATCTTCCAATCTACCCCCCCCCCTTCCCCCAACCCCTCAAACTGAAGGAATCAGGTGTTTTATCTGAACCATATTTAACACCCATTATTAGTGGTGGGGCAGTTTTGTAATTCTTCTCTACTTCTATATCATACATAACCAAGGTAGTAATGGCCACGGCACTCAGTTTTGATGATTGTGTTGTTCGGGTGGCTGGGATTATTTTCACAGACATAATTTACCACTTCAGCCAATCAAATCAACTTACAAAGTCATAAATCATGTTATATGGAAGATCTTATCTGAAATATAACTAAATTTAAACCAAATTACATCTAACAGCTTTTCTATTGGATATTTCTGTGGCGATGTAAGCTTTGCCTCTATACCATTTTTAAATACACTTAAGAGTTTGAAGTATACTTTATGTTTTTTAAATTATATATGCAAGCATAACCCATTTAGAAAAATTGTTCAACTAGCTCAAAGACTAAGAATTTCGCTAACATGAATCTTGAAAAATAACATCTATAGTTACAACTGAGGTAGTACAGTATTATGAATTTTCAAACCAGTCATCAAATAAAAACAATTATCTAAATTTAGTATGACATTTTTGTAACTGCAGCACATAATAAAACATATTAATTCTTTTCTAAGCATGTAACAATGTCTTCGTTTAATACATTTAATATTGGAATACATACACTATTTTCCACTGTTTAAAAACAAGCACTAAAAAGGGAAAAGTAAAGATTATCTTTAAGAGCCCATAAGGACCACCAGGGCAGATGAAGTATTCACCTGTAGACATGGCACACTGGCCAGCTGATTTTACTTTCCCCAATCTTTCCCATCCCTTAAAAAGAAAAAAAAAATCAATGCTAACTTTTTTGTCGATGAAAAATAGAAAAAGAAAAAAATTTTACTAGAAGATTTTTATACTTTACTGATTAATATAAAAAAGTTGCAGATATGTTTAAAATGTGATTTTAGTGAAATCATCTTAATCCAGCCGGTTGATTTTAAAAGAACTAGCACTGTCACAAAGCATTCAAGTTTCAGGTAATGATTTAGCATTTATAAAATTTGTGACTTTACAATCTGTCAATAAAATAAACAAAAAATACATGAAACCAAATGAATAAAAAGAAGCTTACTTGCAGTACTGAAGCAGATATTTTTGTAATGAGACAGGAATCGGAAGTTTACATGTCTCATGGGGTAAGACTAAGTGTAAGATGGCCTGGCGACACAGATCTTGGAGGGAACAGACTTTAACAGGTAACTTGTAGACTACAATCCTCCTACTGAACTTGTGCTGCTTTATGATTGCTAAGCAAGACTCTCCAAGGGAGAATCTGGGAAAGATGTTCAAGTTCACCAACTCAGACAAGGGCCAGTAAGCCCCTCTAATATCAACCTGATTATGAAATATTTTTTAAAATGGAATTGAGAAATGTTCACAATTAAAAATACAAAATATTTTTATACCATTTACAAAAAATACAAATTTTAAAGCAGAATAACAGACACTTTTTTGATAATTTTTTAAACAGTTTTCATAGCTTGACTGAAATGAATACATTTCTAACATCCTAACTACATGACATGTATTATTCTGAAAAAATAAACTGTCTGCAACCATCATATCACATTATTTTAATGAAATTTTTATCTGAATGAAAGGATAAAATTATTTACATTCACGATTCAATTTTGTCTCGTTTAGTAAATATCAAATATGTTAAGTATTACAAAATACAAGGTTGATTTATTATCAGATGAAACATAAAAAAAAATGGATATTAATTTACCTGAAAAACTTTCTCTAAGTCTGGATAGCTTAAAATTATAATACAGTTGTAGTTGCTACCATCTGCCAGGTATGTATAGCGTGCTGCAAGGTAGTCTCCAGTTGGGCTAGACCTTTGGAGAATAAAAAGTAAAACTAATTAGACAAGAGCGTTATGATTGTCGAAAGGATTTTTTAATCTACAGAAGTTCAATTTCTATAGGGATAGAAAAAATTGGTAAAAGGCTTTGTAGGGTACAGCTAGCTTTATAATTTAAAAGATAAAAGATTTTTTTTTAAACTAAGCAGGACATTATCTTTATAGAATGATTGACAAATGATAATTTTGATCAGTTTTGTTGATTAATAATATATAGGCAATATTAATATTGAATGAGTGTATATCTAACCTGATTTGCTGGATAGAAGCATTAAAGTCAAAGAGAATTTTCTGGGATGTGATAGACCAATCTTCAGTCCTGAATATCTATGTGATAGATTATTTAAAATTAAAAAAGATAAAAAAATAATTTTATTTGCATTTTAATAATTAGATTTCAGGAAAGTTAAAATATTTGGTGACTTGACTTTTTTCCTTGAACTCCTTGAGGAGCAAAGGGCCTCTAAAATATTTACTAAATATTAAATTAAAAAAGATATATTCTAATAAAAAAAATTATTGCCATTTATCAATGAAATGCCAGTAGTGGGGTGCACTCCCACCAGGAGTGAGTAATATTATTGTTTTGGGGGGCAATTGGGAAATTTCAAATTTACATTACTATATTAAAATTAGCCTTTTTGGGGGTTTTTTTTTGTGTTGGGTGGGGTGTTGGTGAAAATTATGTGCTTTTGTAAAACTTTCCTTATTATTTTTTTCAATAAGTGTTAACTGTTTGACCTTCTTCAAGAATAAATTCAAAATAACTATTTAATGACCTTAATTGTTGGCTAAAAAAGGTCAACAGTAGACTATTCAGAAGAAACTGTATAATGAGTACTGGTAAGAATTTTTTTTATTATAAATTGTGTATATCTATCATAGGAAGCCAGTCGAAATTTTACAAAGACTTAAATGGGACAGGATACCAAAAAAGGCTAGGGAGGAGGATGGTTGTGCGGTAAAGTGCTTGACTGTTTGACTGGGGGTCCCTAGTTCAATCTCGGTGAGGACCAATAGATATTTCAGGTCAAGGCTTAAGTCCCGCTATTTCTCCCGTAGTGCCTCCATTGCCATTGCACTGTATTTCTCATTAGGGATGAAAGAAAGGCACCATAAAAGCCGTCCCCTTAGTGGTTTATAGGATCTAAGAGATTTCATCTCATCCTTACAAGGTCATCACTTTGTGAAAATTCACTAAAAAAAATTTAATGCATTTATTTTACTGTCTATATTTTCAGAAAACTTTACCCAACACATTGTAGTTTTGAGTTCCACTCTTCTGGTGATATTTAGAATGTTTTTTTAACTACTATATAACTATCTGTTATCACAACTATTTAAGTAATAAAGCAAAACTTATTATATATTTATACATACTTATAACAAGATAAACATTTAAAAGTAAAAACATGAATTTACTTTTAACATCTCTGTCTCCAGCTGCAATAATATGTTCATCACCAAGCTTATTGTTGTAAGTTAGACTGTGATGTGCCAGATAAACTTTAATTTGTTGATTGTCACTGGCTTTTTGGGAGGGTAACATTTATTCCAACTGAAAAAAATATTTTTTGATAATGAGCTTTTTTTTTTTCCCCATCTTTCAATAACTAAATATGTGTTTCTTTTGGTAAGGATTAAAATTAATATAGGTTTTACTTGCAAATAAATTGTAGAGAATTGTTAAAAGTTTCATTAAATTATAATAAGCTTCAGAATGAGCAAAGGATTAGGAGAAATAAAATCATCATATAATATGGATTGTAAATGGTCCTTTTCAAACAATACTCTTTAAAAATTAGTTCGAGAAATTGAGATTAGCAGACCATAGTTTCCAGATTATGGGGATAATTTTGAAAATAAGCATTATTAAGTTATCTAATTTATCTAATTTCAAAATGATATGTTTCTGCAAATGTTTACTTATAATTAGCACATGGAGAATAATGAGATTCACAAACATGCTAAAGTAATTAAAGTTAACAAAATATAAAAACAATATGCACAAAAAAAAAAGTGGCGCTGGTCTGGCCATATTAAGCCTTTTCCTTGGGAAAAACTAAGACCTCATTACTAGGGTTTTGGGTTGGAAAGTTTTAGAAAAACGGGGGGGAAAAAAAAAAAAGAAAAAAAAATAAAAAAAAAAAAAAAGAAAAATGAGAAAAAAAGAAAAAAAAAACAAAAAAAAAATAAAAAAAAAAAAATAATATAATGAGGACTAAGTGGGGGAATTTTTATAAAATAAAAACATGAGAAAAAAATATATTATGATGGATATAATAAAGATAAAAAGATATAAATATATAATCCCCCATTGAAACCAAATAAAACAAAAAACAACAAAAAAATAATAAAAGTAATAATAAATTTCCTATCGATAATTTTTTTTTTAAATTAAATATAATAAAAAAAAATGCCATGGGAAAAAGCCGAAAAAAAATCCAAAAATCATAAAAAAAAATAAGAAAAAAAAAAATATAATAAGAAAAAAATAAATAAAATTTTAATAAATAATTAAAAAAAAAAAAAAATAAAAAAAATAAAAAAAAAAAAAAACAAACTAATTGTACTCGATAACCACTTTTAAGAAATAAGACTAAAGGGGAAAAAAACCCCCACGGGGGTCTGTTTTTCCCTTTTCAATAACAAAAAAAATACTAATATTCAAATAAGGGGAAGGTTTTACCACTTTTTAAACGTTAATACAAGGCTTCATTTTCATGAAAAGTCCCCTCCCTAAAAACTAATAAAAAAAAACTAAAAATAAAAAAAAATAATTAAAAAAAAAAAAAAAAAAGTACTCGATAACCCACTTTTACTAGGGGCTGAGAGGCTATTCCAGGAAAATACAAGTTTTTAACACTAACTCTAAATAGTATATACTTGTAAAAAAAAGTACTTATTGTGTCTCCATTTAAGAAATTGATAAAAAAAAAAGGCTTCATAAGTTAAAAAGGCTTTTTCTGACAAGATCACACATTACCTGAATATGATAATTTATGTTTGCCTGAAAATGATAGCGAACATCTGGCCGTAAGACAATGTGTGTGGAATTTGGTGAAATGTACACTTCATACCATCTCCGCAGGCTGCTGTACAGGATGAACTGACCTGAACAGATTCTGTGTTCCAGGTTGATAAAAAAAAACTTGGTGAAGGGAGGATGACGGTCAGAGTTGACCTAAAAATAGAAAGGTAACAAATCTTACATATTTTTGTAACCTAACAGATTTAAAAGCTTTGAAATAAATGAGAACAAGAGACATATACAAGAACACATAACAACACACTATTAGTGTATACTCTATCTGCAGTTAATGTGACCACAAGAATATTAAGTTTAATTCTTTTCAAACTTGAGACAATTAATTCAAGACAGCCAAGAAATGTTAATGAGTGAAACAGGTTAAACTAAACATTCATGCGTGAGAAAAAATATATTGTTAGAGGTCATAAAAAATATGAAAATATAACACATAATGAGTAGTAAAACAAACAAAAAATAGTAGCAACAAATTCAATTAATTAAAACTGATCATTTTAGGAAAATACACAAATAATAAAAAAGATGATATATGATATAATTCTAGTGTAATAATATTCTCATTTACTATATTAGTGAGCACCTAATGAGAAAAGACTGAAGGGCAAACAAAGAAGTAGAGGAGATAGATAGATAAAGCTGGGAAAGACCTTACAAACCTGGGAGTGACACAGTGGAGGGAAACTGCCAAGTATATGGAAAAAAGGAATAGGAGTGGTAAGGAACTAAAGCCCTACATGTGCTGTCAAGCCAAAGGGAAAATATATTGTAAACTACTAGTTTATTATGATTTTTCCAATTATTTTAAAATCTTAACAGAAAATTACTTAAAAACAGTGATTCTCAAACTTTTTCCGCCTATCGTCCCCTTGTTTAAAAAAAAAAAATAGAATTCCAAACCTTTAAGGCTATATATATTTATTCTATAAACAAACAGAGAAGAGACATTTTAGATACTGGTTCAATTTTATAAATAAATTTATAAATTGAAAGGTTTTGTTGTAAATAAAAGAAAAAAGACTGGAGAATGATAAAACAAAAGAATTTAATTTGTCAATGCAATCATACCAAGTAACATGATTTTATGAAAACAACATAGAATAAGACAAAGATATAATTTATAAACATTTTATTTGTCATATTTAACAAATTCATTAAAAGAGAATGGTGAACTTGGTGCAGAGACATTATTCTGCAAAGTCAGTCTATTTCAGTGATTAGTAATTTTATGTCACATTCAACTAAGTGCAGTAGGTTTTTCATATTTATTAATAGATTGGTGACAGCAATAAATCCACTTTTTACTTAATACATTGATGAAAAGGCTTTTAGGAACTTTTTTTCACTATAAATCTTTATCATGGATAGCATATAGGTATCTGTTTCTGTAGCCAGAACTTTTGAATTTAAATTTGATTGTTAGTTTCTCATTTGTTGATAATTCAATCAATTCCTCTTGCAAAGTTTAAGATTTTTCTACTTCCACCACTGAAAAAGGATTCAAAATCGAACAGGGATGAAAATGTCTGTATATTTTAGACTAAAGTCTAAATGAAGTGCTCCAATGTTGACACTATGCGCTCACATCTTCATCCTTGATTTTCTTCTATAGTAAATTTTAAAACTGACAGAATTCCCTCTGTTCCAAATTACATTTATGTGTAAGAAGTTTTGTTATAAAAGCAGAAATAATATTTTTTGTTAACACTAAATCTAGTTCATCACACTGAAGCTGTGGATTTATTTATTAAAATTTGTTATAAACCTTCATGCTAACTAAGCAACATCACTTTTTAAAGAAATCGAGTTGGATCATAAAGCACCGTCTTTTTTTATTGGAAACTATCATACAGAGTCGGAGAGACTATAGAATCTAGTCAAATATATGACTTTTAACAGCTACAAGTGATTAAATTCTTCATAATTTTCATAACAAAGTTGTCAAAATAATTTGTCTTTTAATGAATGGCTTTTGATTCTGTAGCAAATAACACATTTTTTAAAAAGTATTTCTTTTTCTGTAAAAAAACCTCTCTGAACACCTGGAATATTGATTCTCCTTTGGTATCAGTGGCTATATGTTTATTGACAGATAATTGTGCGGTAAAGCTCTTGACTATCAACTTGAAGGTCCCAAGTTAGAGTTTCTACCTTCTCCCATGGTGCCTCCATCGCCATTGCACTATCGGCTATGATGGTGATGAAAGAAGGGCACTACAAAAACATTCTCATAGGATCTAAGAGTTTAACATCTCACCCTTTGAGAGAATTCACAGATATGTTTATTGAGGAGTTACTCTTGATTAATTTTCTCTTTTTTTATAAATCTTACAATTGCCAAAAGTAAGATTTCAGTTCCAGGAAAAATTGGCTTGTCAAGCTGTACACATTTTTAAAATAATTCTACAAAGACTATTCAGATGTTTTGAAACAAGCATTCTATGAAGTTGCCTTCAAAGTTATCGGTTGTGAAAGGTAGAAAGAAGAAAGAGGAAGAACAAATTTTCTGCTCCCGAGATAAAACTATTATTATGTAGATATGCAAATAAATGTTTCTTTTTAACTCAAGAAATCTTGAGAGTTCATACTTGTTGATTGGATCCCATACTGGTTAAATATAAAAAAGCATTCAACTGCAATGGAGTTAATATCAGCCCACTTTGTTAATCCTAAAGTAGCTCACATGTTTTATGACAAACATAGCAGTTGCATGAAACAAAAATATTTCATCACAACACTAAATAAACCAAAATCCACTATTCAATGAAAGCAATTCTGTCATTGAAATATGTGTTTTTGTAACATTCTATATCATTAAACAATGAAGTAACATATTATTAAAAAAAAAAGAAAAACTTTATTTAATAAAATATAATTTCACATCAATAGTAAATGAAAAAAATATTTTCCCCATAAACTTTCATCTCCCCCATGATTTAGTTGATCGCCCTACAAATGAAAAATATCTTTCATCAATCTCCTGAAATGTTCAGCCCACTTTGAAAAAAGTTGCTTTTAAAATATATATTAAGTAACATGAAAAGGAAAAAGAACATTTTTTTAACTCAATTAGATGAACTTTCTTTAATTATTATTTTCTTTTAATTTCACTATTTAAAGAAATCATGAGTAAAAAAATGAAGAAAAAAAAAAAAATGAAATATACAGAGTACATTTTTTTTCAACTATAATTGAATGTTTAAAAAAATAAATTGTAAATTAAAAGAAAAGAGATTAAAAATCACACACCTGAATAAGAGCACACCCATCATGATATGCCACAACTCGTGTTGATCGAAGGCTGCGTCTACGTCGCCGAGGCCGGTGATTCCGGAGGTAGGTTGACATTTCTGGACAAGTTTCACGAGGAAGCCTTACTGTCACACATCTCTGTGTTTCTTTCTCATAAAGCATCAGCTCACTTCTGTTTCTGTAATGTAGACAAACTCTCTGTTTATTTAGAAAGAAACTATATACTGGGTGACCCCAAAAAAAACAACAAAAGAACCCCTTAAAATTTTCATGAATGACAAATATAATTTTTAGTCCAAGACTTTGGGGAATGATTAAGCATAGACTAAAGTTTAAGTCCAGCTAATTTTAAAATATCTGTAGGATTAATTAAAATTTTAATAGGATCCATTTCATTTGGGTTGAAAAAGTGTAAACATTCAATATAAGTAAATTAACCCTTCACTGGTTACGGTTGATGTAAACCTTAAAGGTTATGTATAAAGTTCTTTGAACTTAGCTGCCACTGAACACATTAAAGTCTTATTAAAAGTTAAAAATAGCAATATTAGTCCTGAATATTAACAAGGCTAACTTAGAAAATAGGGTAAACTCTTTAAAGTATAGTGTTATACAATTGTTTAAAAACTAATCATGTAGAATTATTACAAAGACTGTACTTACTTAAAACCACAACGAAAAAATCTCCCTTCTGTGGTGTCTGGCTTATTGAATGAACTATTCATCTGCAACAATGAGTGTCTATTAGAGGTATAGTCAGCTTTATCAGAGAAACCACAAACAAACCGTTGGTCTCTACACCAACTTCCGAAAGATGACATAAGAACCTCATGACCTGCTTCAGTATGTTTTAATTTTGAATAGAATTCAACTTTATTTGCAATGTTTTCTTTTTTTCTTGACTTGGAGGATCTATTACCCATGATATCAAATTTATATAAAGCACCTGAAAAAAAAAAGTAAAATTCTTTTAAATATTTCTAAAAATGGTATATTAAAAAAACTACAAGACCTTTTCTTTGGTCATCAGTTTATTAGCATAAAGAAATATATTTTATCACTTTTTGGTATATAGTCTGACTTAACAAGTTCTTTTTCAAATAGTATTAAGAGAGACAAAAACTAAGATATAAAAGTAAAGTAAGGTATTAAGAAAAAAAATAAATACTGAGGATAAATAAAATTCTGTTATAAAAAATCTGATTGAAACATAAATTCTTCCAACACAAATTATGAACAATTTCTTTTATGATTCATTAATAGCCTTCAGAACAGAAGAATAAAATTGTGTATATTTGTACAAAATTAATAAAAGTATATGTAGAAACTTATATTCATATGCAATAAGTCACACTTTTCAATCTGAACTGAACAAGTTCTAGAAAATCATATGAATATTAATAGTTGTTATTTTGATTAACAGGAAGCAGGGATGGATTAACAATAAAGCTATAGCCTTAGGCCCTGGATAAAAATCAACCCTCATGTGTCATTTTATCTCAAATTGGTGATATGTGTGGTCATTTTGTTAGCATTATTAGGCACTTTTTGATAAAAAGCCTCAGGCCCAAAGTAATCTTAATCTGGCCCTGTTATGAAGATGCATTCCTAGCATGGCAAGGGGCATCAGTAAACAGTAAAACATTATGGATATATCTAATGGTTTGAACTTTCTTCGGAGCTATAATGCATTGATTTTCATTTTCAATAATTTTTCTTCACAGTCTAGAAGCTATTAAGATAAACAATGTAGCATTTTTTTTTATTCTTTAAATACATTCAAGATATTCATAAGACAGCTGAGCTAAGTGCAAGACATATAGGAACATGGTTCTCTAAGTTAAATGTTCCCAATATTGCCCCTCAACCCTTCAGCCTAATTTGGGAATACATTTTTTCTTATAATATTTACATATTGTGTTAATTTTTTAGATTTTTTTATCTCATAGCTTTGTGTCCTATGTATGGTGTATGTGTCTGATACAGATAGAAATGCAGTATGCACGGTTGGAATCGAGATCAAAAATGCCAAAACTGGACACCAAAGCCCAACATCATTTGTAGCTATAAAAGCAAGTTAGACAGTTTCCATGTGTTTTCCTTTCAAATATATGGTTCTTTTGACATGTAACGTCTGCATAGACTATTAAAAAGGTAAACAACAACATGAATATGTTGTATATATAAATTTGGTTTTTTAAAGATTATTGCTTTTTTATCGAAATATGCCTATACTTTAGGTCAACTGTGGAACCTCAAGATATTCTTTAAATTGTCTAATTTTTTGCCACATTATTAAATGCATGCGGTAGCAAGTTTTAATAGCTATGCAAACAAGATATTCAGAAAAAAATTGTTTTCAGTCCACCCTAATGCCCAATTGTAGACATGAGGTCCTAAGTTGGTCCTTGGTGAAACCCAAGGGATTTTTTCATGGTCATAAGAGCTATATGTCAATATCAAGAGATCTAAGTTATAATCATATCTACAAAAAAAAATTTGAGACAAGCATTATAACTGCCAAAAATGTCAATCTTTATTTAGTACAAGAGATAACTTCAATAGCATAATTCTTCAGAAACATGTCACACCCCTTCATGTCCACAAATTTGTACTTTCAAAAAAAACAATGGAATAAAATTGTATTTTTTATAATGTTTGCTGAATAAAATTAAAAAAAAAAAGCTCTTAAGAACTTGTACTTTTACTCATACTTACAGATTGGGTACTTTGACTTGTATGATCAGTACTTGGAACATTGGCTAACCTAGCTTTGGTAATTTTAATTGAAAATAACATATGTGTCATCTTCCAAAGTTTTTGGGTAAACAAGTTATTAATATATTGTTTCTTGAAGTTGGAAATTATCAACAACAAAAATAGATGTGATGAATTTTGGTAAAGAAATTATTTCTGCTAATTTCAGGAGTGGAAACAGAATTTATTTTGAAATTTAAATAGTGTAAGGTGATATGTGTTGTTAATTTGGATTTGAAAATATAATGATAAATCACTGGGTGAAATTCTGCAACAATAAAATACTATTAAAATATACAAGTATAGTACTACACTGAACATAGGGCCTATATAGAATTCATTCTGGAAGGTAAGTAAACAACATAATTTATAAATTTAGTTACTCTAGATTTCAGCATTAGGATGATGAGTAGATATTTTATTAATAAAATTCTTAAAGGGAACATATTTTTGAATGTAATATTTTTTTGGGAGATGATGACTTTCATTATCTCAAAAGGTATGCATTTATAAAATTTTCTTCCCACATATTATATCACATTGATATCTTTTTTTATAAGGTATAAAATGGTCCTGTGTTTATTGAATATAATTAGCATAATTATGCATAATAAAGTGACCACAATTTTAAATATACATAATTAACATCAGTTATATATAAATCATATATGTTGTTAGTCCAATACTTTATACAAGTATATAGATCTTTGTTCGTTTGTGCTTTGTATATAGCATAAAAACATCAATACATTTTTCTCCAACAGTTAGACCGGCAACGATCACGCCTCGTCCCTGATATATATATATATATATAATTTAGTACTCTGTATACTCTGTACACACAACCAAATAAAGAGTCAGATAGCGATTAAAATGTGTGGCTCGAAAATAGGCATTAGTGTCTGTCCTTGTATGCATTTTATTTTATGACGCCCTGATTTCAGTATTGTACTTTATAGTTCTAAATTCAGTTTATATGCGAGTATATATGGTTGGCTAACAACATATACAATATATATTTAAATGAATGTTATATATATATATTTTAACTTGTAGTTATTTTATCATGTATTATGAATGATTATGTTAACTATATTCCATAAACACAGTACCATAAAATAGTATAATCAATAAATATTACTATGACCTGCAACACTCAAGCCTCATCCCAGATACAATTCATCTAATAATAGACTAATAGATGATGGTTTAAAATTTACCAACTGCATTTCAACATCACTTGGGATATCATGGAATTGAAATAACCAAAAAAGTTGGTACTACAACAAATTCATCCTGTGGTGTAAGTAAACTGTGTAATGCATAACTAATTTTATAAGTATCTAATATCTATTTAATCTATAATATGACTATAGATGCAAGTTAAGAATAAGAAGCACTTAATTGTTATCAATCTATCTTGTTATTAAAAATTTATCACAAAAATTACATTAACAGACATTGAGAGAATCCGACCATGTTTTGTGTGAACTAAACTAGTGACTAAAAATAAAATCTTAGACTTGAATCTTCATTGAAATGTTATGTCATTTATCATATGTCTCATGTCATGATGTCTTGACTTGAGGATGTAAATAAATTAAATTGTAAATTTATTCATTTTTTAAAGTGTACTGTCTGCAATTAAAACAACTGGCTGAAGTGATTAAATATTAAAATAGATTACTTACAAAATCCTAATTTAAAAGTTTGTAAAATGACAGCTGAGGCCTGAGCAGTGAGTGGCTAGCTTGCAGTTGATTCAGACTTCAGTTGATAAGAATTTAAGATAATGATTAACTTATTCACAGAAAACTGCACGTAAAGTTTCTTAGAACAAAGCCGTCAAAGCAGGCATATCAAACTAACACGCAGATAAATTATTACTAAAACATAATCAACATTATGCAAAATGCGTGTAAAAAAACAGCGACTGATGATAATGTCTGGTGAGTACAAATAACTTTTTTTTTCATCTTTTTAATATTATAAAATAATGAGTAAAATCTATAAATAGATGAAGGTCACGTGATGAAAATATTTACAACATTTTAAATAAATGGTTATTTAGGTCGGTGTATTTCCAGGAGCTTGGCACACTTCATACGTTA
>JAGDYQ010000003.1:12547486-12937928 GCA_021962125.1 Bulinus truncatus | reverse complement strand
GGAAAGTTTTTGGCAGCTTGGCTTAACATTTTTGTTACAGCTTACAGGCTTCGTGGCGGCTTACGGCGGCTTAAGACGGCGGCTGATCGGTCTAGGTGGTTGTAACAGAAATGCTAATGAAGGTGAAAAAAGGAGTGCTAATATTATTGGTTTCATTAATTTTACATGCCCATTAAGGACTGGGCCTATATTAAAAATGATGTCATTTGAGGGCCCCATTCTACAGTATACACCTTAAATGTAGATATACAAGATAAAGAACCCTAGGGGCCACAACACCAGCTATACTTCTAACATAAATTTGGTTTAAATAATTTTGGTCATGCTCTCTTTAAAGTCTCTTACGATACAAGATAAAGGGCCCTGGGGGCCCCAAGAGTATATATCCATCTAACTTAACTGTAGTTTAAATAATTTTGGTCATGCTCTTTAATTGCTGGGCATTAATTTTTCTGAAGGTACCGTCTTATCTTTCAGTATTTTTAAAATAATCTTGCAGT
This sequence comes from Bulinus truncatus, assembly GCA_021962125.1. Lineage (NCBI taxonomy): Eukaryota > Metazoa > Mollusca > Gastropoda > Planorbidae > Bulinus > Bulinus truncatus. The sequence goes on along the minus strand of JAGDYQ010000003.1, from coordinate 12,937,428 downwards.
TGGCAGCTGCCTTTTTTTTAGTAAACAATTCAGGTCATCTCTTAACATGGCTGACTTTATTTTATATAGAATACAGAGGACCTTTTTACAAATTTATTTAATGCATATAAACACAATTTTTAAAATTTTGTTCTTATTCTTTTAATAAATAACAATCAATACTATGATTTGGGCATGTTTATATAGGTAAAGTATCAATAATATTTATCAAAATAATATTTGGGGCTAAAATAAGGGATTGCCTTTGGAACGTTTATACTAATAGAAATAGTGGTAAAGCATCAATAAATAATATATATCAAAATAGTTTTGGTCGGTATATTGTGATATTACCAAATACAGATGTGACCCATAATCCTGTCTTATTGCTTAAATGGCTAATAATAAATCATAAGGAGATTTCCATTGCATTGGGTATTTCCAAAAAAAAATTGTAATTCTATTTTAAATCTATGCAATATTGCCAATATTTATTTAAAAAAAAAGTGTTTCAAAAAAAGTTACTCAGTTAGTAATATTACAAGATAGCGACCATAATTATTTAGGATTACGGGTCACATCTATATCTTCTTTTCACGAATACAAGGATTAATTTTTTTATTGAATTTTCACAGTCATACATCCAAATGTGAACTGAAAGAGAAGTTAGCTCATTCTTAGACCCATGGATTCTGACTCATGAAACTATACTAACTGAATTTGAACTGTCACTATACTATACACTTACTTAGTAAACACTAAGTAAAATCGGAAGTTACATATTTCTGTTACTAAAATGCGATATTACCGAAAGTAAGTATGAATAGTCATTCAATTTTTGCTATTAAAAATGATCCTTCAAATGACAACACATGCCAGTTTGCCACATGTCATATGAACATATTCTTATGGCATTTTCAGAAAGACTTCCAAAATTACGATGCCAGCATGGGCCATGGTAGAATGTTGATTTTTAAACTGTCAAGCCTCAAGGGCATAAATATTGTTGAATAGATGCTGTAAAAATGAATTATATATATATATATATATATATACACACAAATTTAAAAAGCTTTTTTAAAAGTAGACTGCTTTTCACTGGTATTTTTTCTTGGTTTCAAAAATATCCTAAGTTTAATTCTCCCATTAAAAAAAACATTATTACAGTGGTACCTGTGTGAATTTAATTTACTCATATGTCAATTTGCTTGAATCTTTAAGCAATTTTCCCTATTAAAATCATTTGAAATAGCATTAATCCGTTATACCCACTGAGCTCTATAGTTAAAATTAAATATAGAGCTCAGTGGTTAAGTCAGGTTTCAACACCCAAAATGCCACCCCAGTTGTTTTTGTTTACATGTTTTTTAATGATAAAAATGTATTTATAAATGGCAAATATTATATAAAAACATAATAAAAGAGAAGGTATAAAAATACATTGGTTTCATTAAGTGTATTTACTAGGTGACTAGGAAACTTGATCTTATGAAAGATGTTGGCAGAGGTGTAGGGTGGAGGAACTTAGAAATTATTTTAACGCCTTTAACTGATATTATACCCTTTATTGACTCCTTTTGTTTAAGCACAGAAGCCCACATATATAGCCAAATAAGTCACTCGCACAACGTGCTCATGTTTTGCTATGATTTCATGCTTCTTTTGAGCGCAGATAGAGGTGCGAGAAAATGCGAGGTGCATGAGGTGCATAAACCAGGCCAAGTGCAGCCTGACAACCTGCTTGTATTTCAAATTTTTCTCTTATTTCAAAGCAAAACATTGCTCGCTCAATGGCTCGTATGTCAAAAATCTTGTTTGTTAGGGCAGTTGTATGTTGGTATGTCAAAAATCTTGTTTGTTAGGGCAGTTGTATGTTGAGCAGGCCCGTAGCGTGCGGGGGGGGAGTGTCAGGGGGGCTGGGCACCCCTGTGTTTTGTCTGCCCCCCTCTGCTTATTTGTTCTACTTAGTAAAATGCACTACCTGCCCCCCCCCCCCCCCCTGTTATTGCCTACGGGGCTGATGTTGAGGGACCAATGTAGTTTTTTTCCTTTTGCTTAGTAAAGCTAAAAAAAATAGGTAAGACTAAGACTAAGTGTAAAACACTTATTCTGTCAAGTTAAAACAAACAATATAGTCAGACCCTTAAAAAATCTTAACTATGAGGTTACTTCCAACAAATTTCAGCTCTAAGTTAAAACAGCCCTAAACAGGGCTATAATACTAAATATTGTGTAACAAAAGAGGAATATGTGCAAAAATATAGAATATGTGCATATATAGGCCCTATATATGAACTGGTATATCAGTAATTTTAATTTTAAACTGTAATTTGTATTCCAGTAATCATATATATATATAAAATGTAATTATCAATAATATAAATTTAAACGAAATTTCAGTGACTAATTGAATTGGGAAAACTCTTTTTTTCTTTAAAAAAAAACCCAAAACTGTTTGTGTCTGAAAACGTGCATTAATTTTACTAATTTATCTTTTCAACTCTTTTGGTGATTAAAATAAAAGCTGTAATAAAACTAAAACATTATTTCTTTAATACACATAAAGTTGTATGGTAGGCCTATGTATGTAGAAATTCATTACACATTAATAATACCATGCTCTCTACCAGACTGACTTTTAATGATATCAAATTAAAACCTTGCTTCACAAGATTTCAACAAATGCATGCCCTAGACTTAGTTTTACCATGTTAAATGTGTTCAGACAATTATGATAAAAACATAATTTTGATGTATTAATGAAATTATATAAATCAGGCAAAAAACAGTGTTAAGCAGTCTACCTGTACTATAAATTAAAGAATGAATCCAGTCTTAATTATTAATTATTTTTCACAGCCTTCACACTATGTTGGCACTGACATTCACTACTAGCTCTTTGTTCACCATGTGTTTCTCTATGCTAATAAGAAGTCAAAGGAGAATAATTTGCACAACAGAATGCAATGAAGGTCAAATGTGTAATTACGATGAATGTGAACCTTGTCCCAATGGGTAAGATATTTTTCATACACAGTATCTAATGAGCTTGAAATTTTTTTTTATGACATATTTTATGTCAATTAGATTCTGTTAGTTTTTTTAACCCTCCAAATTTATGTCCACCTTTTAATTTTTTTTCGCACATCTTTATCTATCTTACCTGTTTACTGTTTAACACTTGTAATAGTGCTTCTTCTTCACCAATGTTTTTTGTACATTTTGAAAACAATGACTGTTTAATTAATAATATAACATTAATAAGTCAACATGAGCACAGAACAACTGAACACAGATCAATGTTATCACATGTTTGAGAGATTGGACATAGGTCCAAGTACTAACCTTTGGACAGCAACCTACAACAAAGAAGCTACTGGACTCAGGGAAGAGATTCTTAGTTCATCTTTGATGTCTATTCATAACCCTACTCACACCCACCTTTTTCTGGTGGGGCACTTGACCAGAGTGATGGACAGCAAGTTAATGTAGAGTTTTAGATAGAACTTAAGTTTGTCATCCCTAGGTGAATCTGTAATAAACTTGTTTCATATATTATACTACATATTTATGTGAACCCTCAATGTTGCAAATATGAAAATGTTGTCATCTTAAAGAAAACACATGTGCTTCATAATACCTTATGTGTTTGTAAAGTCACCGTAGGTATACACAGGCTATATGTAGCTGACGAATGGATGTGCACTACTTTTGGAAAGTAATTACATTTTTAATGCACAACATAATGGTATAGGACCTTCTAAACAAAGCGTTTGTGCATTCATGTAAATTTGTGTGCATATGCTACGCAAGTTGTGTGCACATGCACAGCTTAGCAGGAACACAGGTTACCATAATTTTTTAAATCTTTTTATTTCATTTTATGTTACACCTTATATTTGTTGGTGATCATCTTTGGATTTGACCATTATGCCAGACTGTAGCACAAGAGGTTCAATATGATTCTTTGTTTCACTTTTCAAAATGTTCTGCCATATTGATGGGTTTGAACCCACTTGGTTTTTCTCTGCTTCTATGTCAAGGATCTGAAAGAGACAATGTTTCTGGTATTGTCAACTTACATTTAAAAAAATAGAATACCTACTTAATTTAGAGTTTGGGAGTTCTTAGAAGTCTTTTTCATTTGTCTACAGCATTGCAATCTAAACAGTTATTGCTTAATCAACAGAGGCTAAAATAAAATTTATTTGTCAGTTTTTCTATGCAGATTCCAAGTAATGTTTTCAGTTTTTCTTCTCACGCCAACTTACTTTAGAGTGCCATTAACTAATAATGTATTAACTTGCAATCTTACAATCAGTTTGAGTGAAAGGAATTTTTCTAAGTCACGTGCTGAGACAAATACATTACTCTTATAAAAGCACAGATGATAAAAATGATTTTTGTGTATTCTAGGCAAATCATTTGAAGAGTATAGTTTATTAACTATTCTGACATTAAAAATGCTTTGATTCTGAATTTTTACGATTGTTGCAATAGTGATAACCACCAATTACAAAATCCAGTAATAAAGCACCTCTTAAAAAACCTTGACATAAAAGAAATATTTTATTTAAAAATAAAGAATTGTGGAATATAAATAAGTTTGAGTTGCACGTTGTGAGATTTTTGCTTTTTTGATTGTGATATAAATTCTATCGATCACCTTTTAAAAAAAAACTTTCAACTTTGATAAAATCTCACTTAAAGTTAAATTGGCAAACTCATTTTGTTATGCATCTTTTAGTGGTATAGCATATTGCACTAAAAATAGTAATTCAATCTTTATAGAAATGACAAGGTTAGACTTTATTGGTCAGAAATGAAGAAATATATTAAATGATATAAATAAATTGCACATAGTAAAAAGTACTTAGTAATTCAAAAAAGAAATATAATATTTTATTCCTGAAAATTATTATGAGAATCCTGGCAAACATTCTTGAAATTTCCTAAAGTCACTATTATACATACAATTTATATGTTGGATATGCTTAAATCACAACTAAAGACTAACTAGCCTGAACAATAATTGAAAACCCACATAAAATTACTGATGTTGAAACCATTACTAGTTTATATTATATTTTTTATTTATCTCTAAGCCTTTTTTATATTTGAAGTTAATATTGAAAGTTTGATTCAATTTTAAATATACATCTATTTAGTTTGTGACTTTTGCTAGATTTAAATTTTTCTTTTCATTGGTTTACCAATTGTAAATTATCACCTGTAGAATCTTATTATTCTTAAAGCGGTTGTTTTATATTTGTTTAATGATATTAAAATTTATTTGTATGTAAATATTTAACCAATTTTAGATTACTGTAATAATATTTTTCATATTTATACTTTTTTCTGTTTCTTTTTCAGATATTATATGAATGAACCAGGCCATGGACAAATATATTGTTATAAGTGGACAGAAAAGCCTACTTACAATGCAATAATACTAAAGAATGGGACAGCTAAAACAGACGTTGTGTGGGTGTGTGCAGATGGCTACATGAAGAAAGAGTTTGCTGCTGGGGGTTCATGGGAGTGTATCAAGATCACTACCACCACAATCGCCACCACCACAACTGAAACTCCAGTTTCTAGCTCATCAACATCATCTCCTAGTGACTCCACTTTCAAAACAGATAATCCCTCTAAGTCTCAAGAGTCAAAAGAGAACAATGTAGCTGCTATTGTTATATCTGTATTAGTAGTATTTATCATTGTTATATTTGTGGTTGTTTATTGTTGGAGAAAAACAATAATTAAAAAGAAAAAGGAAACAAACAATGATCCAGAACTAGGACAGTTATACAACAAAATTATGGAAGTTATTGGGATAGAGAAATGTTCTCAGTTATTACTACATTTAACCAATCCAATCAATGCAAATATAATAAGTAAAGTAGAATGTATTGAGTTTTTCCGGAAATGGGAAAGGAATTGCCGTGAACACAATCCTGACTTCAATCACAGTGAAGACATCGTTACAGCTCTTAAGATATTGGGGTATAAATTACCTGGCACTAACTTAACCGATCCAGCAGTAGTAATTAAAAGTTTGAATAAAGCAGAAAAGCTAAACAATGAGTTTAGAAAGTTCTATTTAGTTCTATGTACAGAATTAGGTGCAGGCGCAGAGGTGCTTATTGAAAGGCTAAATTTAAAACATGACTTTGAATTAAAGTTGCATAATTCAAGTATTAAATTTGCATTTGCTGATTGCCTTGCTGTGTGGAGTTGGAGCAAATGTTACGATACCACTACCACAGATTGTTTGCCACTGACTATAATAAAAAATAATCTTGACGAATTGGAAAAGAGATGTATCTTAGACAATTGGTCTGATCTGACTAAAACCATTAATCAAGTTTATAAAAACTCAATCCCTGGTCAAGCCGAACAAAACAATACCCGCCTCTGACTTAGAGAGAGATGGGCGCCACCAAGGCTATAAGCCCACTGAAAGAACATATGAAAGCACAATAGATAAAGATAATAATTATACTATTTTCTCTCTCTCTGAGAGCTTTATCTTGGCACATTTAACCAATTGTACATCTCAGTGGAGACACCTAACCGCTGTAGCTTCAACAAAAGACGCAGCCGCCAGACTCTATCGTATGCCTGTTTGAGGTCTAGGAAAACTACCGCCGTTGACTCAACTCTCTGAAAGCCGTCGGCTAGGAGCATGACCTGATCCACAGCACTCTTCCCCCGCCCAAAGCCACCAACCTACTGTTTATCATGCGTTCTGCTACCTTCCAAACACTCGAATGAGGAAAATAGGCATGTAGCTTTCCACATCCTTTGCGTTTTTCCCTTTCTAAGTACCAGCGCTGTGACAGCCTCCCGTCACCATTGTGGGAGGTCTCCAGGTACCCATGTGCAGTTGATGAACTTGAAGAGCTTATCTTTTGTCTTTGCCTAAGGTTTGTAACCATTTCATAGATGATCTGATCACTGTCTGGGGCATTGTTCGTCATGCGACACTTCCTGATTGCATAAGGTATACTACTAGAAACAACCTAATTAACCTTCCCAAAGATGGAACAACTCTAGGCACTTGGAATGTCTGCACCCTATATCACTATCAGTGTGGAAAAATTGAAGAGTTAACACATGAATCACAACAGAATAGTTGGGACATCATATGACTTGCCAAAGTCTGATTGACAAGATTTGGAGTAACCTCAACAGACGACGGTCACAAAATATGGTTTAACTGGGATTAATCCAAATATCCATGTGGAGTAGCATTCCTTGTCAGGAAAGAACTAGTTGGATCAGTCATTAGCTGCACACCTAATTTCAAGTAGACTAATCAGCATAAGAATTTGCTCAAGGCCCCCACAACATCACCATCATAAGCCCCAACTTCTGACCACGATGACGAAGTGGAAAAATACTACGAGGAAATAAGACTAGTCATCATGAAAACACCAAAGAAAAACATCCTAATAATAATGGGTGATTGGAATGTACAAACTGGTTCTGAAGCCTACTAACATTGGTCAGGCACAGTTGGAAAATTCGGACTAGCGGAAATTAATGAGATTGAGTGGGGAATAAGGTTGACCAGAATTTGCTCAAAGTCATCGCCTAATTATTGCCAAAACCATTCATCCACACATTCAAGAACAGTCATACTGTAGTCACCTGGAGGTCTAATCAAGAATCAAATAGACTACATCTTTGTACCAAAGCGTTTCAAATCCAGTATAAATAAAGCGCAAACAAGGTCTTTCCCTGTGGCAGATATAGGAAGTGATCATAATTGTGTTCTAACAAGATTGAAGCTAAAATTGAAGATGAATCGAGGTAGTAAAACTCCATGCATCAGGTTTAAAATTGATAAACTAAAAAACCCGGAAGTGGTGGTGATATTTCAGGCAAAGATAGATGGCAAGTTTGCAGCACTGACCACTGTCGATTACTATATAGATACATTAGCTAATAACCTAATCAACGTACCAACTACAACTGTAGAAGAAGTCATAGAGCTGACAACATTCCGGTTGAACTGCTAAAACACAGAGGTAATGCAACACCACGGTCCTAACAACGCTCTGCCAGAAGATATGGTTAAATAAAGTTTGGTCCAAGGAGTTGACACAGTCACTTATGATATCACTGCTGTAATAACCATATTAGACTAGAGATTAAACTGAGAGAGTTAACGAGTCAGTGATCTAAAGAAACCTCAGCTACAAGACATAAGAAAGTCAGTTTCAAGTTAACCCAGTGACCCCAGGTGAACCGAGGATTAGTGGACAGAAATACACACCAGGTGAAATTTTCCTTGTCTTCACATCAGTTAATGAGCCCTAACAATATGGAAATGGCTAGTAGTTCAGCTTATCTTCGTGCATTAATAAAACATGGACAGCAACTGGGTTATTGTGGAAAGGAGTTACAAAAATGGATAATCCTCCCTTCACCATTGTGGGAGGAACAGCATGCATATTATAAAGAACAAGAAGACAGGGCAGAAAAAGAAAAAAAGTGAACAGAGAATGAGAAAGAGAGAGCTTTTCGAATAGAAATGCTAAAATTACAAGTTCATGATCAATGTGACATTGAACAAGTAGAAGACTTTGAAAAGACACAAACCACTGCACATATTCAAATAGATGACTGTCATCTCTCCGGAACAGATTAATATATATTTTTCTAAATTAGAAAGCATAGACAATAGCATAAACTAATATACATGTATAAGACTAGCTGTACCCTGCAAAGACTATTGTTCAACCAGTGCCGAACCGAGGGATTGGGGGTCCGGGGGGGGGGCTTGGCCTCTTTGGGTTCCCCTGCATTTTGACATTCGACACTATAACATGAGATTATGTACTTATTATTTAATGTAAAAAATAATTTTGGGGCCCCCTTCAAGGTGGGGCCCGGGGGGGGGCTTTCGATTTTGGACCCCCTTCCCTCATCCTTGGTATGCCTCTGTGTTCAGCTTTGATATATATTTTTTTTTTAGATTTTGTTTTTTTTAAGCTATGAACAAAATACAAAATCTAATTAGTTAGGTATGTAGAATACAGTCATTTTACACATTGTTTTTTCCCTACATGTTGTGATAGTGTTTTCTAAAAAAAAAACAACAATACGGTTGTGTACTTTGTAAACAAAAATCCTGCATTTGAAAAAAAACCCATGATGAGTGATATTGGTGAATTATTACAATAATATGTTTAATTTGTTTGCATTAAAAAAATTCTTTATTATTAGCTGTTTTCTTTATTTGAAAGATACGTTTTCAAAAGTATATGTGACTAATATTGAAGTTTTCCATTGATTTCAATGAAATTCAATTTTCATCTGGAGAAACTATTTATCTACCTTCCTGCAAAATTTCATTCAAAAATGAGTTTGCACATAGGAAATTTCTTTTGACAAACAAGATAATGTGATTAAAATTATTTGATGGGTAAGGGGGGAAAGGGGAGTTAACTCTCACTTGTATTTATAACAAATAAGTAATTGTAAGACTAGTCACATGATGCAAAATAAATTAATTGATTGGTTACATCGCTGACCTAGTAAGAAGGTGTTTTCTAGTGACCCTAGATATCATTGGCTGTAGCTTTGTTTATATAAGCTCGACATTTTTATCTTAAAATTTAGGCCGTGCTATTTTTAAAATGGTTTTATAAATGCAATAATACTGAATATTTTGTCATACATAGTATATTTCTAAAGCTTTTTAGATACAACTTAATTTGGTACTAAATTTATAGTATTCCTTATAAATAACACAACTCAGAGGAGTGCACACTACAAAACTTATTTAATGCACTATGATACAACTTTTAGTGAAACAATATTTTACCGCCGACTCTCTGCTCTAAAAATTATATAAAGATTTTCTAAATCTACTGGCGGTGGGCCGACTCTCAACAATATTTTTTTTTCTCCTTTTTTTTTTTTTTAACGCCGCCATTGCCAGCATGGTAGGGTGTAGTGTGCCTACCACACCAGCATTGTTGGCGGCGCTGATGCACGTCTGCCATCCATACAGAGCGGCGGGGTGAGTGTGCCCGCTATCATCTGCAGGGACGGCAGAAAGATGGGTTTTAATCCTCGCCCAAACTGGCCAGACCAGCAGGGTGTGTGTACTGCCGATCGGCCAGGATGGCATGGAAAGGGGTTTTTCCTGCCACTCGGACAGAGGGGATGTTGTAGTGTGCCTGTACCCTCAGCCCGAAATGGCAGGCTGCGCAGTTGTGCTTGAGTGGGAGGGAGTGGAAGGATGTTGTGTGCCGACCACATCCGTCGCCACCGCCAGCTGTGAATACTCTCTAAAATATCTCGGCTGGCGGTGGACCGTGGGCCGACTCTCTAAATATCTTCTGGACCGGCTTTTATAAAGGTCCGTGGTGCGTGGCGTGGGCTAGCATTGAAGGGGTTAAGTTAGACACGTTACATGGGGGGGGGGGGAGGTGCGGTGAATTCTTGACGTAACATGTTTTCCACATTCCATGCTGAGTCATCGAGGAGTAGGGCGGGTGGTAGGCGTGTGTTGGGGGTGTTCTTGACCATGGCGGGGGGGGATACATTCTTGACGTAACATGTCCATGACCTTGCGTTACATTCCATGGTCAACTGATGAGGCGCGCGAGGGTCAGTATTGGCGGGGTAAATTTAAATTGGCAGTGGAGGTGGAAAGGGGGGGGGGTAACTTCTAAACGTAACAGAGGGCAATGGTAGAAGGGGGAAGTAAAGACGGCCGGGCTTTGTAATAGAAACACAAACTCTAAATACACTTCATCTGGCCCTTAAAGGCTAAGGGATTTATTTTTACTTCAACAAGTAACAGCAATGCAGATGTGTGTGATACGGTTACCTCCTTTGTTTCAACTGTACTGTGGGCCAATTAAACGTCTGTGTACCCCCCCCTCCCCCCTCCATCGAGGAAGGATCAACTACAAATTTATGACAATGTTTTTTTTTGCGTCAATTAAGGGCGGGATATGGTAGAAACCATGACGTTGTGTATGCATCTGTCTTTAGACTAAAGATAATTTTCTGACACTTGTTTTGTGTTTGGATCAAAATGTTAATCGGAGGAGTTGTCTAAAAATCAAGAAAACAAAAGCGTTACGATAATTATAAATTTCACTTGGAAGATGAAGCAAAACATGTACAATTGCATTTCTGAGATGTTTATAAGGGATCCAGAAACTGATCTATCTATTTTAAAGAATTTATACAGTGAGGAAATTGATACTAGGATCGAATGATTTGCTGTTGAAAGATTTTTAATATAAGTTACGTTTGCATTCTGAGGTATCTTTGCATAAGATAGTTTTGACTAAGTTCAAAACAGGCCGCCTCATTTCTGCAGTAAAATGATACAAATAGTAGTATTTATTAAATAAAAATCCACCAATCCATTTCATATCATTAAAAGTTGGATTATAAATCAGAATTTGAAGATTCATCTTAGATTCTGCGGTAGTTTAGCAGGACAGACGCCGTCCCTTATGGCAGAAAATAAAGTGCAACACGGGGTGGACGAGAAAGGTAGTTCGGGGAGTTCATGAAGTTAAAAAGAAGTTTTCTGGCCAGATATCAGTCCGAGTAGACACTCGAAGAAAGTGATTAATTCATTGAAATTATAGAAGTCTGACGTTTATATAGATCAATATTTTTTAAATCTTTTATTTAGCTAGTTATTTCGACACTTGTACTGGAGATCGTCGTTCAAATCTCTTTCAATTGTCATAAATTATTCAGTCATTCGTTTATTATGGTGGCAGTGTAAAAGGTATCAGTCATTTCACTGGTTCGTGTTTGTCAGCACATTGACTTGATTCAAGTGATAGCAGCTACATAAAAGAAAATACGTCTACGAAGAGAACGAATCAGCAAAAAATAACATACACTTCTCCGAAAATAAATAAAGAAGAAGTGCAAAGAAATTGAAGAATTTACAGAAGCTGAATGGAAAGGATAACATTTTATTATTGATATATTCATCATTTATAGACTTGTAATCGTTGTATAGCAACTTGACATTGAAACTTTATCATTTGTGGCCATGAGCGTAAGCCCAGAATTAGTTGTATCACACTGCAACTGTATTCATGAGCTATAAGCACATGGAGTGTAGGACAAAACCCCCAAAATATTAAGATCGAATATAAGTCAATATTTTTAATACTTCTATATATACGAAGTTGACCATGGGCTAAGGGAAATGTTTTTCGATATAATAGATATCATATCTGTCAACACAGTCTATCATTAGACATGTTTCTATGCTTTTTTACCTAAATAAAGGATTGGCTTTCGACCACTGTTGTTCTTATGCTGTTTGTTTTACCGTCTGCTAAACAATGTGTGTCTGGCGCTAGAATTAAAAGGTAGAATAAAGATACAGTCAGTATTGGCCTTCGGCTAAAACCTTTAATTTTGTTGTTTTTTTTTACCTTGTAAGATAAGCTACCTGTTGATGTAAAGTTAACAAGGGATTGACTATTGACCACTGTGGCTCGACGGGCTAATGCAGCTTATTGGGGTACTTTGAAAAAAAAAATTCCCTTAAAAATACATATTTTTATATATATTTTCATCCAGGTATTATATATTACATTTTTTACATAAAAATGAGGGCCAAATAATAGATTTTATAATAAAAATAGGGGAGAGGTCCAGTGGGGGTTTTGTCCGCTGAGGGTTTTGTCCAGATACCAAGCACATGGCACAAGTAAGGACACAACAGCTCATTGATTTAGTTATGAATGATTTGAAAGCATGGCTTACGATGGTGAAGGTGACATTAGTAAACCCACTGCTATTTTAGAAATAATGTTAGTAGACAAAATCCTAAACTTGAGCACTCGAGCGTAGCGTAGCGAGCTTAACTTGCGCCCGTGGCACAATACCTTTATAGCGCCCTTCTATCCGAAAACCATATACTATTATATGTAAAATATACCATTTGGCGCCCCTTTGTGAGTAGCGCCCGGAGCATGATGCCCCTTTGACCCCTCGCTACGCCATTGAACTACAGAGGCGTTTTCTTTCATTAAACAGGGGAACGTCAAAACTGTCAAAGATATCATAAAAAGTTCTGAGTGATTATAAAATTGCTATCTTAATGATGAAATAAGTAAATCAGACTTTTGTGCATCTTTTGAAAGATACAAACCACGTAATCATATATACAAACCACATATCATTAGAAACAAGCCAAAATACCAAAGTCAACCTATAGACAAAATTGTTTATTCTGAAAGAAGAATATGTTATGTATTGCAAGACCAAGGGCGACAATGCTAGAAACTTACTGAAGAAAGAAAGTAGGCTACTTGGACAGCATAGGCCAGAAAAACTTTTTCATGTCAAAATAGAATCAGATCAGAACATAATTCTACTGAGAAGTATACAGATAGAAAGTATCCAAAACAGAAAGTTCGAGATAATGGTGAAACAGAACAATTCAGTGCAAATATTATAAGTGCTGAAGGTCATCCTGATATCGTGAATGGTCAACAGATTCCGGTTTTTCTACTCTAGTCATGAGAAGAAGTTTGGTAAACAAAGATCAATACATGCCTAAGAAACTACATATCTATCTAGAAGATTGTACTTAAAGTTCTGTGACGTGGCAGTCAGGTAGACTCAGCTTGGTTGGAAGACCAGGGATCTTATTAGGTGAAAGCGCGAAAGTCCACCCGAAATGTATTGCTTCATACAACGCATGGAGGATAAAGAACATATACGAATCAACAGCAGAGGAGGAAAATATTATGCTTCTTAGAAAAAATCTAGCAAATAGTATAGCTATGCAGCACACATACTGTTTTGAAAACATGTAAGCAAATTTAATTCACAAGCTTTGCACTAGCCTAATATGGAACATGTAAAAGATCACAAGATGTTGTGGGGCCTTGAGCAAATTCTTATGCTGATTAGTCTACTTGAAATTAGGTGTGCAGCTAATGACTGATCCAACTAGTTCTTTCCTGACAAGGAATGCTACTCCACATGGATATTTGGATTAATCCCAGTTAAACCATATTTTGTGACCGTCGTCTGTTGAGGCATGGAAATCTAGATATAGCATCAGGAAGGACAACCAATATTTTAAAAAAATACGGTTTAGGCTGACACACAATCAAGTGTTTAGCGTTAGTCTTCATGTTTACTAGCAGTTTTGTATATTTGGTACTTATGTTTTTATGAAATAAACACAAACGCAATTAAAGTTTGAAAACTTTTAATAACAAATTTTTTAATTTAAAATCTTTATTTTGTCAATTTATTTATTTTTCGTTTTTTCATTGGTTTTTCATGAACCGTTTCATTCAATTGCTTAACATAATTTTTAGACGAACAATTAAAAAATTTAACAGAAATAAGTTCGTTTAAATTATGATTGAAATTACAAACATTTTCTTCAATCAGCAATGACTCATCAATTGTTACTCTATCAACAATTTTAACAAACAATTTTTTTTTATTTGTTTGTCCTAGAAATAGTTTCAGACTATTTGCTGATCTTTTCAATGAATTGAATACTTTCCAATTTTGTAGGCAAGTAGAGAAGGTGTACTCAGATGGCTTCAATAGCCCTCCTCTGTTGACATCGTTCAAAAAAACATCCAGCTTTTTCAATCTTAATTCGTCAATGTCTTTAAATTTTTCATCGACTAATATTTCTCTACAGCTGGTACACTTATTCTGATGAATGATGGAATGTGCAATTGCTCCTGCAACATAATATATTGTTGATGCTTCATCGTCATTAGGGCTTTCCGAAATTTTAAAAAAATCTAAAATTGCATTTACATTTTCATCCGTACCAGCTGGCAAGCTTTTAACATCATCAATGAAATCATCGATCTCGCTAATATTCAATTTTGAATGACTTAACAGAGACATCATTTTTATCTTGGTGTTGCTATCTGCAACTTGCCGAACTGAGACAAAATAATTGCCCCCTGACATTTGGCGCAACCATCCAAATCTCAACTCTATGGGGTCCGACTGCAGATGACCAAGGAGGATGAATTTCAAGTCTGTCTCACTCATCAAATATTTGCAACAATTAGCAAGAGCAGAACATGTTTGACCAACAGCCAAATAAGTCTCACGACTGAGTCCTTTTGTTTTTGCGTTTTGCCAGCTGTGTAGGAAATCGCGAAATTCTAAGAGAAATTCTATTTTCCAATCAGAAGAAGATTTTACTGGATCCATGTGGTAGTTTCTTTTTCTTTTCCCCTTCGAACAAGTTTTTACATTTAAAACTTCCCAGAGTTTGGTGATAATACCCACAAACCAAGCTGTTGCACTCCATTCAACTTTATTTTCATGCTCCACATAATATTTTAAAGCATTCACAGTCGATTCGCAAAACACTGACGATGAGAGTTTGACAGACATTTTCTCAATATTTGTAGGATTCAGTCCTTTCGCATTCAGCTTGTATGCTTTTTTAACAACCATGTTCAGCTCCAAGTTGTAAAGATCCTCAATGTGCTGAAAATCGGCTGATGAATCAGGTGTTGCAATGTTATTGTTGCAAAATTTCGGAAAGACAAAGGATCGTCGATTCAAAAAGTTATTGTATATATTTTTTAAATTGTGTACTGCATCGAAAATTAAAAACATTGGCTGATTAGTCCATTTGTTTTCAATAGATGGTTTAATCGTGCCTCCACAAAGTTCTTGAATATAAAACTTTCTGTTAACAGAAATGCCAATTACAGTAACCCCTGCTCGGTGCACCATTTCCATCACTTCTGTGTAACATTGATGCATTTGGCCAGCAGTCAAATTATGGATAGGGTACAGAGCTACCATATCTCTAAATTTATGACAAAGAGATTTAACCATAAAACACAGAAGAGTAGAAGCTTGTTCGCCTTCAGCTGTCAATCCATGAAACTTGCCGGAAAAGTATTCAACACGCTTGGCCACATATATTTCATCGATTATGATTGTGCACATTCTTTCCAGCTGGTTTAATGTGCTAACACGAAGTGTGAGGTAACTTGTGTTATCAAGCCCTGTTTTTTCATTTACTCGTCTTGTTAGTTTTTTTAAAGTGTTTATTGAAGGCAGGTTCAAAACTTCACTTTCCAATATTTTAGAGTAAGATGCAGTGCCTGATGCATATACCAGATATGACCAAATAATGGTTTGTGGTGTGTATGTTCTCGCATGTTTGTTCACCCCCACCAATTTCAACTGATCGACAAGAAATTGTATTTGTTGAAAAACAGGATTTGAATCTTCATAAAAAGTCATCATTTTTTTCAAATTTGATTTTGCTTCTTGCTTGATCTCATCAAAGGTTTCATGAAATGGAGTTTCATCAAAACATTTTAAACGAGCAAGCAAATTCAACAACTGACTCATTGTTTCCAATTGGAAGAACAAATATCGTTTGAAAATGATTTAGATAATTGTTTTCCTTTGTGATGTAGTGATATGTCGAATGATTTTGAAATTGAAATTGATGATTTAATAAACAAAATGTTATTCTGAAATTCCAACAAATAAATATATAAATGTTCATTTTGAATATGGAGTTGATATCAAGAAGGTATTTTCTCTTTACTTAATTTTTCTTTTAGATCAACTAAAGATAACTTGTTTATGACATCATTTTCATTAAACAAGTTTTCCAACTCCATCATTTGATTTTCAACAACTTCTTGTCGAGCTGATGACGAAGACTTCATTGTTGTTCTACGGTACTTTGGAGTTGATAAGTATGATGGTGCATTCTGAAAAATACTTGGCACTGCATCCTCTTTTAATTTAATTTTTGGTCTAACAGGTTTATTGGATTCACATCTTTTCTTTGATCGAGACATGTTTGTATCTTTTACATCACTAATAAAATCACTTGACAAGAAACGGAGCGAACACATTTTTGAATATTTCCCAGGCTGAAAATTTTGGCAAGGATTAGCTCTAATCCATTTTTCACATAATTCCACATTGTTTAACGGATACGAATGAAAAGAAACTCCTTTACTTTCCGCTTTTTCAACACTGTCATATCCACTTTTGCATCCGTATGCAGAACACTAATGGACCATTTTCTTAGTTATTTATTATATTTAAAATTAGATTTATAAACCAAAACAATTATTATACGTAAATTTTACCGAGAAAAAGAGAAATTTTAGAAAAACAACAGTAATAACACAAAATAAAACCCGAATAAACAATGGACGAACGAAAACAAGCAAGCATGTATATAATAGTGCAACTTTGTTTAACCCTTGCGTCAGCCTAAACCGTACACGGCTAGAATGAAATTTTGTTTGGTTGTCTATCCTGGTGTTATATCTAGATATCCATGGTTGAGGTTACTCCAAATCTTGTCAATCAGACTTCGGCAAGTCATATGATGTCCCAACTATTCTGTTGTGATTCATGTGTTAACTCTTCAATTTTTCCACACTGATAGTGAATAGGGTGCAGACATTCCAAGTGCCTAGAGTTGTTCCATCTTTGGGAAGGTTAATTAGGTTGTTTCAAGTAGTATACCTTATGCAATCAGGAAGTGTCGCATGACGAACAATGCCCCAGACAGTGATCAGATCATCTATGAAATGGTTACAAACCTAAAGCAAAGACAAAAGAAAAGCTCTTCAAGTTCATCAACTGCACATGGGTACCCGGAGACCTCCCACAATGGTGACGGGAGGCTGTCACAGTGCCGGTACTTAGAAAGGGAAAAACGCAAAGGATGTGGAAAGCTACATGCCTATTTTCCTCATTCGAGTGTTTGGAAGGTAGCAGAACGCATGGTAAACAGTAGGTTGGTGGCTTTAGGCGGGGGAAGAGTGCTGTGGATCAGGTCATGCTCCTAGCCGATGGCTTTCAGAGAGTTGAGTCAACGGCGGTAGTTTTCCTAGACCTCAAACAGGCTTACGATAGAGTCTGGCGGCTGCGTCTTTTGTTGAAGCTACAGCGGTTTGGTGTCTCCACTGAGATGTACAATTGGTTAAATGTGCCAAGATAAAGCTCTAAGAGAGAGAGAGAGAGAACAATCATGAACCACATCTGTTGCCTATTAATTGGCACATCAAGAATTAAGCGATTATTATGGGTATAGAATCAATACTTAAAGACTCTTGTGTAAACTGAGATAGGTTTAGTCGCCCAAAGACGTAGGTTGGTTAAACTATTGTTTGTTTAAAGTCGGTATTTCGTATAATACCTAGTTAGTAGGTTATTTATTGATTTTTCTTTTAATTCCAAAAGAAAAGCATTTGTGTCCAAACAAATTGGCGCATTTTGGTGTAGCATTAGAAATTTTAATCCAATAATTCTTTTAACGCGTCAGGAGCACTAAATTAACATAAATGGGTCATTCCATGTCAACTCAACCAGTGGTGTTCACCCGACCCCCTCAGATCTTCCTGAAATTTTCAGGCCATGTGGTACATTCAAAGTTGAGTGATTCCTGAAAATTTCAGGCCATTTGGTCAAAAACTTTCTGAAATATGATTTTTTAAATTTTTAAGGGTAGTCGAGAGTGCGCGTGACATTTACATTTTCGCGATATTTGAACGTGAATATTTCAAAACTAAAAGAGGTATCAGACTGAAATTTTCAGTATTTACTCATTGTCTTGTCATGAGTTGAATGATGTATTTATCTCAAGTATAGCTTGCACACAGAATGCCCTAAAAATTTCCAAACATCGCAGCATAATGAGCATACGCTGATATCCGCCTTGTATGGTTGATAAAAACAAACAATCTGTAATTTGATTTTGTAACTTAAAACTAACTGTATTTTTTCATAAAATTTGATTGACATTTCATTGTTATGCTGATTTACCATAATACACGTTAATGAGGCCCGTAGCGTGCGTGGTCAAATATTGATGAATACTGTCTGAAGTGCAATGTTTGGAATGTTTTAGGGCATTCTGTGTGTAAGCTACACTTGAGATAAATACATCATTCAACTCAGGATAAAACAATGAGTAAATACTGAAAATTACAGCCTGATACTTTTTTTAGTTTTTGAAATATTCGCTACGCAATATTCAATAATAGTGTATAATCATGAAATTTTTCACTAAGAAGGCGTTAAGACACCAACATGAAATTTTCACCATAGCTAGTTTTTGACCAAATGGCCTGAAATTTTCAGGAATCACTCAACTTTGAATGTACCACAAGCCCTGCAAATTTCAGGAAGATCTGAGGGGGTCGGGTGAACAATTGTCAAAAAACTGGTTGAGTTGACATGGAATGACCCAAATGACAAAAATGATTTTTTCCAGCAGCTTTCACTGCCTTATTGCTTTAGCCCCCATAGAACCCCTACCCTCCCAAGATAGGTTATAACATGTACTTACAAAAAATGATTCTGTCGTGACTCTATTTAACATATTTAAATAACCAAACAATATAAACAAAATATGAGTTTATTCACATGACTTTATACAATAAAATACTAATAAAATAAAAAATATCATATTCCATATAACTGTCACAAATCACAATAAATTTTAGTTCGTTCTTAAACTGTTCAAGTTTCACTGGTACGAAAATAATACAATAGAATGAACCACACATTTGTCTCCTACTTGTGACTGTACATTCCAGTGTTCAGCACTGATCTATATTCTACACTTGGTCACACACTTAAATAATACTCAGTTACATTCTAGATAGCTCATTTACAATATCATGCTTTGACATGTAAAGGTTATGCGCAAAGACAGTGTTTCCCAAAGTGTGGAACACATACCCCAGGGGGTACGCGAGAGGTTTGTAAAGGTTATGTGCAAAGACAGTGTTTCCCAAAGTGTGGAACACATACCCCAGGGGGTACGCAAGAGGTTTGTAAAGGTTATGTGCAAAGACAATGTTTCCTAAAGTGTGGAACACATACCCCAGGGGGTACGCAAGAGGTTTGTAAGGGGTATGCGCTGCACAAGACTGAGAAAATTTGGAAAACAATGAATTGAGGGGAAACCATGACCGTAAAAACAGTAGGCAAGTTTTTTTTTTTACTAGGGGTACTCAGTATTATGGTAATAAAAAAGGGAGTACACAAATATTGAAAGTTTGGGAAACACTGTGCTTAGACATTCAGTACATGATACGTCTAATGGGGGAAAATTCTCATCACAAAATGAGAGCGTTAATCAGAGACAAAAAAGCAGCAATTGTGTGTAAAAGTCAGAGTAATGTTTTGAAATCAACTAATAAATTTATACAGTAATCCTTTGAATAATAAGATACAATAAAACCAACAAAAAAAGATGACAAAAAATTCATTAGTCAAAATCTGCTCTGAATCTTAGGTTTCTAAGAGTTTTCACATTAACATAATTCAATTATTTGAATAACAACAAAAATATTTAAGAGACTGGATGCTATAATAATGTCACCTCTGCCTCATTATGGTGATCTTGGCCATTTTGAAAATCATTAATACCTAAAAAATTATAAACATTTTTAGCCAGCTTTGGGAACTGTTGTGCTAAATCATTTCTATTTAAATCCTTGAGAACATTTCTTAATTTAGTCAATGGATACCAGCCTGTATTAGGAATTTGAGTGTAAGGATATCTTAAACTCCATTTAACAAGAGTAGCAGAAAAAGCCAACTGTATACTATGCATTTCTCTTTTGCTGTTGTCAAATTCTTGATGCAGTTCTAATTGTGTTACTAATTCTTCTGCTGAATCTTTTCCTAGTTTATCACACAATGTATTGCAGAATTTTTTAAACTCGATGTTCAGATTTTTTAATTTGTCTAAATAATTGATTAACTGTCTAATATCCGTCTTATTAATATCTGAATCTAAGTTACAACCCACTTCATCAAGTGCATTCACAATATACTCTGCATGGATTATTTCTGGATTTAGACTTTTCCAGTTTTGTAAAACTTGAATACATTTTTCAGTTGTTTCCATGTTTTGATCTCTATCATATTTGCTGCTGGGATCTTTCAAATGCAAAATAAATTGAGGGAATTCTTTAGCACCAAAAACTAGCACAAGTAGTGTAAACAGCTCATTCAATTGACGATCACATTTTGAAAGTGACATTTTGCGCAAAATTACAGCCACAATAATAATCGATATTAAAATAACAATGCTCATAACTATGGCAATTACATAATTAGTTTCTAGATCTTGAGAAGTGATCATGGCACCTGTTTTATCTGTAGTTACCGTAGTATTAGGTATGGCGGTGGTAGTTTCAGTACTCTGTATGGCCATTGTAACTGTACTGGTTATAGATTTGACACACTCCCATTCACCAGCAGCATTTATATTTCTTATTTCATATCCATCAAAACATCCCCACACAATGTCCAGAGTGGATGACCCATTGTGAATAATTTTTTCAAATTGTCCAGTCCTATTAGTCCACTTAATGCAAAAGGTTTCAGCATGTGGATTTTCTGATCTGTAAGTACTAAAATAAAATAAAATAATGGAAAATAAAACATCAAATGTAGTTAAAGGTATCCTCAAACCAAAGCAAAACGTTCCGCTGCGCTATTTTTCACGTGAGATTTTTCAAAGCGCGAAAAACCCTCGCTACACCTAAGCGAAGCGAACGTGGGCTTCAGCCGACCGGATATAATGATTTTTTAAATTTTCTTTTTATTTGTTTGAAGACGTCGGCAGACATTTTCTTCTTATTATACATTTTCTACAGTTATTGTATTTTACAAGTAAAAAGTGAAAAAACACTTACTTTTTGGTATAATCTGATATAATTCATGTTTCTATATATAAATGTAAGTCTTATTTGTTAATTTTAAGACATTTATATAAATTTTAACCTTGATTTTCATTTGAGTCGATACCTAGATACGCGAAATTCGCTTTGGTTTGAGGATACCTTAAGGATTCTATGATGGCACACATCATACTCAGATTTCAAGTAATGTCTAAAAATAGTTATACACCAATTCACAATCGGATTGGTTTATGAGATCTAACGAGCCTCAGCAGTCGACTGAATTTTTAAGTTTCGTTTGGATTGGCTGCTATCGGCTGTCATCGACGTATCCTCAATAAACAATGAGTCGTGAAAAATTGACATGGTCGGGGCGGCCGGGCCCCTGGCAATGACCCCCCTCTCGGCTTTAAGGGTTTAGAAGAAAGAAAAGGACTACAACAATATAATTGAAGGGTTTAGAAGAAGAAAAGACCGCAAAGCTTTGTTGTACCTTTCTCTCTGCATGTCGTAAAAGTCAGTTCCACAAAATTACATTGTTATGAAAAAGGATTAACGACATTAACTACGCGTATCTAGGTAGGTCGCGAAATTCGCCCCTCTTTCGCGGCAATATATTTATATGGAGATGCTCAAACCGCGGAGAATTTCCGCGGCGGTGAAGAGAAATTTTGCGGCATCGCTTCTTGCAGAGATTATTCGCGTTTCGCGAGTGTAAACAATCCAAAATGGCTGCCTAGAAACATCGACTCAAATGAAAATCAAGGTTAAAATTTATATAAATGTCTTAAAATTAACAAATCAGACTTACATTTATATATAGAAACATGAATTATATCAGATTATACCAAAAGGTAAGTGTTTTTTTTCACTTTTTACTTGTAAAATACAATAACTGTAGAAAATGTATAATAAGAAGAAAATGTCTGCCGACGTACACAAACAAAAAAAAAAATAAAATAAAAAAAAAATCATTATATCCAGTCGGCTGACGCCCACTTTCGCTTCGCCTAGGTGTAGCAAAGGTTTTTAGCGCTTAGAAAAATCTCACGTGAGAAATAGCGCAGCAGCGGAAAGTTTCGCTTTGGTTTGAAGATACCTTAGTTCTTATGAAACCATAATTTTAATGACTGTAGCATTGTCTACTAATGGTATCTACTATGGGTGTCTGTTTATAACTGGTATCTACTACGGATGTCTTTCTACTACTGATGTCTGTCTACAACTGGTGTTTTTCTACTACTGGAGTCTATCTACAATTGGTATCTACTAATGTCGTCTGTCTACAACTGATGTTTTTCTACTACTGGAGTCTATCTACAATTGGTATCTACTAATGACGTCTGTCTACTACTGGTGTTTTTCTACTACTGGAGTCTATCTACAATTGGTATCTACTAATGTCGTCTGTCTACAACTGGTGTTTTTCTACTACTGGAGTCTATCTACAATTGGTATCTACTAATGACGTCTGTCTACAACTGGTAGCTACTAATGGCATCTGTCTACAAGTGATATCTACTTCTGGTGTCTGTCTGCAACTGGTATATGTCTACTACTGGTGTATGTCTACAACGGGAATATATTACTGGTGTCCAGGCACGCCGAGAGGGGGGTCATTGCCAATCCGAACGAAACTTAAAATTCAGTCGACTGCTGAGGCTCGTTAGATCTCATAAACCAATCCGATTGTGAATTGGTGTATAACTATTTTTAGACATTACTTGAAATCTGAGTATGATGTGTGCCATCATAGAATTAGTCATAGAATGAAGATGAAGCAGTACCGGTGGGAAAAAGTCATAGAGTTATGAATAGGTTTCCATAGAAATATTGTGAAATTCTATTGATAACTATGGCTTTTCCCACCGGGATTAGCACGGGTGAAACTTGTACGCGCACATTTTGCTCTCAATCCAATCACAAGCCATAATTCGCTCAATCGATAAACCTCTTCGTTTCCTCCCGGTGGAAAAAGCCATAGAGTTATAAATAGAATTTTATAATATTTTTATGGAAATCTATTCATAACTAACTATAATTATCTTTAATTATCTAAAATTAACTTAATCCAACTATAGTTATTGAAATTGTCTTATTCTATATGTGTCATAGCAAAGTCATAGCCGCCAATGCAGAACCTTCAAGAGTCCTTCTTTAAGCGCGATCGAGTTCTGTGACTGAGCCTCTGTGTTTTTTTTTTTACCGGGCGCACGCAAAAAAAAAGCAATCTCGGAAATCGGCAAGGCAATCAGGAAGCCGTGACCATACCCGGAAGCATGACGTTGAATCAGCGAAATACTACTCAATTATACTGAATAACAATTCTTTGGCAACGTTCTCACCATGTGGCTGCCATAGTTTGAACCAGTGTGACTTGCATTCGGCCGAGTGCTGTACACAAGTGATAACATTCTTTGCAGTAGTCCAGAAATTGTACAATCTCTTCAGCAGCAGTTCGAAGAGATGGGAAATTTTGACTAGTGGCATCGGATGCTCTCTTCACAATCTGTCAGAAACGCGCTGGTCAGCTCGTGTGGATGGTGTTAAGCCTTTCGCAGCGCATTTGCCAGGTATAATGACGGGCTTACCCAAGTGCAGGAACTGAATTTGACACCAGAGACTCGCTCTGATGTAGCCGGCAGGATTTCATACCTGTCTTTATTCGAATCAATTCTGATGGCATCGCTGTGGTTGAAAATTTTAAAAGCTATCAATTTTAGAAATTTGCTGCTGCAGGCAAGATAAGCAACTCTTGATGTCGAAGTTGCTAATATTTGTGACCTCATTGGCGACTTAAAACTGCTTCGATCTAAGTGGGATGAAATATTGTCTGAGAGCAAACTTGTCGCTGAGAGCTGCGGTGTTGAACAGTCCCTGTGTTTGGCAGAGACAAAACGCAAACGAAGACAACAATTGCCAGACAGAACAATTCTCGACGACAATGATGATCAGCAGGATCGACACGAATACTTCAAGCGTTCCGTTTTCTACGTCATGATTGAATGCGTGACTGCGAATTAACAACACGATACGAAGCAGCGAAGAATTTGGACGAATTGTTTGGCGTTCTGCGGAAATATCATGATATGAATACAGAAGACGTCCTCATCGCATCCAAGAACCTTGCGGAAAATATGTCGTTGATGTTAGCGCCGATCTGTTGAATGAGTTGGAGCATCTGAAAAACAATACAGGTTGCAAACCTCGGGCAGAAAAGTTTGTCGCCATTTGACTTGCTGAACCGTTTACACAATTTGAAAATCGATACATGTATACTGTTTCCAAACGTAGTCATTATGCTAAGCATCTTCTGCACACTTCCGGTTACCATTGCTCAAGCAGAACGATCTTTCAGCACATTGGCCCGAGTTAAAAATGTTCTGAGATCGACAATGTGTCCAGAAGCCTAACCAGCCTTGGAATGCTTGCAGTGGAAGGTCAACTTGCAAGAACGATTGACTACAACAATATAATTGAAGGGTTTAGAAGAAAGAAAAGAACTACAACAATATAATTGAAGGGTTTAGAAGAAGAAAAGACCGCAAAGTTTTGTTGAAGCTTTCTCTCTACATGTCGTAAAAGTCAGTTCCACAAAATTACATTGTTATGAAAAACTTGTGTAGTTTTATCGGCGATAGTGTATTAATGGTGGCAAAGTAAAATAAATTTAGTTTAAATCTTTTTGTATATACTCTTTGTATAACTATATCCGGAATTGACTGTATTTTGACAAGGGGCCCGCGATGATGTCCTGCCCTGGGGCCCTTGTTGGCTCTCGGCGCCCCTGCTGGTGTCTGTCTACAACTAGTATCTACTACTGGTGTCTGTCTACTACTGGTGTCTGTCTACAACTAGTATCTACTACTGGTGTCTGTCTACTACTGGTGTCTGTCTACAACTAGTATCTACTACTGGTGTCTGTCTACTACTGGTGTCTGTCTACAACTAGTATCTACTACTGGTGTCTGTCTACTACTGGTGTCTGTCTACTACTGGTATCTATTACTGGTATCTAAAAGATTAGTAAGCTATGCAAAGACAAAAATATCTCACCCTGTTTTACAAGGCAAACACCTATCAGCCTCACAATACTTGCCACCAAAACAGACTGTTTTACAAGTAGAGCCTGAGGCTTTGGCAGAGTAAAAGAGCATCACAATATACAGAATCACTACTTTCAAACAACTTTTTTGATAATTCATGGTCTGATTTTCTGAAAAGGCAAATATCCTTTTAGTTTTTATTGCAAAAGAAATTTTAATAATTTAAAAAAGATGTCTTGTTCAGAGTATTATGAAAAAAATCATGAGAAACAATAATCAGACAAGATATGTTAATAAAACATGAATGTAAAAATGATAAAAAAAAGTTGTGTTTATATTTATTCTTATAATATTAAAGTAAAGAAACAACAAAGTTTGAAATGTGATATAATGTAATGGCTTCAAAATAGGAAAGTTTTAATAGTAATAAAAAACAAGCAATTAAGCCTGTTCCATTCTGGACACAGGACGTGTTAGCGCATTTTCGTGTTATGTATCAGTACGTTTGTTAGCTTTCAGTAAATATTTGGAAATTTTGGAAATGTTTATAAATTCAATTGTGTAATGCATATATCTGTAAAAAAAAAATTATAAAGACGTTTCTTTATATTTGAAAAAAAAATATTTTCTCTTAAATCTAACTACAAGTGGTTTGTGGTTACTGAAATAGGACTCATAATTGAAAACATTCGAAATTGTAGTCATTTAATCGTCCGAAAACTCCGTCAATTGTTGCATAGCTCTGATACTTTCAATTAAACTCAGAACACAAGCTTACTATTTCATTTGATGAGTTTCATAATAAATCTTGGTGAAACTACGTGCTGCAGTATTTAGCACCAAATGAATGGGTTATTGAACGTACAAGCTGTAGAATGGGGCCATATATATAATATATAAGCCCCTTAGGAGCCCTGAAGCCCGGCCCTCAGAGGTCCTATCGCGAAATGAACTTTTGATGTACACTTGGCAGGCCAAGACCTACAAAATGATATATACATCATGGGTCTAGGACCTATGGTTGCTGAGATCTAGGGCGCTACTTTGTTAATATAGCTTATATAGTAAAAAACGGTACTTTATAAGCCCCCTTTTACGGCCCTCAGAGGTCCTATCGCGAAATGAACTTTTGCTGCACACATGGCAGGCCAAGACCTACAAAATGATATATACATCATGGGTCTAGGACTTATGGTTGTTAAGATCTAGGGTGATGACAGACAGACAGACAAAACGGGGACAATAGAGCATTTTTTTTCGAAAATGCTCTAAAAATACATATACAGAAAGGCAAATTATTCTAATTAAGGCTCACTCCTTGAGGTAGGTTAAGACCTCTAATTCTTAAACTATGACATAATATATGTCATCTTCAAATTCCTGAAATGTCATGTAGGCATGCAAGAATGTGGTGGACTACAGATGAAAGAAAAATACTGACTAGGAATTGAACCTGTGATCTATGAATGCTCTTCTGTATTATTAATTGCTGGTCTGAATTGTTTACAGTTCTTCAACTATTAGAGATGTTTCAATAAACTGACTATATAATCAAGAATATGTTTCTTTTGAAGATTAATAAAATATACATCCTTCTAATTAAATGATGCATTACAAAATATTGGAACATTTTATCTCAGGGAATCAGCCTCTTAATTGAAGAATTTTAGCCAAAGTTCTGATTCTAAAATAGATTAAATGGAATTTAATATTTAAGTTACAGCCATTTCAACAACTTCAACAAATTCGACTAGTTAAATGTATTATCGTGAATTGTAATAGAATCACAAGTTTTGAGAATGGCTAGAAATTGTATCAGAATCTGATACAAATTAATTAGGCCTATATATAACCAAATATCTTAAAACACCTTTTATAAAATCTATATGTAAATGAACAGAGCAGTCACTGTTGCAGAAATAAATACAACAGTTTTATTGCTACTTACAAATCACAGAGGATAACTGGGTCTAAACAGCAAACTGTTGAAAAAATTGATTTGACAAAATTTTTTTTTTGGAGTAAATGGAGCAAATTAACTGGATTCACATTGGTTCAAATGAAAATTATTTCTTCAGTTTTTGTTGATTTTTTTCAAACTTATAATTGATGATAAGGCCACGCTACTACACTATGGGGCAAAATCAAAATTTAGAGTAGTAATGAGTTGTGGATGTATTTTACAGTAGAGTCAAAGATAAAATTCAAAGGCTGACAATAAGTTACATAGTTCTTATAATTCACATCCAATGACTTCTTTGTAACTTGGATTCCTAATCCAAACCCCCCCCCCCCCCAAAAAAAAACAACTAACAAAAAACAATCTCTTTGTTAATCTCCCCATGCAGGGCCAGTCTTAAGCCAATTTACATTTAGCTAATTAATAGTAATAGTTGTTATTATAAAAAAAATAGAAGAGGGGCCTTGCAAATATCCGTTAAATTGGGCTGCGCAATTCCCAAGGCCGGCCTTGTCCCCATGAATAAAAATTTCTGTTTACTTTCCATGTAACCAAGCATCTGGGAATTTACTTCTATAATATAAAATGAAAAATGGCTGTGTTTTTATTTATCATATTACATTTTTAAAAAAATAGTCAACAAGATGGATGTAAGGATCAGATGTGAAGACCTGGTTGGTTGAGGCCAAGTTTTTCAATCAGCAGACAATTGATATGATCTGCCTAACAAAATATAGATAGACAGGGCACACGAGTAGGAATAATTTAACTTAGCCATCCAGAATATATGAAATATAACAAAAGGTGATGTGGTCTGAAACAGAAGTAAAATATTTAACATATGTTTCTATAAATAGAACAAAACTTTTTTATCTTGATTAAATATACTAAAGTAACGCAAACAATTCAATTAAAGTAAACTTTAAGATTTTTTCTTTTTTTTTGGTTATAAAATGACTATTCTATTTGTAATTATTTTTTTTTTGCAGTATTGGTATCGTGGTATGTGTAGGGAAGACTATTGTACAAGTAGTTCAAATAAAATCATACAAATCTCACCCTTTATTATTGTCTTTTAATAATGAATGAAGTATCCTGTTAAAAAAAACAACACAAAATACTGAATAATGTACAGCTGACTGAGGCATTCCCCAATATATTTCTAGAAAAAAAAACAACTTTCTGATTTCAATGAGTTTTACTTTTCTGTGTGTAATGTTTTTACAATATTCTATTAGAGTTAGAGAGTGATGTCCTGTTACAGAGGTTTTGTTGCAATTTACTTGACATATTTGACAGATTCAGTTTTTAAGTTAATTTTGATGGAGGAGCGTTTCCTGAATATATGTGTATATTCAGTGGCGTAGCTAAAGGGGGGTGAGGGGGGCGAACCGCCCCGGGTGACATCATATGGAGGGTGACACTATGTCACCTCCAACAAAATTTTTCAGCCAGGTTAAGGTGCGAAAATAGTCTGAAAAAATAAATCGTGATAAAAACCCAACCAACACAGGTAATGTGACCGTTATGACGTCACATATTTCAAAATTGTCAAAAATATTGTCTGGGCGAGTACAGCTCTTTTGGTGAGTAATTTTTCTTTTATGTTTCTTATTATTTATTGCGAACAGTAGAGTAAAGTAGAGCCTAGAGGTAGAGCATGTATGAAAATTTAGCTACACCTAACCATTCAGCAAAGGGTCGTGTGGGGTCACTGGGGTGACATATGAACAGACTGCCCCGGGTGAATGTATTCTAGCTTCGCCACTGTATATATTTATATATATAGTAAAGCAAATTTACCTTAGACTTTAGATCACCTTTTTTTTATCAAAGCATGCGACATCTGTCGTACGAAATGTTCATTGAGTGAGGAGTTTCTTAAGCAAGGATCCACTTTATTATCTAAAAAAATTTGAACTGTAAAAAAAAGTGTATGCATGATTAAAAATTTTAACGGACATAAATTAGTTCATTTACTGTACTAGCATGATCTGTACTCGTAATTGGTCCTTGGGTATTTTGTACTCATACCTGTACTAGCATGATCTGTACTCGTAATTGATCCTTGGGTACTTTGTTTAGGTTTAGCAGAGGCGTAGGGGGGGGGGGGGGCAAGGCAACTTGCGCCCGGGGCATTTTACCTTTTTAATACCTTTTTAGGCCCCCCCCCCCCATTCGAAAAACTTATAATATTATATGTAAAATATAACAGGTGCCCCTGAACCTCGGCGCCCGGGGACATATGTACCCCCCGCTACGCCACTGAGGTTTAGTGTGGCTTCCAATAAATCAGTTTTTCATGTTATTTCATCAGTAAATCCAGTTAACTTGACTAAGGAGCAGTGCTTTGTAATATTTTTATTAAAGAAAAAAACGCAGTGGCTACGGTTCTGTCTGTTCAGAACCCGTATTATTTTTGTCCAGGTACCATCCATATATGTGCGCATGCGCGACTTTCGGGACTCCGTATTTTTAGCGATACCCTATTTTTTTTATTTAAAATTGGTTTAATAAACAAGTCAGTAAAGTTTAAAGAAGAGTTTTTAAAAATGATGATTTGCATAAAGCATCAGCCTATATGTCTTTGAAGGATGGGTGGCTGAGTGGTGTAGAGCGCTTGACTTTCAACCAGAGTCATGGGTTCAATCCTATGTGAGAACCAAAGGAATTTTTCCAGGTCCAAGTGAAAGGGTTGGAAGTTTCTCAAGCTCCCAACTTCAAATGGGTACCTGACTTTGGTTTGGGAGGTAAAGACGGCAAAGGTTACACTCAATTAAAGAAATGGATGAATTCTACTTTTCATCTGTTAGAGGGCACCTGAGGGAACTTAACTCCTTTTTTTTATGTCTTCACTATTATTTATTCAACCCATCGCCTAAACAAATCCAATTAATTCACATATGTTGGTTCAAGTGATACTCTTTTCTTATTAACAACATAGCAAGAAAAAGAATAGAAGTGTTTGCCAGTGACCATTGTGGCAGGAGAGGCTAAATATATTTTTGCCCAGACTAGGTATTATCCCATTGTGTGTCTGAAGTCCCTATAAGGAAGAGATGAAATCTTTAAGATCCTAAAAACAACTAATGGGACGGTTTTTGCAGTGCCCTTCGCTTTCATCCCCACCATAGTCGATAGTGCAATCACCATGGAGGCACTACAGGAGATACAGTGCAGATTTTGACCATCACCTCAAATATCTATTGGTCCTTACCAAAGATAGAACCAGGGACCACATGACCATCCATCCGTTTTCCCCATGTAACTTCTGCCATTTTAACAAATCCAGGTCATTTCAACTTGTTGTTACTGTCCATATTTATCAACAATAGCCTTTGTCAATAAGGAGGACTGCAACAGTAACATGTACTCAGAATCTGGCTACAATTCTTGAATCTGCCTTTGCAGTTTTTCTGATGTGTAATCAACAATTTGATCAGAAGCATTTACTTTAGCTTCTAGATGTTGCCAAACTTCTTAAAGAAAACCAAACGTTTGTTGAATTTTACTCATAACAAATGGTCAGAAAGAACATTGCTGTTGACCTGTGACTAACAGTTTCTATTACCGGGTTGAGTTGAAAAATAGGGTTTTTAGTGATTTTACGCAACTCTAAAATCCCAGCATTTGGGTAGTATTAATGCATTTTAATGTTATGATAAAATTTTTGAATAGCATAAATTTTAATAGTGTTAATAACAAGTTTACGGTCAATTATTAATTGATGACTCTTTGAAAGCAAGTACTTGTTGTTTATAACATACTTTCTATATATAACCTATATTAATATATTTTAGTTCAGTAATTTTCAGTGGTTCTAAATATAAACTTTACCATCAAGTATAAAATTTCAAAGGCATGGCATACATCCTTCTAACAGTTAAAGAATCTGCATAATATTTAAAATGTCCATTTTTTTCTATATATCTTATATTCATATATTTTACTTGTTAAATTATATAAGGTTCCCCCTAATTCAAGGGCTCCTTATACCAAAAATGTATTAAATCCACTGGAATTATAGGGTTTACATAAATTATTCCTTAAAATGATGGGAAATAAAATTAAAGGCCCATGTGCCTGATAATCGTGTACACCTTTAAAAGTTCAGTCATTTTAAAACTTCACTTTCTGTTTGTGGGTGAGTGGACTTGTAACTCAATTTTGAATAAATTTTTGTTTGTAAGAACTATGGAAATTTAAACATTATTGATGAAATACACTGATTTTAAACTTTATTTCAATTGATTTATTTTAGGGACAGGCTACGCTTACGTCAAGACGTAATTCGTATTTTTTTTTCCGGATTACGTCAATAGATATTTCTTCACACCCTAACACTGTCCCTAACCCTATCCCTAACCCTAACCCTTTTTGTTTACGCAGTGGCCACGGTAACATCAAGACGTAATTCGTTTTTTTTTTCCGGATTACGTCAATAGATATTTCTCCACACCCTAATACTGTCCCTAACCCTATCCCTAACCCTAATGCTAACCCTAATATAATTGCCGGTACCCGAAAAAAAAAAATAGAAATAATAGAATGGCGCTTGACGTAATCGTAGCCACTGCGTTTATTTTATATCTTTTAGACTTCTAAAGCTTTAAATTTCTCTACAATGTTTACTTTGTAATGGGGAAAAATTCAGAAAGAAATTATAATCTCAAAATTAAAGAAAAAGTACAATCTCTGGCATTATATAAGATTGTGCTACTTAGTCTACTCCTAGTGCAGTTTTTTAGACTAAATTTTAATTGTGAAGAATGTTTATAAAGTTTGTAAACAATGTCAAAAGTAAGTAAAATTCATTTTACCACAAAAAAGTAAAAAAAAAAAACAATCTTTGACGTCTTGGTTTAAGGACTCTTATTAATAACTTATACTTAAGATCATAAAATGTTCATAATTTATAGACATTATATTGATATTGACTTAATAATTCATGACCTTACACAATTATCCGTGACAATTATAACATAAAAGAATTCTGGAGTAATGTCCTCTACATGGGTGGACCTAGCTCCGTTGCGGACCAAGCCAGCCAGGTACACAAGAAAATATTAAATATCTTAATTTTAATCTTGAATTTCTGGCATAACAGGTGCACTAATCTAATCATTAGTTGAAATGTAAACGACAGTCATCCCACGAGATAAATGGTTCTTTATATGTCATTGTGAAAATCTTCTCCTGAATAGAACGAAAAATAGCGAAAATCCTGAGTTTTTAAAAAAAAAAATATTTTCTTTACCTATTTTATTAGTAAACACCGCCACTTGAGTATGCTTCTGATGAGTAAATAATGACGTCACACACGCAACGCTTTCTTTCAATTCGTTTGATTCACATTTAACCTTAGCATTCAAGCAAATGGGATAACAATTGATCATAAATACATAAAAATGTAAACTTACTGATAATAAAGCTGTTTCACTTAGTCGAGGAAAAATAATATCTCAATGTGGATTAACTGTTTAAATTGCATGATGGCGTAAGCGTAATTACTAAATAAGTTAACGGGTATTCCACTGTGTTAATATACTTTTTAGGGTATTCCCAAAAATGCTCTGGTGTATTAGCCGTATTTTAATCATCGGAATGCATATAAGAAACCATATCTAATGTATGAGCTATAACATGTAATATCAATTTTCGATAAAAAAAATTTAAAACACTTATACATAACTTATACCCAATGTGCAGTAAATAACTTGTCATGTATTATGTTATCACCAGTATTCACCAGCCCCGTAGCGTGAAAATTCTACAGAAGGGGCCAGGTAATAGCAGGGGGGGGCAGGTAATACATTTTACTAAGTAGAACAAATAAGCGGGGGGGGGGGGCAGACAAAACGCAGGTGGGGGGCAGCCCCCCCCCCCGCTCGCTACGGGCCTGGTTATCACAATCATACAAAGATCTAAAATAACATAAAACTACACAAACACGAAAATGTTCCTTGTGGCGTCACTATGGTTGGTGTCACCCGGTGCGGAATATTCAGGGTGTCACTTCTGCTAAGGCCGTAATAAGTACAACAATATTCTCATTTTTCTGATGTCTTGGTTAGCTCCTCTGAAGACTTCCATCATGGACAACTTCAGACTAGGTTAAAATAAATGTTCTGGTTTAGTACCTAAGGAAATATTATCATTAAAAAAGAAATGTAAATTTGAGGTGGGGCACTTCCAATGTCCGGGATCCTGACTGGCCTGAAGTGCTCACTGCCAAATCTTCATCTGCTTCTTCTTCTTTGTTCTCGATATATGATTATGGAGGATTTCAAACGACCAGGCCTATAGTTATGATGAACTGCACGATGGCATCCAGGTCCGTCTCGCTCACATAAAGTTTTTGATTGAAGGAGGTCATCTGTGGCCAGAACCTGTTGCGAGCTGTGTCATGTAAAGGGCATGTTTGGAGAACATGTTCTGCATTCTCTGGAGACATCCCACATGGGCAGTCCTCACTGTCTCCAATGCCCAGCCTTCGGAACATGTGTTGTGTTCATCTGCTTGTTTACAACGATGTGCAGGGGAGGAGTGTGGGGTCTTCATCTGCTATCACCATGCCCAGTGGCGTAAATAGTTTTTATGCCGCCCGGGACCATAGACCTGAAAAAGATCTCGCCCTAGACAGTAGCGTCGTTAGGGGGGTGCGGGCCGCACCGGGTGACACAATTTTAGGGGTGACACCACAATGAACAGTTCTAAATTTCATAGCAGAAAAAAAAACTCGGTCAAGTCGGTTTTATAATCGATCATAGTGAAAAACATGAGCAGTAGCACAGGGTGCCACCATGCAGAGTGTCTGGATATTACGTAATACAATTTAAAGCTACCCGACTCAATCTAGAGTTTTGTGCTAACGTTCTATACGTGGTTTCATGAAATTGTAGACATAGTTTAGTGAAAGTAATACACATCTTTCTGAAATACAGTCATAAATAATGTCGTTTTTATCGTCAAAGTATTTTAAAGTAGAGCTGCTGTTCGATTAAAAAAATTGATCGAAATTAACGCATGATTAAAAAATTTATCGCAAATTAACGCACATTTTAATCGAAATAATACAATACATTTGTTTGTATTCAAACTAGTATGTCATAATATCAAATCATAAAATTGGCATAATAAACAAGTCAGATTAATTTACGAAAGAGGTATAATTAATTGTTACAGATTTATTAAGTATTAGCATATATGTCTATTGAATTAGTTATTGAGACCAGTTTATTGACATGTATCAATCACGTTAAGCGATGCGAATTGTTTTCTTTTTAATCATCAACAGTGCTAAATATGTGTTTTTCTCGTGCTGTTAATGACGTATGTCAAACCATGTTCCCCCCTTCCCTGTCATATTTTGCAACACTTCGCCGCCATACTAAGTCTTGTTTACCCTACCCTCTAGTACCGTACATACCCCCTCCACTTACCATCCCAAAAAAATATACACGTCATTTATATCTCATATGTGCTTTTTCTTTCATAACATAATAGTATAGCCAGAGAGTAGATGCTCACTTATTACTAACGAGTTTTTTTATCCCCCCTCCCCCAGTTACATTTTTGACACTTAGCAGCCTCTCCCCCCCCTTAAAGATGACGTCACTTAAGGCTTACCCAACCGCCGTACACCCTCTGTCCCATAACAAATTTACACAAGACCCACCGTTTCCAAATCATGGCATCTGTCAATCAAGCTTCCTAGCTACGCCAGATGTTAACTAATTGTGTCATTCAAGGTCATACTTTAGAATTAAGAAATGACAATCCTATTGTTTCAAGGTCATGTCGCTGATGTAATTTTATGTCGACATGAAAGTTTTAGTTTTCGGGGTTTTTTTTTTTTTAAATCTTGTATGATCTGGTTATAGAATTGGGTTATTTACTGATTTTCTTTTCTGCAATAACAGGATTTGGGTAAAATTTAATGCATATAGGTCTTTGTGTTAAATATGTAATCGCATATTTTTAACGCATCAATTACACTTTAATTACATTAATCAACAGCCCTATTTAAAATGTTAAATTTAACTCAGTATCACAATAATTCTGAAAAATACAACCAGTCTCGTGTACAGATGTATGTAACAGTTAAGTCTAGACACTGCCTGATTAGTGTCATGTATATGAAACTATTAGTGCAGCTGTAGCAGACGTGACCGGTTAGATACAGTATTATCAAAATGCAATACAAAATTACGCGCAAAACAATGATGATACACAATTTCTAGCATCTCGTTATTATGATCTTATTATAAACGAGTTCTTTATACATTTGTTTTTTATCTTCAACAATACACTGTAGTACCTCCACCAATACACTACAGTATATAATGTAAACTACTGAGTGACTTTTCTCTTTTTACATCAACCGTGAAGGGAGCATAAGGTTTATTGTCGAAAGGCTATATAACAAAAACATCGTCATTTTATATTATAGGGCTTTAGTCGACATACCTGGGTATGAGGGTGTGTGCGAAATGCGACAGGGTAGGGTTGGTAGATCTACTTCATAAGTGAACAGACTTTAACTTCAAATCATTGAGTAAAAGTATG
The DNA here is from genome assembly GCA_021962125.1 of Bulinus truncatus. NCBI lineage: Eukaryota > Metazoa > Mollusca > Gastropoda > Planorbidae > Bulinus > Bulinus truncatus. Next base: position 12,901,177 of record JAGDYQ010000003.1, on the reverse strand, counting down.
TTATTTTTCGACGTGGTGAACTCTAAGAATTTTGTTCAAATTAACGCATTTAGGTGTTGCGTTAAAAATTTTAATCGCAATTTTTTTGACGCGTTAATCGCAAATTAAAGCAGTTTAATGAGCAGCCCTATTTTAAAGAAATCCCCTAGTGCAGGATAATTCCAAGTATGTACCATTGCTCATAGTGGAAGTCTTGGGGGGGGGGTGACACCCTGATATTTCCGCAATGGGTGACACCAAACCATAGTGACGCCACTGGCCCTAGACACCACTTCTGCTAAGGCCGTAATAAGTACAACAATATTCTCATTTTTCTGATGTCTTGGTTAGCTCCTCTGATGTCTTGGTTAGCTCCTCTGATGTCTTGGTTAGCTCCTCTAATGTCTTGGTTAGCTCCTCTGATGTCTTGGTTAGCTCCTCTAATGTCTTAGTTAGCTCCTCTGATGTCTTGGTTAGCTCCTCTGATGTCTTGGTTAGCTCCTCTGATGTCTTGGTTAGCTCCTCTGACGTCTTGGTTAGTTCCATTGATGTTCTTTGCAGTGGGCGAGTACATCTTCCCAATATTTCCTAATAAGATTCAAAACAACTTTTTGATTTTCAAATAATTTACAAGAACTTCAGCTCGGATTAAAACATTTCACTATAACTTATTTTTGATAGATGCATGCCGAAAACTTAGCTTGTAGAGATCTTTCAATGGTTTCGATCATCTTTTAATTTAAAAAAAAAGGAAAAGAAAAACCTGATAAAGGAATTTGACGATTTAGAATTCGAACTATTTTTAGAACTGATATTTAGATTCTGAATGTACGTATAGAAGATGCCGGCTGGTGTCTAAAAAATTGTGAACAGTCGAGTTTGAAAGGATCAGCGACGGATCAATCCTTATGAATTATTCAAATGTGTTTAAAAAATAAAATGATTTGTAATTTGAACTATTGCCTGCAACGGAAGGTATTGTGATTCTGAGGTATTGTTGTACAGTGCCACCTCGACATACGAGAGCCATAACATAAAAGATTTTTTTTTTTAGATACGAGCCGTCGAGCGAGCGATGTTTTGCTCTGAGATACGAGAAAAATTTGAGATACGAGTGGGTCGGTCGGCTGCACACGAACCAGTGCGCCCCGTGCGTCTCGCATTTTCCCGCGCCTCAGTCAGTGTGATTGTTTGGCCCGATGTCGAAGTATCTTGGATAAGTTGTGCTCGCGTTTTGTGATTTTTGTTCATTTAAAGTACTTTATCACATTTCTTTTTATAACCATGGGTCCGAAGAAAGTGGAAAGATCAATGGTCGGATCATTGAAAAACATGAACAATGTGTGCGTGTGGCTGACTTGGCGAAGCAGAACGGGCGGAGTACTTCAAAGATATGTACTGTGCTTTAAACAGAATGAGTCGATATAAGGTATAACACCAGGGTGTTACAATAATTTCTAAGCTCCTCCGCCTATAATCACCTCGCCCACACCCCCGTCAGCATCAAGTCGGCTAAATTCCAAGTAAATACACTTAATAAAACCAGATTTTCTCTTTACCTTCTTATTTATTATGTTTTTATACAATATTTGTCAAAGCTAAATACATATTTCTTATTCAAAAACACATGTCAAAAACATCTGGGGTGGCAACTTAGGGGCTGGAACGATTAATGTCATTTCAACTAAATTCAATGGGGAAAATTGATTTGATATACAATTAAATTGACATAGGAGTCACGTTATGGAAGAATTCAATTTTTATCTCGAGGTTTTACTGTATACGATATACCATATGTGTGGGGGCTCTAGAAGCATTAATCCATTTCACACAATTTATATAGGGGACAAATAAATTATAAGACTGAAAGATTGGAAATGTAAATGTCGAAACAATTTTAATAGATTAGGTTCGTAATTTGAACTTAGTTCAATGGATGCCAACCGTTGTCTTAAGTATAAAAAAATAAAATAATTGAGTTGATGTATAAAACTCATACAAAGCTGATTTTGAATTCGAAGAATTGTCTTTGATCTGAGGTAGTTAAACATGTCAGATGCCGCGCCAATGGAGGTAGACTGATTTCTGTACCTGTCGTCAACTCAATAATAAATAAACTATCTGATATGAAACCAATTAGACACTTTTCTATGCACCTTGTTAAATATTTCTTCGTCTGGCATCGAACCCTCTGACAGAAGATTTATGTAGTAAACAGGAATCTCATTTCAAAATCGTCATCATCTTTACCTTCATCCTCATTTTCGCTGTTGCTTGTATACCAAGTAGTAACAGCAGCCTTCTGATGTCTTCTTTCGCCTTCAACTACTCTTTCATTCTCTTAGACTGCTTTTCTTTTTGAAGATCGTTAACAGTTACATTAATGCTTTCGGATATTGTCTTCTTCAGTATTTTGCGATTATAGAAAACCATCTTCATAAGGAATCATAGCATGACCCAAGGCTAATAAGACATCGCTAGGGAGACAAGAATCCGTTTGTCCACTCAACCAAACTTCAGTTATACGTCTTGTCAATACACTTTGTGAATTACCACTTGATGTGGATGCCATGTCAATTCAATAATTTGAAGTTAGTCAAAAACTACTTTATTATCCAGCAAACTTGAATAATAAAATTAATTATAATCTAAAATTCGAATATCACGGTATACTTTGAATTTTAAAATGAACTAAAATTGCACAATAGCAAAAGCAAGCAAGCGACACATTATCTCATACAGTGAAACATCGGATCGCTTGAGCGACCTCTAAAAGTGGTTATTTTTTTCAAAAAGTTTAGTTTTTGTTGATTTGCTAGCCAAAAGGAAAAGAAAAAAAGAACCAGAATGCATTAGAATCGGATAAAAATTCCCCCCCCCCCATACAATGATGAATCACCCTAGGGATGGGTGTGTGTAAAAAATGTGACGCAATTTTAGTGATGCCTGGGGTAGGTCATTGAATGTGCTTTTTTATAACAATGTGAAGGGGAGGGGGTGGGGGTCTAAAATATGCTTTTATCATATGCTAAAATTTGTTGACAATAAGAAAAAAACAAATATTACTTTATGGTTTAAAAACTTAAAAAAAGATGTTGTTTGTTGCACGCTGTAGCTTATATGGCTAGCCTAAAAAAAGTTCATATGGCTAGCCTAAATAAAGTTTATATGGCTAGTCTAAATAAAGTTTATATGGCTAGTCTAAATAAAGTTTATATGGCTAGTCTAAATAAAGTTAATATGGCCAGTCTAAATAAAGTTTATAAGGCCAGTCTAAATAGTTTATATGGCTAGTCTAACTAAAATTTATATGGCCAGTCTAAATAAAGTTTATATGGCTAGTCTAAATAAAGTTTATATGGCTAGTCTAAATAAAGTTAATATGGCCAGTCTAAATAAAGTTTATAAGGCCAGTCTAAATAGTTTATATGGCTAGTCTAAATCAAGTTTATATGGTTAGTCTAAATAAAGTTTATATGGCCAGTCTAAATCAAGTTTATATGGCCAGTCTAAATAAAGTTTATATGGCTAGTCAAATAAAGTTTATATGGCTAGTCTAAATAAAGTTTATATGGCCAGTCTAAATAAAGTTTATATGGCCAGTCTAAATAAAGTTTATAAGGCTAGTCTAATTAAAGTTTATATGGTTAGTCTAAATAAAGTTTATATGGCTAGTCTAAATAAAGTTGATATGGCTAGTCTAAATAAAGTTGATATGGCTAGTCTAAATAAAGTTGATATGGCTAGTCTAAATAAAGTTTATATGGCTAGTCTAAATAGTTTATATGGCTAGTCTAAATAAAGTTTATATGGCTAGTCTAAATAAAGTTTATATGGCCAGTCTAAATAAAGTTTATAAGGCCAGTCTAAATAAAGTTTATATGGCTAGTCTAAATAAAGTTTATATGGTTAGTCTAAATAAAGTTTATATGGCCAGTCTAAATAAAGTTTATATGGCCAGTCTAAATAAAGTTTATATGGCCAGTCTAAATAAAGTTTATATGGTTAGTCTAAATAAAGTTTATATGGCTAGTCTAAATAAAGTTTATATGGCCAGTCTAAATAAAGTTTATATGGCTAGTCTAAATAAAGTTTATATGGTTAGTCTAAATAAAGTTTATATGGCTAGTCTAAATAAAGTTTATATGGTTAGTCTAAATAAAGTTTATATGGCCAGTCTAAATAAAGTTTATATGGCTAGTCTAAATAAAGTTTATATGGCCAGTCTAAATAAAGTTTATATGGCCAGTCTAAATAAAGTTTATATGGCTAGTCTAAATAAAGTTTATATGGTTAGTCTAAATAAAGTTTATATGGCTAGTCTAAATAAAGTTTATATGGTTAGTCTAAATAAAGTTTATATGGCCAGTCTAAATAAAGTTTATATGGCCAGTCTAAATAAAGTTTATATGGCTAGTCTAAATAAAGTTTATATGGTTAGTCTAAATAAAGTTTATATGGCTAGTCTAAATAAAGTTTATATGGCTAGTCTAAATAAAGTTTATATGGTTAGTCTAAATAAAGTTTATATGGTTAGTCTAAATAAAGTTTATATGGCCAGTCTAAATAAAGTTTATATGGTTAGTCTAAATAAAGTTTATATGGTTAGTCTAAATAAAGTTTATATGGTTAGTCTAAATAAAGTTTATATGGTTAGTCTAAATAAAGTTTATATGGCTAGTCTAAATAAAGTTTATATGGTTAGTCTAAATAAAGTTTATATGGTTAGTGTAAATAAAGTTTATATGGCTAGTCTAAATAAAGTTTATATGGTTAGTCTAAATAAAGTTTATATGGCCAGTCTAAATAAAGTTTATATGGTTAGTCTAAATAAAGTTTATATGGCTAGTCTAAATAAAGTTTATATGGCTAGTCTAAATAAAGTTTATATGGCCAGTCTAAATAAAGTTTATATGGCTAGTCTAAATAAAGTTTATATGGTTAGTCTAAATAAAGTTTATATGGCCAGTCTAAACATCGGCGGCGCAACCGGGAGGGGGGGGGCAGGGGGGCTTGAGCCACCCCCCAGGCCCAATCATCAATACATAATTTGCATTATAAAGTTACAAATAAGACTGTCAAACTGTCTTTTTTCAATATGTTAGCCCCCCCCCCAGCATTTTTTGCTGGTACACCGGGTACACGTACACAAAATTACATGGGGAATGTTCTTAAACAGTTTCGTTCCATCTCAATAGGTACTTTAATTGTAATTAATTATTTTGGATATCAAAGACATGAAAATTGGCAAACTTTTACCCCGATTTCAGGTTTTACGAGCTTCTCTCCCACATAGCTAACTTACTATAAATATGATCGGTACGGGGAACCAAATATTACATTACTTACTACATTATTACATTCCATTCCTTCATCCATAGGAATTGTCATCTTTTGATACAGTCATGCCTAAGAGAGAGAGAGAGAGATGGAGAGAGGGAGGGAAAGAGGGAGGAAGGTAGGGAGAGGGGGAGGATGGGAGGGAGGGAAAGAGGGAGAGAGAGGGAGGGAAAGAGGGAGGGAGGGGAGGGAGAGAGAGAGGAACTGCCAAAAATGTTGTGTATCACATTGCTTTAAGATAAATGTACCCTTTTATTGCATGCAAATAAACCCTTTTTTACGCGTCTTATTTTAAATCTTAATTAAACGTCAAATTACGCTTCTTAAATAAACAGAAAACATTATTTTAAACCCGGGCAAAGCCGGGTACTTGCAACTAATTTTAAAATATGCCACAACAACTCTCAATAAAGTGATTACTGTAAAATGTCAATTAATTATAATTTCTTTCAAATATTAAATTTAAGAAATAAATCAAATGAATTATGAAAATGAAACATATAAACTAAAATGAATTACATAGTTAAAAAAGTTAAAATTTTAGGGGGGGCAGACTGGAAATTCAAGGGGGGCGCCGCCACCCCTTAAAAGTTTTAGGGGGGGCCTCTGCCCCCCCCCTGCTCCGCCGCCAGTGAGTCTAAATAAAGTTTCTATGGCCAGTCTAAATAAAGTTTATATGGCTAGTCTAAATAAAGTTTATATGGCTAGTCAAATAAAGTTTATATGGCTAGTCTAAATAAAACCTGAAAAAAAAATAAAACCTACATTGTTTGTCTCCTAACGTATTTTCCTTATTATAAACAATAGTGAAAATTACAAGCTTCGGAGGTAAAAAAAAAAAGTGTTAATTGACTCAAATTCCACTCACAAACAGAAAGATAAACTTTGAAAAAAAAACAACAAAGAACTACATATTATAGTGTTCTATATTAAATCATTATACTAGTAAATGTTATTCATCATTTATATTTTTAATAATACACACAAATGCTTATTTTCATTACTGAAAAAAAAAATTAACACCATACTATTAATGATAAAATTGAAACCGCCAATCTGGTGGTAACCAAGTTTGAAATGCATGGCTAATAATAGATGACAAAAAAACCCCCATATACTAAATGAGAAATGTTCAAAATAAAAATAAACGGAAAATCCCGTAACTCATGCATTTCCCTGGGAAATAGTCATGTCACGTAATAAATCTGTTGGGTCTGTAACTGCATGTAATTATTTTATTAATTTTATCAATAGCTTTAGGATAAAAATAAGCTAAGTCAAAATAAGTCAATACAAATAGCAACTTTCAGACAGTAAGGTAAGTCAAAAGATTTAAATTTTAACTTTTAAAAAGTCACTTATATCGCACTTGTTACGGGACCATACGTGACCATTATATTAGGGTATAAGGAACATGACATATATAAATTTTATTTTTTTTTCAGAATTTTTTTTTCAGGATTAGGGTTAGGGATAAGGATAGGGTTAGGGATAGGGTTAGGGTGTGGAGCAATATTATCTACGGCTAGTACCCGAAGTAAAAAAAATACGGAGACCATACGTATGGTCCCGTAACAAGTGCCTTTTTATATTATATTATGTATGACAAAATATGATTAGTCAATTTAATTTTAACATTTTCCCCAATTATTTTGTATATAATTGTATTAAGAGAAACGTCTGTAGACTGTATAGTTTTACTTATTGTGACGCACACATCCAAACTTATAGAGCAGTGGCTCTCAAAATGTGGGTAACGTCCCACTCTTCGATCGCGGACGAATTTCAGGTGGATCTGAGAAAATTGAAATGCATACTTCAGGGATTGCCAAATGCGGATACCAAATGCAGGCGGCTCTTTATTTGGCTTTTTACGGCCTCAAAAGGCGATTTGAATTTTATCTATACAATATATTTTTTAAAATTGAATCTTGTGGAACTGATTAGTTGTATGTACTATCTTGTCTTGTGTCTATTTTATAATATGCTTATTATGATTTTAAATTATTCAAGGTACATATGTACTGCTATATTCAATAGGCAAATAGTTCTATAGTAGTTACAGTTGTGAACCCTCACTATACAAATCAGAATAAACTGATCACAACATGTTTCTATATCGCCATAAAACTGAGTACAATGTAATATTGTGGTGAAAGGTGTTGGTGTGTGATTTGAATAAATTGCACAACAATTAGTTAAGCTTGACGAGTAACATATTTTAATATATATGTCAGTGACAACAGATATTCGGGATGTTCCACAAAAAACAACTTGATAGTCCTCTATGTTTGATGTATCTATCTGTGGTCGTGTAAGGAATAAATGCTGAGTCTGGTTGTAGACCAATCACAGTATCGATGCTTGATAAAATAATGAGCAGATTTGGATAGTTTTTAAAAAAAAACTTTTCTAAATGTTACCTGCATGCAGGCCCGTAGCGTGCGGGGGGGGGGCAGGGGGGCCGGGCCCCTCCTGTGTTTTGTCTGGGCCACTCTGCTTATTTGTTCTACTTAGTAAAATGTATTGCCTGCCCCCCCCCCCTGCTATTGCCTGGCCCCTGCAGTAGAATGCCTGACCCCTGCTGTAGAATTTTCACGCTACGGGGCTGCCTGCATGATTCAACGCAAGCATTGTATAGCGAGATAGGCTACATTAAATACTAAGATGTGTGGAAGATTTTTTCGCAAATCTGAATCTACTTAAAACATTGTCAACAAACAAAAAAATATACAGTTTAAATAACTGCAATGAAGCGATAAGTCGCTCTGTGATTTAAATAAATGCAATGAAGCGATAAGTCGCTCTGCGATTTAAATAAATGCAATGAAGCGATAAGTCGCTCTGCGATTTAAATAAATGCAATGAAGCAATAAGTCGCTCTGCGATTTAAATAAATGCAATGAAGCGATAAGTCGCTCTGCGATTTAAATAAATGCAATGAAGCGATAAGTCGCTCTGCGATTTAAATAAATGCAATGAAGCAATAAGTCGCTCTGCGATTTAAATAAATGCAATGAAGCGATAAGTCTCTCAGTTATTTAACCTTATGGTGTGATGCACGATGGCTGTTAAGTTATTTTTTTTAAGCACGTCATAAAATTAACAAAAGTAATATGACCAATTTACACAGAGCTAAATATTTAAATAAATTATCGTATCATATACGTTTTAAGGTCATCGTAGGCCCTAGGAACTTTCAAAGTCGTAGGCCCTCCCCAATTTCATTTTTTATATTTTTTCAAGAATGCACTTGTTTTCACTTAATGTTCTGTCTTTCGTAGGCCCTTGAAAAGCCCGTAGGCCCTAGGCACAGGATAAAGCGGCCCTGATATAAGCGTATGTACCCATCTAGAGATAATCTAAACTTTACAGATGCACGGGTAATTGCCAAAGTTATTTATAGATTTTTTTGTTTAGTTTGTTACAGTGGCGTAACAATGTCGCCATGGGTGGACTCTAAAATTATTGCCCCATTTCCTTGCTGAAAATTACAGAAAAAGTGAAAATGCCTCACCTGGTTTGTGGCCCAGTAAGTGCCGCCCTGGTCTTTGGTTTGTCATTTAACTGGTTGAGTAGTATGACGTGTTCTTGTTGAGTAGTCTGACGTGTTCTGGTTGAGTAGTCTGACGTGTTCTGGTTGAGTAGTCTGACGTGTTCTGGTTGAGTAGTCTGACAAGTATCCCAATAGGACCATCCACTAATTATAATTACTAGGGAGCGACCGATATGCCTTTTTACCGATAGTCCGATACCGATATTTTCCCCCAGCATTTTAGCCGAAACCGATACCGATATTTTGCTATTAATGACAGGGTGTCTTGCAGATGAAGAAGGTTAGAAGACCTAAAGATTTGAAAAGACAGACCAGAAGACCGAAGTCAGAAACACAAACCATGCCTGCATAATCTCAGAAATCTGCATGATTATTGATTAAAATTAAACTTATAGCAAACAATTTGTTGTTTTTACTTTTTACTTGTACACAAACAGAAAAGTAAGATAAAGTTGTAAATAATTAATATCAAACTAAAAAGGTAAAAATGTAATAAATTGTTAATTGTAACTTCACTAACTTGTGAAAGTTGTGATGAAATTAAAATAATTTTCTTCGCTAATCTTTGTAATTTTTACTGAATTTACTTGTAGCAGATTTTTTAAAAAGTTTGAAAAATTAAAAACTCTTAATTATATCAGTAAATCACTTCACTCAGGTGAACAGTTAACTGGAAGTCTGTAAGTAAACTTTAACTCTGTAAACCAAAACCAGTTTAGAGTTAATAGATTTGTGAAAAAAAAAACAATGTATCGGCAGCCAAAAAACGGCCGGTCCGATAGTTAACCCATAGTGCCAATATCGGTCCGATTATCGGTCGCTCCCTACAAAAATCGGCCGATCCGATATTAACCGATAGTGCCAATATCGGTCCGATACCGATACCGATTCGATTATCGGTCGCTCCCTAATAATTACCAGCGATGGGTTACATGATAATAGTTTTAACAAGTGCCCGTATACAAGTAGCAATTGGGTGTTGTACTAGTACTCGTACTTGCACTTTAGGTTGGGTAATGGGGACTCTAGTTTTACTTGCAATTAAAAAAAATGTTTGTACTCGTAATTGGTCCTTGGGTATTTTGTACTCATACCTGTACTAGCATGATCTGTACTTGTAATTGATCCTTGGGTACTTTGTACTCATACCTGTACTTGCATGATCTGTACTTGTAATCGGTCCTTGAGTACTTTATACTCATACCTGTACTTGCATGATCTGTACTTGTAATGGGCCCTTGGGTATTTTGTACTCATACCTGTACTTGCATGATTTGTAATTGGAAATATCCGCTTATTACCCAACGTTATTTTAAATATTTAACACATCCCGTTTGTTGCAATTTACACTGCCACATAATTTACGTAATGATTGGCTGAAATTCATCCACTCAAAAATAATTTAATACAAAAAAAAATAGATGTTTACTTTCTAGTGTCAACAATGTCATGGAAGCACGGAACAACCATAGTTTCATAAATGGTTTTATAATAAAGTGTTATCATTACAGCAAGCTAAATGGAGGAAGAACTTCTTTTTGGAAAATAGACACTTTCATTCACTCAAAAGCTTAATGCTATATCAGTGGGGGGCCATAGGGTATGAATATACACAAAAACACAGAGACGTCATTATGTATTTTATGGTCAAAGGTTCAAAAGTTTAGATACGTTATTGGGTCTGTAGACTAAGGTTTTTTTTCAAGACGCCTTCGTTACACAAAATTTAATGTGAATTATACTTGTAGGCAGGCTTGCGGAGCCGCCATATTTTTTCGGCTCCGGCTCCCACAAATTTTGACGGCTCCGGCTCCGGCTCCGGCTCCCTATTAAGATAGTATCACACGAGACAAAAAATTTTGTAATTGCTCCACGCCAACATCCCGCTGATAAAAAGTTATGCAAATTTTGCCGCGTTCACCCCCCATAGTCAGGAACTTGAAAAATATACGCATTGTCCATTGTCGGTTTTACTAAAAACAAACCATTTCAGTGCATCCAGAAACGTATCATTATTTTCGATCGAGGTTTCACTAGTCGCCATTTTATTAGTAATAAAAAGTTATTTCAATGATCAAATTAGCAAATAGTAAAATGATACATTATTTAAAATATTTTAAAGACTTCAGTATTTATATTTATTATTGATAAATTCGAAGTGACTATTCGGACCCGGGCAGGCCCGTAGCCAGGATTATTGCATTGGGGGGGGGGGGAAATTTTCTCGGCCGGGGAGGGGGGTGCCGAAGAACTGATTCTGGGGTACAGCGGCGGATCTAGACAACTTTGACGGGGGGGGGGGGGAAGAGCAAAACTTTGACCCCGGGGGGCGGCGCGAAACTGTTTTCATTGTTGAAAATTGGTCTTTGAACAAAAAATATTTCGATAATTTAATGATGTATTACCTAAATTTGCGATAACCGGGGGGGGGGGGACATGCCCCCCGGCCCCTCCCCATAATTCCGCCCCTGGTGGGTAGAAGAAATGTTGGGGGGAGGCGAAGATGGAGGAGCGAAGCGCCGAAAGCTTGCGAACGGAGAGGAGAGGTTTTGGGAGGGGACCTCAGTAAGTCCCTTCCCCAAGAAATTTTTTTTTGCAGTTCCATATCTGGAATGGTGCATTTTAGTACCGATTGTTTAGCTATTAATTAGAAATATATAATTTTAACTACGTTTCAATAGTGCATGGCATGTTGCAGTTTTGTTAAAAATAATTTAAATAGTAAAGAGTTTTAATGACAAAAAATTATTGAGGCTGAGAATTTTCTGATTCCTGTTATAAATATATTGACCATTTGTTCTGCTACACAATTGTGACATAATAGATACCTGATTTATACTGTTGGTTAAACGTACAACCCGGGAAGAACGACAAAGATGCACGAATATAGCTTAGCTATTTGTGTGATATTTCTTATAAAATATTGAAAACAAAGAACAGATCTATCAACAACAAATTGACCAGTCGCAATTATTCAATTTAAAATAAAATTAATTCTGCTAAAAAGTAAATTTGCAAATTAAATAACATCGCTCAGAAATCACGGAGTTTGTACTTTATTATTTTATTATACATATGTATAAAAGTGAAGTCAGAAGTCAATATTATTTTATTAACTTATTTAAGTTGCTAGTTGTCCTTAGAAGATATCAATATATAAAACTAATACAAGGTTGCGAACAGGCCCACCGACAGACATTTCGTGTCCCTGGGCAGGGGTGACACGGGCCCCCGTGCTGATATTAATATTTTCAAAAGTTAATTGGCCAGCTCAGTCCGGGCCCCTAAAAGAAAATTGAACAAAATGATTGATGTTTTATAGCCGTTATTATTAAAATTGTGTCAAAAAGCTCAAATCATGCACGGGGGGGGGGGGACTCAGGTCATGAACGGGGGGGGGGGTCAGCCGATTTTTATTTGGACCCCGTTCCAATAAAGTCTGATTGTTATTCGGACCCGTGGAAATATGCACTTAGCTTAGCTATAAATAAACTTTATTATTGTTTTTTGTTTATTTTTTATAATTGCTTGAATTGTATGATTTAATCGTTACTCAGTGTCTAGGGTTTCACTAAGCGGACTCTGTATTATTATTTTTTCGGGTTCCGTCTAATAAAGTTTAAATATAGCTAAGCTTGGTGCATATTTGCCACGGGTCCGAATAACAATCGAATTTTATTGGGACCCGGGTCCGAATAGCCACAGCCTTATAAATTTATCTGCTCTGTTTCAGATATTTTGTTTATAATAAAATTGTTAAATACAGAAAGCTACCATTTTGTTTTTAGTCTATTACAAATTGTAGGAGGCAAACAATCAAACAAATTTGTAATTTTAAAGCTTAAAAAAATTCTGCTGTAAAAAAAAAACATTTGGGAGCCGTGGAGCCGCCAGATGTTTTCGGCTCCGGCTCCAGCAAAAAGTAGCGGCTCCCGGCTCCTCCTCCGCAAGCCTGCTTGTAGGGGCTTTATTAATAATTACCTAGTAAGTACCTAGTTTACCTTTCCATAATAAATGTATTGTTAGGTCTCAATTTATATTCCGCCTAAATTAAGTTGGCATAATGAGACATAATTTCTCTAGTAAAAACGGGGGACAGGCATTACATTGAAATCTTTTACTTTTTTTAAATCCTTAACCGATTAGCTCGTTGGGTAAACGAACGGACACATCAACAGATGTGCTTTCAAAGTTCCTTTCTTTGGGCTTATAGACTTGATTGCGTCCATCTCCACTTAAAGTATTTTTGACATTTCTGGTATTGAACCCTGTACCCTTAGCATGTGAGTCGAGTTCACTATCGACTTCGCTATCCACCCTTTTATGGAGTTGCATAATTAAAAAAAAATAAGCATATAAAACCGCATTATTACTACAATACATAAAAAAACGAGTGCTAAGTAAATTCCTTAGAAATTGTATGTGATACATTTTAGAAAAGTTTTTAATTGTTATTTTTAATTTTAAAAAAAATTGACACTTTGAATCGCTCTTTAGAATAACATTGTATATGTTTAAACTTTACAATATTTTCTAGTATTTTTTTAAGTAATCATAATTATTGTATTGTAGACCATGGTCGTCACGTGCCATCTCCCATATCTGTATGAAGGCAACAACGGTCTATGATTTTATGATCATCATGCAGGTCTTAATTTTCTTTTTAATCATTTTTTATTGGAATACTTGATGTGTATTTTTTTTTTTTGAAATACAGAAGTATGGAATGGTCTATACCCTATCAAACGGGATTTCATTTGGGCCGGATTGTAGAATTGAAGAATTTGACCATGAGAGACACTTTAATCTGCATGGAAGAGCCACCCATGGATCCAGTGGTAAAATTAATGTTATTTATTTATTCCTGACATGCCTATCGGCTAGGGTTATGACGAATTTCAAATTTATTAGCCTGGGGTTGTAATCGATGAATTTTTACTTAAAAATCGCAACAAATGACTTCGGCTTTGCCAGAGGCGTTCCTAGGGATTTAGGGGCCCGGGGGCTTGGCCTTTTTATGGGCCCCTGCAATTGGACATATGACATCATGACATGAGATAATGTACTTAATAAATATATAAATCTAATTTCAAATTAATACAGTTTATCAATAAAATTAACAAAAAATAATCATTAAAACTCTTTTAATGAATAATTCCATTGTTTAGTGACGAGATAATGCACAAGTGACAAATCTCAATTCATTTTGCCTCACATCATGCTTTCTGTGCAGTAAAGGCATCTATAACATCATCTAGATCAAAGCTGTCGAGTATTTTTGACTTCACTGACATTAAAACCATGCTGCTAAGTCTTTCTTGCCTCATTGTGCTCCTGAGATAGTTTTTGATTAACTTGAGTTTTGAGAATGATCTTTCAGATGATGCAATGGAATTGGTCTGAGAGTAGTATTCGGATGGAGGTTGCAAGGTTTGAGTACACATCATTACCATATGAAGCCAGCTTCCTCAAAGAGTCAATTGGTGATTGTGGTACTGGTTTGTTGATGAAAAGTGCTCGTACATCAATGACATCATTGAACAAGTGAATTGCATGTATGTCATCATACAAACAGGAAAAAGTAACACAGTTTTTCACCAGTTTGTGATCATCCATTGTATTCAACAGGTGTTTTGGTTCAAGAAGAAACCCGAAGGTTTCCACATGGTTTTGCAATCTTTGGAATCTGTCCTTCATCTCCATATGAAGTTAGTTCAGCACTTCTGTCGAAACACGTTTGAATTGCAGTTCTAGTGACAGTCCTACATCAGAACTGAAGTATTTTTTTTTTCTTCTCGTTGTTTTGCCTACAGGAAATCCATAGCATTCAATGCCTTCTTTTGCTTTTTTGATGGATTGGGTGATCAGTTTCGTCCGTTTCTCATCATTTCGCAGAAAGCATGAAAGGGTCTTAATCTCTACATCAGCTTTGTCAAGATGCAAGGAAGCTGACGACGTATCTTCTTCGCTCTGTCTTGTACTACTTTCCTTTTTTAGACTCCCGGCTCCAGTTTCTTTCAGTTTGGCCTATCTCTGGGGTGAATTGGAAAAAATGTTGAGCAATTCATGAACAGTTCCAAAAAAGGTGACATTTGCTAGATCTATCTCAGCAGAATGAAGAGCTGCCAGGTTGAAGGGTGATTATCACAGTTCAGAAATGTTACCTTTGGATTTATGTCTAAAAGATGTTTCTGCAGGCCACTCATTGTGGCTGCATTATCAAAGGTTTGACCTCTGCACAGATTAAAGTCTGACCCAATGTCTTTAAGAGTTTTCAGAATAAGTTCTTCATAATGTTGTGCATCACAATTTCAAAATAACAAAGGAAAGACTATTTTATTTAAAAAAATTCTCGACACCTAAGTAACGAGCTATAAGGGATACTTGTTCTTTGTGAGGGACATCTATAGTGGAATCAAACATAAGAGAAAAGTAACAAACTTGCTTGACTCTCCCAACAATTGATTTCCTATCTTTATTGCCCATCAAGTTTATGAACTCATTTTGAATTATTCAAGTGATGTTACGTAACTTCATCAAGTTATGCAAGAAATTTCAAAGATTCTAGGAAGTTCATAAGACTGGAGAATCCAGTTTTTCCTTGTGGCCAAGTAAGCTTGAGTTGGTTTCTGCTAATTACTTGAAGCTACTGATACACTGCTGTATCTTTGTATGATTTATCTGAATGGTGACACTTTTCTTCGCCATTTTCACGATCTCCTTTGTTTGCAATGCTACTATCAGGTTTAAAGAACCCTTCGAAAACTTTCCATGATTTTGCAGCCTCTTGTCTTTCTGCTGCACGATTTTCCGTTTTGTAGCCCCTCGCTGATAAAACTCGTGCTTTCAGCATGGGTGTGGTTTCCCTATAAAGAATAACATTCTTTGAATTTAAAAAAAATGTACAAAAAATTATGTATACTTGTTTCATCCACCATGATTAGGAGATTTTGTCAGACGAATAGACATAAGTATACGAACCATCACCCTTCTGTTTATGTCTATGGCCAGTTACATACTCACCCATATTTAAATCATCACCATCATGTTTGTTGGCCAGTCACATACTCACCCATATTTAAATCATCACCATCATGTTTGTTGGCCAGTCACACACTCACCCATATTTAAATCATCACCATCATGTTTGTTGGCCAGTCACACACTCACCCATATTTAAATCATCACCATCATGTTTGTTGGCCAGTCACATCCTCACCCATATTTAATTCATCACCATCATGTTTATTGGCCAGTCACAATGGATACCGTATACTTGTACTAAACAATGGGTATTTTATGTATATTATTTCATCGTTGGTACTTATGATGAGGGTGTTGAAGAGCAGTGGCGTCACTATGGTTGGTATCACCCGGTGAGGAAAATTCAGGGTTTCACCCCCCCCCCCCCCAAAGACTTCCACTGTGAATAACGGAACATATTTCGAATTTTCTTGCACTAGACCTCAGAGAACCACCTATAATTGTAATGCTTGTGAACTACGTTGTATTGGTCCAAGAGTTGGTGAGTTATAACTTTATCAGATTAAAAAACAAATATTGCAATATAATTTAACGTTAAAGTATTTAAGGAATGTAACAACCAGCAAAGCAAAGTCAAAATATTGTTATTTTAACAATAAACTTAATTTTAAATGTGCCTTTCCTGGTCTTCAAAGCTGCCAATCTGTCAATCACTCCATCAATATCAATATCTTTCACCATATCACTTTCACTTAATAACAGAGCAAGATCAGAAAGTCTTGACTGTCCCATAGTGGATTGCAGATAATTATTTTATTAGTTTCAGGTTTGAAAAGCTCCTCTCATATGAAGCTACAGACACACACATAATGATAGAGAAAAATGAGAGCGATCAATATCTGATCAGTGTGTCGTATGTCAGGTGTGCTGTCGAAAAAAATTCCAAAATACTTTGCGGCCTTTATATCCCCACTGGATCTTTTTCAAATTATGTGTCAGGACATTTATACACTCATTTTGAGTTACAGGATACGAATGCCTATATTGTTCACAGTGGCGCAACCAGGGGGGGGGGGCAGGGGGGGCTTGAGCCCCCCCCAGACCAAATCATCAAACATATTTTACTATATAAACTGTCTTTTTTCTATATGTGAGGACCCCCCCCCAGCATTTTTTGCTGGTTGCGCCACTGATTGTACATGTAGAATGTCCTCTTTAATCTCAGTAGATGATCTTTTGACATTGAATCAAATGCGAAAGCATCTCAACCATCTCAAGAATTGAATTCATATACCTAAGCGTCAGACGCTCCGCATGGTGAGACCCTGTGCTACTGCTCTGCATGGTGAGACTCTTTTCTACGGCTCTGCATGGTTGCGAACTGTGCTACTACTCCATGTTTTTAACAATGATCGGTTATAAGACCCGACTAGACCGAGTTATTTCTGCTATGAAATTTAGAATTGTTCCTTTTGGTGTCACCCCTATGTGGTTGTCACCCGGTGCGGCCCACACCCCCTAGTGACGCAAATGTTGAAGAGTAGAGCGAAGAATTCTCAAAATTGGTCAAGTTTATCTCCCATTATGATAACAGTAATATTGGTTCCATCTAATGTATCACAAAATATTAGTAAATATTTGTTATTACAAATTCAGATTTTTATTTCATTTGATGACTTGTATTCTTTTTATTTCCATAAACTTTAGGTTCATATGTCAGACTCTAGATATGCTGTGGTATTTAACTTAAAGGATGTCTGTGATATTCTTACGATACCATTAGATTATGCACTGAAAGTCAAAGTCAAGGAAATACAGAATGATCTTGTCTCTGCTTGTCTTGATGCTCTTCATATGAACACCTTGTCCACCATATTTCGTGTTTCTTTTGTCCAGGTTATTATTAGACTTGTTTAATTTTAGTGGAATGCTGCTTTTTAGATATATCTTTTAAGAATGAAATTCTATAAGGAACCACAATATGATCATTTACGCAAGAAATATTGAAAGTAGTCAAGAATTAGTAGAATAATGTTTGTTTTACAAATAGACATATTGAAATTTTCTATAGAGTAAAACAATTTATTTTGGCTTAAAACATACAAATACTTATATAAATTATATTTACTATAAATGCGAGAATGCCTACATGGATTAATTACACAGCTCAACAACAAAAAATTTTTTGCGAATTGCCTAGAATGTTTGAATGAATTTATAACAATTCATGGGTGCTGATTTCAAAACTGCCACTGCTTTTGCTAAATTGGCTCTAGTTTCTGAGATATTGGACATCCTTCAAAATATGATTATACCCTTTGTGTAAAACAAATGCAATAAGTTTGGTGTCTTTTGTTTAATTTAACTATACCAAGTTATAACTTGGTTTATTTTTTTCTCTTTTATGCTGCTTTCTAAAGACATCATGAGTTCATCACGAAGATGCTGCAAAAATAATCCGAATGTATTCTGTTACATCTGTGGAGAATACATGATTGAAAAGCAAAGAAGAAATATAACCGACTTTGTGCAGCAGGCATATTTGGCTTATTTTGTTGTGAAGCTGGGAGACCAAGACAAGTCTTGGGCTCCCCATAAGGTCTGCAAAAACTGTGTGGAGATTCTTAGTTTCGGTGTACCAATGGTATGGCGAGAGCCGAAGAACTATTTTGGTGATTGTTATTTTTGTATTGTGAATGTTAAAGGCTTCAATCGCCACAAGAAATCTAAGTGGGATTATCCTGATCTTGAATCTGCAAGGAGACCAATTCCACATAGCAGTGAAGTTCCTATACCAGTGTTTACTGGATTATTAGAGTTTTCACCATCAGACTCCGACGGGGGGCAAGATCTGGAGTTTTTGGCAGGTGAAAACAGTGGAAGCGATTATGAAGGAAGTTCTTCAACACCTCAACCATTTAGCCAAGAAGAACTCAATGACCTAATACGAGACCGAAATCTGTCCAAGCAAGCATCTGAGCTTTAAAGCGTCCAGGCTAAATGAAAGAAATTTTCTCAAACCAGAAGTTAAAATAACATTTTATCGGAAAAGAGAAGAGTTTTTCTTCCATAATTCAGCCAAGAGGAAGATCTTGTTTACTGTAATGACATCCCTGGACTTCTGCTCCAAATGAGACTACAAGCTTGAAATGTGTTCTGTTACACAATGGTAACCGTTATGCATCTCTTCCCATTGCCCACTCAACAAAACTTAAAGAAGAGTATGAGAATATCAAAATACTATAGCAGAAAGTCCGTTATTATGAACATCAGTGGTCAATTTGTGTTGATCTAAAAATGGTAAACTTCTTGCTTGGGCAGCAGTCAGGATACACTAAATACCCATGCTGCATGTGCCTTTGGGATAGCAGGGCAAGGCAAGATCATTGGACAAGAGTGACATGGCCTGCAAGGGAAACCATGAATGTAGGTAAAGAAAATATCATCAACAAGGCACTGGTTGACAAAAATAAGATAATTCTCGGACCGCTTCATATCAAATTATGTTTAATGAAACAATTTGTTAAGGCTTTGGACAAATATGGCGATTGGTTCAAGTATATTTGCAGATCATTTCCCGGATTGAGCCTGGAGAAGCTGAAAGCTGGGATTTTTTACGGTCCTCAGATTCGGAAACTCATCAACGATCGAAATTTTACTAATTTCATGGATCACCTTGAAGCTTCTTCATGGAACAGTTTTGTTTCAGTTGTCAGGAACTTTTTAGGTAATAACAGATCAGAGAATTACGAAGAACTGATGCAAGATATGCCCGCTAACTTCAGAAACGTTGGAACAAATATGAACATCAAGGTACATTACCTGCACTGTTATTTAGACAAATTTCCAGGTAACCTTGGGGACTTCAGTGAGGAACAATGTGAGAGGTTTCATCAGGATATGAGGGTGATGGAGGTGAGATATCAAGGACGATGGGACATACATATGATGGCTGACAACTGTTGGAGCCTCCAGCGCAATTGACCCAACGACACACACAAAAGGAAGTCGAGCATACAGCGATTTGCTAATGCATTACCATAGACAATAAACATATTAATTAATTAATTAATTAGACATAATTAGTTTTTCAAATGAAAATGTTTTCCTCTAAAACACTATTACACATATTTTTGAACGATTTCTGCATGACCATTAACAGTTTCACTACTATTTGTTAGTATACTATTTTACTTCATGCAATTCTTGACAATTTTCAAACACGGTGCATACATTATTTCATTAATTTTAATTATCTAGAAAAATAGAGCCAATCTAGCAAAAGCACTTACATATTCTAAATCAGCATAGTTGACTTGGTATAAAATGATTCAAATATCACTGGCAATGAATTCACTGTTTACCAGTGTTATTTATTTATTTCTGGCGCACTTGTTTTATTTAGTCATATTTTTGTGAAATAGTTAGCAATCAACAAATAGTAAAAAAAAAATATTTTAACATTGAATGTCAGTCTGTTTTTATTTTAATTACTTAATGCCATTTTTTTGTTTTAAAATAAATAATGTTGTTATTATTAAAATGTACATGTTGTAAATGGTAACATGCTCCAAAAAGTGTGGTTAACAACTCTCTAATGATATGACGTCACCTCACCAGGCCTCAACTAATATGATTTACTCTCTCTAATAAGAACATTTCGAAAAAACTTTGTTTGTTAATGTGGGGGGGGGGGGGTCATTTCTGCATCCTGGTGGCGGAATAGCTTGTTATAATTTACTATGAATAGAATTAAATATTACAATAAATCAAAAGCTATAAACTTTCTTGTTTATCCAAGTCATACTTTAAATGAATATAAGACAGAGAACTGAAATACAGAAAGTTACATTTCTTTGTATTAGCTTAGTGGCATGAGAAAATTAAACACAAATCCATTTAAATTCAGCGGCGGCATTTCCCATTTTGATTGGATGGGGAGAGTCGAATTTGGCGGTCCTCGGTTATCGGTTTTGGGCTGTGATGTTTATAGACATTATTTCTTTTTTTCTATATAGAAGTAGATTTAACTATTTCATTTCAGCCCAACCTGTTACTTTAACGAAATTGAAAGTTTAATACAAATATTATTTTCTTAGAATTTTTAAACAATTTGTTGCAGTAATATATTTTTTTAAATACAGCATAATTATACCTGTTGCTGTTCACATTCTTTTTTTTTCTGCAGCAAAAACAGTATTTCCCAATGGATACAATTCTACAACTACCCATAGAAAGTAAAACGGATGAGCTGCATTCCTCTAGAGAATCTTTAACTTCTGAGTCTTTTGGTAAATCAATTAAAGATTTAGGAACTCACTGGATTAGTGCACTAGACATAGGAAATGAGCTCTTTGTTCTTATGACATTAACAGCGAAAGGTAAGTGGAAAACATTGCACAAGTAATAATCCCAATACAGTAATAATCTCTATTTGTTTTTGTACAGTCTTGTGTGTGGGGAATGCCCACCCTCCCCTGCACATAATACCCATGTTTACTTAGCGTTATACAATAGTGCGTTCTCCTGATATTGGGAATTTCAAAGGATAATTTATTAATTTCTTTAAAAAATGGATCATTGGCAGAAAGTGCTTCTCCCTTCAAAAATGACGCCCTTGGAGCGAGTTATCATTTAATCATAGGTGAATTGTTCGAAGTAAACCAGCCAGATGGGGTTTAATGTTTATTTATTACGTAAATACCAAATAATGCAAAAACAAGCAATTAAGCCTGTTCCATTCTGGACACAGGACGTGTTAGCGCATTTTCGTGTTATGTATCAGTACGTTTGTTAGCTTTCAGTAAATATTTGTAAATTTTGGAAATGTTTATAAATTCAATTGTGTATGCATATATTTGTAAAAAAAATATTATAAAGACGTTTCTTTATATTTGAAAAAAAAATTATTGTCTCTTAAATCTAACTACAAGTGGTTTGTGGTTACTGAAATAGGACTCATAATTGAAAACATTCTAAATTATAGTCATTTCATCGTCCGGAAACTCCGTCAATTGTTGCATAGCTCTGATACTTTCAATTAAACTCAGAACACAAGCTTACTATTTCATTTGATGGGTTTCTTAATAAATCTTGGTGAAACTACGTGCTGCAGTATTTCGCACCAAATGAACGGGTTATTGAACGTACAAGGTGTATATATAATATATAAGCCCCTTAGGAGCCCTGAAGCCCGGCCCTCAGAGGTCCTATCGCGAAATGTACTTTTGATGTACACATGGCAGGCCAAGACCTACAAAATGATATATACATCATGGGTCTAGGACTTATAGTTGCTGAGATATAGCGCTCCTTTATTAATATAGCTTATATAGTAAAAACGGTACTAAGGCCCCTTTTACGGCCCTGAGAGGTCAGATCGCGAAATGAAAAAAAGTCATTTCTTGGCAGGCCAAGACCTACAAAATGATATATACATCATGGGTCTAGGACTTATGGTTGTTGAGATCTAGGGTGTACACGGACAGACAAAACGGGGACAATAGAGCATTTTTTTTTTCGAAAATGCTCTAAAAATTTAGTGAAAATAAATTTTGACATTTCACGAATTTCTCAATGACAGCTAAATGCTGCAGTAATATCATGTACATTTGCCATCGTTAAAAAATATTGACTGTAAGAAAATTAAGAATAAATAAGCTTACGTTTTGATGTTATAAACTGATTCCATTAGTACAGGTAAGGCTGTAGCCAATTATTTCATCAAAAGCTGTGGTATATCGATTATGACCAGAGGGTTTTGTTTATTAAAAATTGTAGACCTATGTTGTGTGTATTCATCTTTTAATAACATTTGGAATAATTGTTGACACCCGTGTGAATGCATTCTAGTCACTTAATTTATTATTGAATCCAGAAGCGGACAGGTATCTTTTTGCCACGGGCGCGGTAGATAGTATTTGGCAGCTTCATAGACGGTGGTTCGACCGACCGACAGACCTTCACACCGTGCGGTGTATAGGTTGTTCATGGCAATAAAAGCCACATGTCTGCACATTACAAATACACGGCACCGCACGAGTTGAAAGCGTACATCACTAAAAAAAAGTCTGAGTTCTACGTCACACCTTCGCGGAGTTAAAAAAAAAGCGCGCGTCATCGACCGTCTCTATAAAAATAGTCTTGGGAATTCCAAAATTATAGAAAATAAAAAGAGACAATGTATGCTAAATGAGAGTATGTTTGGTGCGCATTTTGTTCATCAAATGAATCTTTCTTGAATAAAAATGAAATGCTGGGTAATTCTAAACACAACAATGATTTCTTATTAATGAATTAAGATTTTTAATGGTTGCGGAAAAGGGGGGGGGGAGTTAAGTAGACGATTCGAGATGCAACACCGCTATTTTTTTTAACCTCACGTCTCTCTTTTTTTTAATACGTCATGTTAAACATGATAAATTATAAAAAAAAGAACTGTTGGAATGGGGGTGTAGGGTTTGGAAAGGAGCGTTTAACCGGGGGGGGGGGTAGGGAGAAGTGTCACGTGGTGTTGTTAACAGGGTTTGTCGTATGTACATTGAGACCCACTGCGATTCGAGCATGTCTTGTGTGGAAGGGGGTTGGCGGGCGGGGGAGGGAGGGAAGGATGGGTGTGGGGCTGAGTGGAAGAGAATTGGAAATAGGAGAAATAGTTGGATGTTAGATTCAAAGTATAATGGTCGGGGGTTGTTTTTGTTAAGATTGTATGCCCATAATGAGGATTACACCACACGACCACCCGTCCCCACTCCTCTTATCTGGAAGAGAATAAATCAAGTTTTTTTTTTTCACAATGATGATTAACAACCATACACACTTTATTATATTTAGAATAAGAAAAATTAAATTCATAAATTTGAACATAGTTGTTTCTTAAAATGCTGAACAAAATGAATAGTTAATTTTTATTGATGTCTTAGATGATTCCAAACGTCAGAAATGTTTTGATAAAATGCTACACATCCTGAAAAATAAAACTGGCTTAATTGATGAAGAAAAATTGAAAGCTTTACTCAAAGCAGCCAAAAAAATTGATGAGAAAGTGAAAAAGTTTCAGCTTCAGCTTACAATCAAGTACTTCAGTTATGACGATCTACCAACATATCCTGCCAGCATGTATGGCATGTTGAGATCATTGGAAACATTTACAGACCAGTGCACAGGGTGGAGTCAAAGAAGAAATGAAACTTTTAAAGTAGATGCAGAACGTACAATAACATTTCATCTTGGAGATTATGAAGATAGAAATCTAGTTAACCCTTCAGTTGCCACTTTCTCATTGGTGGGCTTGAGAGACAGAGCTAGTGACCTATTTAAAGGTAAGTATGATATAAATAATTTTACCATTTAAAGTCCTGATATAATATACAAATATCTTGAAATCACAAAATGACAATATGTTTTTTAACGAATTTTAAAGGTATTTGGAAAACAATTAAATAAGCTAACACGTGTGCTAAAGTTTATGACATATGTTATATTGTACACAAAACAGATAGATAGTAAGTCCGAAATATTGTTCAGATGAATTATAATTGGTCTATGAAATGTATAAATGTAACATTCCAATAATGTATTTACACACATAGCATTTTTTAAAATGTATTTTTGACATTATTCCTTGTTTTTAACGTACATATTTTAAGCAATTAAAAAAAAAAGAAAATGTATTTACATTACAAGAAACAAATTGTTTACAAAAAGTGAACGTTCAGAAAAAAAAAAAATTTTAGCTGTCACAAAAAAAAAAAACAATTGTGGAAAATTTAAAAGAAACTATGGAATTTTTATATTTGACATCAGTACAAACATTAATTTGTCAGATTTGTCATCTATCTATCTATCTATCTATCTATCTATCTATCTATCTATCTATCTATCTATCTATCTATCTATCTATCTATCTATCTATCTATCTATCTATCTATCTATCTATCTATCTATCTATCTATCTACCTATCTATCTTTGCATCTATCTATCTATCTATCTTTCTATCTATCTTTCTATCTATCTATCTATCTACCTATCTATCTTTGCATCTATCTATCTATCTATCTATCTATCTATCTATCTATCTATCTATCTATCTATCTATCTATCTATCTATATATCTATCTATCTATCTATCTATCTATCTATCTATCTATCTAATATAATGTATCTATCTATCTACCTATCTATCTTTCCATTATTCCCATCTATCTATCTATCTATCTATCTATCTATCTATCTATCTATCTATCTATCTATCTATCTATCTATCTATCTATCTATCTATCTATCTATCTATCTATCTATCTATCTATCTATCTATCTATCTATCTATCTATCTATCTATCTATCTATCTATCTATCTAATATAATGTATCTATCTATCTACCTATCTACCTATCTATCTATCTATCTTTCCATCTATCTATCTATCTATCTTTCCATCTATCTATCTATCTTTCCATCTATCTATCTATCTATCTATCTATCTATCTATCTATCTATCTATCTATCTATCTATCTATCTATCTATCTATCTATCTATCTATCTATCTATCTATCTATCTATCTATCTATCTACCTATCTATCTATCTATCTATCTATCTATCTATCTATCTATCTATCTATCTATCTATCTCTGTCTGTCTGTCTGTCTGTCTATTTATTTAATATATATATATCTAATCTATCTATCAGTTTACCAGTCTATCTATATGTCTTTTCTATCTAATATATCTATGTCACATTCTTTGAGTTGGTTATGAAATCAAGCCAAACCATGTCTACATTGCCCCATCACCCGATGGGGAGATAATATATAGGATAGACAAAGGCTTTGTTTTCCCAGGTGTTCGCACTGTGGTCAGTCTGTCTAGCACCCACTATCACTGAAAGTCACCTGGGAAGGTAAAGTCTATAGGGGAAGTAATCTGTGACCTTGTTATATTCAAACGAGAGGGGCGAGAGAGGAGTGTCCCTTTATCTCCTCTTTATCTTGAAGGTTGGAACTGTCCACGAGTGAGGGGGCAGCAGATCACGCACGATGAGCGTGCCATACCCGGCTCGCTGCTCATTGGTCAGCGAAGTCGCTCTCGAGCGAGAGCGGATGTGCGTGGCGGAACTTCCGGGCAGTTGGCGTGGGTCATTCAGTCAGCGCTGTGCAGTCGAACAGAGAGGTCGAGCTCAGACTCCAGCTGGGGTGGGGAAACCAGGCTGTTAGTGTGGCAGAACCTAGACGTTCGACCACCTCAGATCTGAGTTCTTATGAGAACTACCCAACCCAGGTAATGCTGATGAGTCTGGCGTGGTTTGCTGCCTTCTTGTTCCCCAGGAAGTTGTTCACCACCTGCACAAACGATTTCAAGCGTGTTCATGAAGTTTTGGAACTCTGTGTTCTTTATGAGATGCAGTATCTGTGGGCCGTCAAAATGCTGGCCTTCAGCTTCTAAATGGTCAGTTGAGGAAATGCTCGGCACATGTAGTTGAAGCACCTCCCATCCTTATCCAGAGCGCGCGTAAACTGTTTCATTAACCTAAGCTTCATGTGTAGCTGTGGGATCAATATTTTTTCCCTGTCAACAAGAGGTTCGTTTATGTTTCTCGCCCCAGGTACTAACTGCTCTGTCGCGACTGTCCCACATACATATAAAGCATGGGTACTTCGTGAACCCGGACTGCTGACCAAGTAGAAAGTTCACCATCTTCAAGTCGACGCAGATAATCCATTGGTCATATTGGATTTTGTCAGCACATACTTCACTGCTTCATATTTCTATTCAAGAGTTGTGGAGTGCGCAAGAGGGATTGAGGCGAACTGGCTCCCGTTGTGCAGAAGTACACACTTCAAAGAGCGCTTGCAGCTGTCAATCGTCTAGGACCGCCAAGATTATCAAGAAGACCGACGACATTTCGGCAGTACACAAGGTCTTCCTCCTGGCAGAAGTAGCCCATGTAGTCCTCATGCCTTAAACGGAAGAAAGTGATACACACGTCCTTGCCAAGTAGATTTTTCTCTTTGAGTCTGGAGGCCAACAGCTTGGAGGAATTATTCGACAAGCTGAGATCCCGAACCAGATCATTAAGCTCACATATTGAGAACGGCTGCAGACCATCTTGTGATTCATATTCCTCTTCTGTATCTCCTCCCTCGTCTAAAGTGGTGGCCTCATCGTCGCTGTTAGGAAGCTCTCTGAACGCCGGTACGGGAATCTCTTCGCAGTGAGCAGCTGGACGACGGGCAGATGGAAGGTATTGGGGTATTGGAGGCTGTGCCCAATCAAGTGCTGATACATTAAATAATCAAGTGAAAATCCAGATTGATATATTTATAAATAAAATATAATTATCTCTGTTTTTATAATTGTGATTATTTGCTGGTAATTTTTATGCAGCTAATTTAGAGAAATGATTGAACTCAAAAGCCCTGATATTAGAATACGTATAGCTCGTCATGTAGGTCTATGGCTGTATCTCAAGAAGTTGACCTGACCGAGCAAAATCAATGTGATATTCGGACTCAGAACACCAAAATTAGTCTAAATCAGTTGAAAAACCCCTGACGATTTTTTTGGCTGTTGCCCAGTGTAATGTACTTGATATTTAATATAAACAAATATTTTTGGGCCCCCCTCAAGCTTGGGCCCGGGGGACATTCAACTTAGGACCCTCCTCCCTCGTTACGCCACTGAATACAAATATGTAAGCAGAGAGAGAGAAAGAGAGAGATGAGAGAGAAAGAGAAAAGAGGGAGAGAGAGTGAGTGCGAGTGAATGAGAGAGAACTTTAGAAAAAAAATAGTTAAATATGAATACTATATATAAATAGCTAAATAAGAAAAATAATTATATGTCGAAATATTTAAATGATACATAGAAAAACTGGAGTACAATTAAATAAAAAAACTGTAAAAAGTAAAATAATTTCTTCTTTATTTTGCTACAATAGTTGATAATTTATCTTCATTATTTATGACCATGTAGTAATGTAGATATTGACTATGTAGATATTGGCAATGTAGATATTGACTATGCAGATATTGACTATGTAGATATTGACTATGTAGATATTTTTTTACAGGCAAAAAAGACAAGACTATTGTTACTCAACATTCTAGAGATGGCATCATTTCAGGCGAAGAAAATATGTCTAGAGATAATTTTTTTGATGAAGATGAAAACAGTATAGAGGTCTTGAAGCTTAATGACACATTTTATACACTGAGAGCAACATTAAAATTAATAAATGGAGGTAAGAAAAGACATTATCATTATCAAATAGTCTGCTAACTTAATTATTTTTGGTAAAAGTTAGGATAAATTTGTAAAACTTTGTTAATTGTTATTTTACGGCACATTTTTATTTATTATTATAGTTTATAATTTTGTTTACGTCAAAATGATAATTTATTCTATACAATTTATGTCAAT
Source organism: Bulinus truncatus (assembly GCA_021962125.1). Taxonomy (NCBI): domain Eukaryota; kingdom Metazoa; phylum Mollusca; class Gastropoda; family Planorbidae; genus Bulinus; species Bulinus truncatus. The sequence goes on along the minus strand of JAGDYQ010000003.1, from coordinate 12,872,897 downwards.
AATGTTTTCAAATAAACTGTTTAAACCCCGTCAAGTATACACTTTAACTCTTTTGATGGGGTGGTTTTTGCAGTGACATTTTTTATCGTCACTATAGCCAATTCTGCATATGTCATGGAGGCTCAAAATAAGATGTAGGTAGTGACTAGACTCATAGGGATTCGAACTAATTACGAATAGTCTGCTGATCGGACTAAGGGCATAGATAAAGACTAATACTAAAGCCTTCCTCAATTACCCTACACTAAAATTAGACAATGTAATTTTCATCGACATTAGAACAGTTTTGTAAAAGATACTTGACACACAATTCTAGTACTGTTAAGTAAAAAAAAAAGGAAAAGTTCCATTAGGGATCATTCGGGCAGATGAAGTGTAAATTTCATTTGTTTCAGTAGCCACTGCGAATTGAGCCGCTTTATCTCACCCAAGGTGCCAGTTTAAAATCTGGTTTGACTTTAGGACTTTTACCATTGCCAGGAAAAATTTTTTAAGGTTATTAGGTTCGAACCCGGGACCCCTTCTGTTGAAAGTCAACGCTCTACACCACACGACCACCCGTCCCACTAAATTTGTTAAGAGCTGATTACACAGAAAACGTTCTGTCTATTACTGAGAAATGATATCTAATTATATCTACAAACGTTTAAGAACAAAAAAAATAAAAGTTTCTAAATGTTTACAACTACAATTTAAAATTACTGATTTACTCAACTCCAAACTGAAACATTCATTATATTTCTTTTTACTTTCTCTGCTCGCAGTAAATTCAATGAAGTTACATGAAAACATGGTAGCCAATCAATTTTTGATAAAAACTGCGAAAACTGAAATATAAATTCATAGAAAATAAATTTAATACATAAATATTTGTTGAGACCAAATAAAATTGGATTAACAACTTTTAAAACCTTAGATTACTGATTAAAATCTACTTATGAATTATTCGTAGTCTTTCTTTGTATTGTATGTAGCCTAATTGAGCAGCTTTGCAGAACCCAAGCCAAAGAATTTTTCAATCTTTTAAGTCCTGTTAACTTTTAATTAGTAGCTTATTTGAGGAAATTTTGCTTGCCCCATTCCTTTAATTAGCTAGCTTTATGGATCAGAAATTCTTATTTCTTACATTTTAAAATATTTAAAACATATTTGTAATTAAAATAATAAAATTATTTGCTGTTATGTTTATGTTATTGTGAAGTTCTATAAACTGTTATGACATATATTTAAACCACAATTTCCTCACCTCAATTATTTGTTTATTTCATAGAAACTGACTTTTTGAAGATTGATAACGACAGTTTTACTGCATTAAATAATTATCGTGAAAATACTTTTTTCAAATATGAGACAATTTTTCAACTCTTGCAAAGTAGTGAGGAGATAATGCATAAACTACAGGTAAAAAATGTGAACATTCTTTCAAATGATATATTAAATTACAAATACTTAAAAATATGAATTAACAACTCTTATCTGAGATTAGGAATGGAGATAATATTGGTTAGTTTTATGTGTAGATGAAGCTTATTCATAACATGACACTTTTTACATATGCTAATAACTAGGTTTAATAATTTTGTTAAAGATAAGAAATGAAATTATGAAGATGTTTTTAGTAAATTTAAAATGATTATTTTAATGGAAATCTACTCATTAGAACATCCTCAGGGACTAAATACAATTAAGACTGAAATATTTGTTTGTAGAATTCATAGACAAGTAAATAAGACGCAGGTAACTGTCAAAATATCAAGATTTATAAAACTAGAAGGTAGTGAAATATTCATATTAAAATTTATTAAATAAACGTTTGCTCTATCGTTCTCGTTTTGTTTAAACCGGGGGCTCTTCAAGCCACTATAAACTACTTTATGCAAAAGATGACAAAGAAAACTTATAGTCGATGTACTCTGTTCGTTTTTAGGGCTATTATCTTGAAATATTTAGATATATCTATTTTTATTTTTCATGAATTGTAGATTTCGCAAATTATATGACTAAAGTTATTCCCATTTGAAGTATATAAGAGACAAATTCTACCATTGAACTACATACAGCTTATAATATATTGAGTTAAAAGATTTCAATTTCGATGACAAATAGTACTCAAATGAAATAATAAAAAAGACCATTTCATTATTTCAATGTGCACATTTTAGAGAAAAAAATATTTTCGGAATTTTGATCAGGAAGTGCCATTTCTTGTTATCAAGTTTTACTGTGACTTATGTGTGAAGTCCCTGTAAGGATGAGATGAAATCTCTTAGATCCTATAAACTACTACTAGGACGGTTTTTATGGTGATCTTCTTTCATCCCCACCATAGTCGACAGTGCAATGACCATAAAGGCACCACGGGAGATATAGCGGGGACTTAAGACATGACCTATACAATCCATTGGTCCTCACCGGAGATCAAACCAGGGACCCTCAGGTTGACAGTCGAGCGCTTCACCGCAAGGGTGGTCGTGTGGTAAAGCGCTCTATCTATATATAAGGATGAATGCCTGAATTTTAAATGCCACTAACTTGTTGAAATTCAGTTGATAAAAGAATAACCCGCTGTTTTAATTTATATCACAGCAAATAATGCATTCAGTAAGATCTGAACAGCAAATAGAGGAAGCTGAAAGGACTTTGAAAGTTGTGCAGTCATTGAGAGAGACACTTCAAGATATGGTTAGAGAACTTAATTATATCACTGTGCCTTCCGATGATGAAATAAATGTTTTATTTGAAAACAATGAACTGCAAAGGGCTAAAATATGTATTGAGGTAATAGTAAATTATATAATTAATGTCTATCTATCTATATCTATCTATCTATCTATCTATCTGTCTATCTATCTATCTATCTATCTATCTATCTATCTATCTATCTATCTATCTATCTATCTATCTATCTATCTATCTATCTATCTATCTATCTATCTATCTATCTATCTATCTATCTATCTATCTATCTATCTATCTATCTATCTATCTATCTATCTATCTATCTATCTATCTATCTATCTATCTATCTATCTATCTATCTATCTATCTATCTATCTATCTATCTATCTATCTATCTATCTATCTATCTATCTATCTATCTATCTATCTATCTATCTATCTATCTATCTATCATCTATCTATCTATCTATCTATCTATCTAATCTAATCTAATCTAATCTAATATATCTGGCACTGAAATAAATTGTGAGGTGTTGTTGTGTCTGGCTATGGTAGATGCCGACCTTAGCAACCGGCAAATACAAAAAAAATGTCTGGTTCAAAATGGGTTCGAATTTCATATCAATTTGGGATTTATGGGGCCCTTCATGAGTCGCAGTCCCATTTGCGCTCACTTTTCTATTATCCTCTGATATATAATTAATCATGTGCTCAAGTAAGCTTGCCAAATAAAAAAGTTTAGCCATCCAGTGGGATATTTATATACTTCAAGTTTAAAATATAAAAGTTTCTTGGTTTGTAGGGTAAAGGAAACATCTTAATGTAACGATAAATTATTCCTTTAAAACACAAATCTATGCATATACTTTCGACTTCTGTATTCAGCTTTTACCGCACCACATCTTATAGCCTCGAACGGCACGCCAGTGTGCCGCGGCAAAACGGCTGCAGAGCACTACTCTATACCAAAGCTCTGCATCAGGTGGTCTGCGGCAAAAACTGAATACATGTACTAAACTACTGAATAATGAGAAATTATACAATTCATAACACAGATTAATTATCTTAAAAAGCCCTTCTGTAGATTTCAATTATACGCATTCACCAATTAAAAATTATTTATTTAGAATGATTTGTTTTTGTAAATATATCTTCTGCCAACATCAAAATGAACAGTTGTATTGATAACACTATGGAGGTCAGCCGCTCATATTATAATGACGCCACTAAATTCGTACATACATGATAAAGAAGTATCATTCATAACACTATGTAACAAAGTTTTGCAAAATTTATTCCATCATTGCTTCGTCCAACTTTCCATATCTTCTTTCCAATGCCTGTATATCTTGGTGAAAGCTCTCTCCATGCTATTCACTGACATATCCTAAATTTGGTCTGAAAAAATCCAAATAAGTATGTAAATAATGCACCTTTAGAGACATTCTGCATCCAAAAACTATGTAGCTGTCAATAAGTTCTTCAATGATACTGGTGAAGTTTTCTGCTTTACTATTTCCAAGAAAATCAGTAACAACGGTTTTAAATGCAACCCAAGCTCTTCGTTCTTCGGAAGTCATTGTCTCTTTAATTTCCGTTGATGCATCAACTTTTTCACACATGTGGGCCAACAAATATGCCGCCAGAGACTTTTGCATCACTTATCTTTGGAAACATTTCACGGATTTTCTCATACGTTTTCCCATCATGATTCAGTGATTTTACAAACTGCTATGAGCCCTAGTTTCATGTGCAGTGGTGGAAGCAGAACATTTTCAACTGGAACAAGAGGATTGTGTTTGATATTGTAAACACCCGGTTGTAGCGAATGTCTTGGTTCCCATTCTTTCCTCCTGTCCCAGAGAGAAAGGAAACAAGGATACTTGATAAATCCGCCTTTGCAGTCCCAAGAGAAATCCCATCTTAAAATCCCTGCAAAACATCCCATTTGTAATCATTATACTTAAGCTTTTCCAGCAAATTCCTTACATTCGGGTAATCATCCATCAGGTGAACAGAGTGACCAACAGGAATCGAAGGATGAATATTTATACATGCATCCGCTCGGGGCGCATGACACCATTCCATTATTAGCACCCTATAGAAACCTGGTTTCGTCATATTACTCTCCACACGACCTGTCTACGTACAGCAATTTATATAGGAAATGAGGTCACATCCCTGACGTGGTTTAGAACCTTTTGTGAGAGGCGGTCAACATTTAAAAAAAAACATACCCACAATTTCCATGAAAATGCTATAAACGAAAAAAAAAACATAACTCTGAAATTTACAGAGAAGCGAATGACGCAGCATAAAAACAAATGTCACTATTGGAATCATCACATCAGAATTATACAAGAAACACATGAAATTGAAGTCAAACAAAATTTTGTTACGTAGTGTAATATGCAAGTTTAATTTTATGGAGAAGTGCTGCTAGATTAGCAGAGTTCATTATGAAATTCGCACTTGCCCATGAATTTGTGGCGATTGAAAAATAACTTCAACTTTTACATTAGTTCCAGGGCAGCATATTTTCAATGTGGATAGTTAAATCATTCTTTTTGAAGCCTTAGCGCACATCAGTGATTTGGGTCAGCCGCGGTATAATCATGTTTAATTGCTACTAGCTCCAATATAAGGTACTGGATTTTCTCACTGAAAAAAGATGATTCCCTGCTGTCTGATTCTATATAGTTGTCAAAGTAGTCATTTTTAGTAGACATCACACCCCACGTGAATGCAATTGAAACTTCAGGTAACGATAACAGATTATTTTTTGGGAACAACAAACAACAAGCAAATAACAACTACGTATTTATAACCTGGCTTGTCCACGGGACAGATTTTTCTGTCCCATCCTATCCCATCCCATGGTAATTTATGTTTGTCCCGTCCAATGGGATTCCCATGATAATATTAACGTTATGGAATGCCGTTGAAATAAAAATAAGAAATTTCTGAAAGTTTAAGTTTAGTCTCTACTGCTTTGGACTACATACACAAACATGTAAAACGACAGAATTGAATAAATTTGATATTGTGAATATTCAATACTATTTTATAAACAAGTTTAATCATAATACGAAATACCGTAATACGACAATTTAGTTTCTTTCTGACACTCTTATTCTGTTTCTGAGTCACTCTCGTCATTCAGCACATAATCGATTTCCTGCTGATCGACTGTCTCTACCAATTCAGTTAATCCAGGTAATCCCTGAAGCTTTTCGACAATTTTCATCTTACCTGCAAATCTGATATACACAGAGTTTATAACGAGAGCTGGTAACATAGGTTTTCGTAACTTACTCAACAGGAATCCTGCTGCACTAAACAAGCGCGCTACTGCTGCTGATGACACTGATGTATTTATTATCTGCTATCCGGTGTCCCACTACAAGATAAAGAACAGATTACGCAATACATATTTAAATGAAAAAGAAGGATTAAAAGCTTTAAAATTAACACATTTGGGGTAGCTCAGGTGCACATCAAGTAGCTATGACGCGGCTACTTTGTCCCATAACGTGTCCCATGGGACATAGAAAATAGAAATGTGTGCTGTACCATCCCGTCCCATGGGAAACGTCCCATGGGGTTCCCGCGGGAATCCCATCCCCATTAACAAGCCCGATTATAACTAAATTCAGAACCCTCCCTCGTTGGTCTAAACATTATAAACATGTGAACGGTCACTATCTTTAAAAAATAATTTGTATATATATGATATGAGTCAGTATGTAAACATTATTGAAGGAATGTAACAATACATAGTTTGGAGTACCTTTGCAAAAAAAACAACAAACTTTTCTGTTCTTTTATATTTCAGAATATAACAACAAAACTTCCACCTGGTAAGAATCTCAATCTTTTATTAATTGGCACAACTGGACATGGCAAAAGTGCAACAGGAAATTCAATATTGGGACAAGTCACATTTAAATGTTCTAATAGTGCAACATCGGAGACTACAGAAGTAACTGTGGGATATGCTGAAATTGATGGACGCACTCTCAAAGTGGTTGACACCCCAGGATTATGGGACACCAGACTGACACAAAATGCACAGCTCATTGATAAAGCCATCGAATCCTTCAGTGACGTCATTGCACAGTGTTCAGAGGGTTTCCATGCTTTACTAGTAATTTTTAAATTTGGAAAACGAATGACGTTGGAGGAGCAGCAGTCTATTAAACTGTTGAAAAGTATTTTGGGAGAGGATATCATTAGAAAACACTCTGTCTGTTTGTTCACACATGGTGATAATTTTGAAGGATCTCGAACTTTTATGGATTGGTGCGAGGCTCAAAAAGGATTTATGAAGGAAATATTGGAGGAATGTAGCTACAGATGTTTGTTGTTTAATAACAAAACTGATGATTTTCACCAAAGAAAAAGTCAAATGATTGAATTAGTAACAATGATTGATTTGATTCAAAGTAGGAATGAGCCATATACAAATCATCTGTTTACATTAGCTTGGGAAGAAAGAAACAGGATTATTGAAGAAGCCGGGCTTCCACAACTCAAAGAAGACATTATTCAAGATATTCAGATATTTTTTTCACGTCTAACTACATTGGTATCTGAAGCTGATCATGACCGAAACTTAAATGAATTAAATGACCTGAAAGAGAAAGTAGAGAATTTGAAAGATAAAACTAAAAGTAACGAAAAGTTAATAAATCTTTTTAAAATTGCTGATTCTATGTCTGTGGATATTGAAAAGATTATTCATAAAAAAGAACTAGTGTCACCTAATTTATCTCCAAACTTGATGGAAAATTTACCAAACTTGTCCACTGACTTGGCTGAAATGAGAAAATGTTCAGATGAAATAATAGAAAAAAATTCAGAGGTTAATAAAATGGTCAGCGATAAGGTGCAAGAACAAATAAAAAAAGATGGTATTTCTTGTTTTCCTGGCAGCTCAACTATCTGTTTGGAAAGCGGAGCATCTATAACTTTGAATGCATTACAAGTGGGAGACAGAGTGCTGACCAGAGATCCTAATGGTCAGTTAGTTTTTGATGAAGTCTATATGTTTGGTCATATTGATTTTAGGGCTTTAACAGAGTTTGTTGTCATAGAAACAATCTCCAAGAAAATATCTTTGACTGCAGGACATTATATTTACTGTGAAAGAAATGGTCAAGAACTGTGTCTGGCAGCAGAAAATGTCAAAATTGGAGATACAGTTTTTGTGGTAGATGGTAGCAACTTTGTCAGTAGTCCTGTAATTAGAATATTATTAGACAGATTACAAGGTTTATATGCTCCTTTCACTAACAATGGCAATATCATTGTTGATGGAATTTTGGCATCTTGTTATATTAACATTTTACGCCCAAGAGTTTGCCATAGTCTGCTATGGCCTGTTAGAATCATATACAAAATCTGTCCAAAAGTTTTAGATTATATTAATGGTTCACCCTATGTGGATCCAGTTCCTAAATGGGCCATGTTTATTGCGAACTGTATATGTATTAGGAAGTATGTCATGACCACTAAGTCAATGCAATCATTTTGAAAACCCTGATACTCCTCCTTTAAATAGATGATGATTCTATGTTTAGGATGCTCTATAAGTGCCATAGTTACTGTGCAAGTTAAAAAGTATGATTATTCATGGAAGTAAAAACGAAAATGTTTATTCTTTACAGTTATAATTACATAAGAGTTTAGATAACTCAACTAGTTACAGAAGGTTCTAATATTTACTCTATGTATTTAATTGTATTTTATATGTTATATTTTTTTTCGTCTATTACTATGTTGGAGAAGAAAATTTGAAAAATTGTTTAAAAACTACATCCGTACACTTTATCATGTTCAAACCATGGGCAATTTCATAGGGGGGGAAGGAAAGTGGGGCATTTGCCCCCCCCCCCCCCCCATACATTTTGAAAAAAATCTCATAAAGTTGTTACAATAACACTGAACTAAATTTCCTGAAAGTTTATTACATTAAAGTATAATAACTAAACAAACAACACATGTACCCCTAAACTAACCTCTAACAGCAGAAAGTAACTAATGTGCAACTTGCTTGCTTTTTCCAGATTGTTCTAAATAATCCAGTTGTTTAAAAATTTCTGTCACATTTTCAGCAAAAATCCTCAACCTTATATATTTATGTGTCCATCTAGTTTCACATAGCAAAGGAACATTTGGAATTAGTTTTCCTCGCTGATTAATTTCTCAGAAAAAAAACTATAATTGACTTAATTTTTCCTATTGTGTTTCGTACAGCATTCTTATTATTTAAATCGTTCACGACAAGATTTAATTTATGTGAACTGCAATGTACAATTGCTGCTTTTGGGTCTTTTTTTCGAATTATTGCTTGGACTGCTCCTTCTTTACTTGCCATTGTAGAACATCCGTCTTATCCTTGACCAACAAAATTTGTCATATCTTATCAGGCCCGTAGCGTGCGGGGGGGCGTGGGAGCCTATCCCTCCCTTTCGTTTTGTCTGGCCCCTTTGCTTGTTTGCTCTACTTAGTAAAATTTATTTCCTGCCCCCCCCCCCTTTGCTAAAGCTTGGCCCCTGCTGTAGAATGACTGGCCCCTGCTGTAGAACTTTCACGCTACGGGGCTGTATCTAATCCAAATTCTAATGAATTTATAATTATGATTTTCTTTGACAAATCTAACACCAAGTGACAACTGCTAAACGCCTGAAATTATATAGTCTCGTCGGCAAGTATAGAAATTGCAACTGAATTATTTGCTTCACGAACAATGTCTTCACGCAAGAGAGACCCACAAATTTCGATCATAGTGTTTTGTGTAGTTTCCGACAGGCCCACCGACCGAAATTTCGGGCCCCTTGGCAGGGCTGTCAAGGGCCTCTCGTGCTGATAATAATATTTTCAAAAGTTGATTGGCCAGCTCAGCCCGAGCCCCTAAAACTCGCCCTTAAACTTGCCTGGCCCCTGTGCATTTGCCCCTGCCCCCCTCTCGGCGGCACTGGTTGCTTAGATATACTTAGCACTACAGGAAACAATTGACAAATGATTACCTAGAACTTCATCTCCAGATTCAACACGAAACTCTAACAGGTCTTAAAAAATACCAGAATGTGATTCTTTTCCACGAAGTGCCAAATCATGCATGCCACAAAAAAAAAAATGATTGTAGAAATGGAGGGACGCAGTTTGTTGCAATTTTCTTGAATTTGTCTTCTAAATGATGAGTTCAACTGCTCAACACGCACAATTGGCAAAAGCCACCTTTCAACATTTGCAAGTATACAACCCACGATATCTAAAGCCTCTGTTTCCACCACTGTCAGCTCTAAAAATCATATTTTTATTAGGGGTCGAACAATCAAGGATCAGCTGCAATTTCAACTCGTTTGAAAAGTCGTATGTCAAGACATAACTTCATATATTCAATTTAGGAAATGAAGAAGTGACAGCGACAATCAAATTAGAAATAGTTTCTTCAGTTGTGTCTGGCTGTTGAACTTGTACTGTTGTCCTCAATGTATATGATAATTCAGATACAGCAAACGCCCTATAATCTTCTAATAACGGCTATTCGGAAACCGCGAGTGCTCTACTTTTCGTTTTATTGAGCCTGAACATTTATTTTCTGATATCCATCTTTCAATATTAATTTAGGATAAAATAAAAAAATTATTTCAGTTGCAGATGATTATAAAATAATAAGAGTTGCCAGATTATAAAAAAAAACCTGAATGTCAAAAACATTCTCGAAGGACAAATCAAGCTACAGAAGGCCAAATTAAACAAGAAAAAAAAATCAAAACGGAACATGCTTGTGCTTGTAGTAAAAATGTTTCTATTTTCAAATACATTTATTTATGTCAAAATAAATAATTAATGTTATACTTAACTTGGATTTAATTGAGAAATAAACCTGTAGGCATATGTCATTGTTAGTTAAAGTAAAAAATTTTGTTGTTTTTTTCGCCCCACTCTGGAAAAGTTCCTAGCGACGCCCATGGTTCAAACCAAAAGATACCTCCATGGTAATAAAAAAATTATATGATCTCAGTTAAATGAGCTAAAATTAAAATTGAATTTATAAAGAATCAATATTTCATAATATTAACAAACAACAACAACTAAATTTAGAACTATAGCAGTTCATGTAGAACATTTTACTACACAACTGGTACCAATTGAACTAACATTTCTTGGAGAATATTTAAGGTGTCCTGATATTATTTGCAGAAGTTTATGTGGTAGACAACTTACTACACAGAAGTTACTGCAAGCATATCAGTTACATTAAAGTTATTTGTTACTATTCATGATTAAAATGTGTATCTGTATGGAATCTTTTTGTAACCTGTAATAATGAGCATATTTAAAATGTATATTTTTGTAGTTTAATTCTGTGATGTAATTATTAACTAATTAATGCAAATGACTATATCAGTTGTGCTTTTATTACTTTGGTACGTTTATGGTTTAATTATATGTAAGGCAGTTGATTAATATGTATAGTTCTATGGCCCATCCGGCTTTGGCAGTATGCGGAATATCCTGAATGTCTGTGTACAACAGTAGGTCGGATAGAGAAACGTCTATTGTTTCATTCCAATAAAATAATAATATATTGTTAGATTTAGAAATGTGAAAAGGCAATAATAAAATTAAAAATTAACAAATGTGTTATCTAGAATTATTAAAATTAGTTGTTTTGCTCTCTTTCTTTGAACTCTCAGGTATTTATCGGTAAACTGACACCTAGTTTCTTAGAGCCTGTGAGATTAAACTCGACGTGTTCCTAAACATGAAGGAACTGCCATATTATGGCAAGCAAGCTACCTGACTGGTCCAACATGTAGTCCGCCATCTTGGGGCACTTAAACAGAAATGTTCAACCGTTTCTTCAACCTTCTTTCTGTGACAGCACAGAAAGTCGACATTGGGGCTCATCCTTCCAAAGTACGGACGGATCGGGCAATGCCCAGTGAAGAGCTCGCCAAACAGTGCCTGCTCTACTCTTTGCACATCACGGGTCGGCCTTGGACGGCCGGTCTATTTTACTCCATTTATTTCTGTCAGTCACACTATTGTTTCAACTTGAGAACCAATGATTTTATTCAAACTTATGTATCCTATCACACGAGTAATACCGTAAGCTACTTATATCACCCACGGGTTACGTCTGGACATTGATCGATCTCATAAGAAAGTCGGCCTGGTCATTTCCAGCCACGTCCTCATGCCCAGTAATTCACTGAAGTGTCACCATTACATAATGCGGGAACATTATATCCTGCGACAGCGCCGGTACCATGGTCAATGAATATTATCCGATACCTTGGTATGGATGTGGTCGGCACACAAAATCATTCCACTCTTCCCACTCAAGCAACTGTTACCCTGACATTTCTGGAGGAAGGGTGAGGACAAATATATATTTCCGGTTATGGCTAAAGTCCCCGCAATTTCTTCCGTCATGTCTAGATTACCATTGCACTATCGACTATGATGGGGAAGAAAGAAGGGCACCATAAAAGAACAGTCCCATCAGTGGTTTCAAATCCCCTAAGAGATTTTATCTCATTTTGACAGAAACTTCACACACAAACTATGCTGGCAGATATAGCAAAAAAAAGTAAATGTCATTCTCCTATTAATTAAATGAATATGTAATGTCTAACATTTTCATGAAGCGTTTTTTTTCTTAGAATTTTAGTAAGCAGTGTATGTAGTGTATGTATTGTACTAGTATGTATCAAACCATTACAAAGTTTTGAAAAACAAACAAATTAATCTTTGACATTGTTCATTATGTGTATTAATATTTCTGACACTCGTTTAGAAATCTAAAATTTTACATATCTGGTGGTTTTCGTTAAAAAAAAAACATGTAGCAAAACTGTCAGCTTATAACAATCACATTGAGAGTGTTATAATTGCTACACTTTTATTAATTATTTCATTGGCTGAATTATGATTTGAGAATAATATTTTTTTTTAATTCTTGGATTATTGGGAAGGTTGGTGGGGAATGGTTCCCAAACGACGCCCATGTGTAAAATATTTATTCTTTCTAAAACCTATCATTTAGATTTCTTTCGATAGACAGTAGAGTTATTTTAATGGTATTTAAATTATGTGAATGTAGAATTAATAATTTAGATGATTAAAGCAATCTGAAATGAAATATATTGAGCCTACCAGAGTCTGCCGTCCGGGTGTTTTACACCCTGAATGGTTTAAATGTTATAACATTCCTATTTTTGAGCTTTCATATTAATTGCTAAAATGTGTAGTTTAAAACTTAAGAATATAATATATTTAATTAAGTTAAAAAGAAAGAACTACTTTATGTTATAATGAAGCTAATGGACATAATGGCTGGCCCTTTCAGAAGCACCCTTGGCACGTGCCCTGTCTGCTATTCCGTAGTTAAGTCTCTGTACGAAATGAATATGCTGATATGCATCATTAAGTTTCTTGAGGGGAATAAGAATAACTTCTTTGATGTGCAAGTTTTCGCTCTGTAAAAAGTTTCAATGTGCTCATCAAACGTAATAAAAACATAATGCAACTATCAATGTTTTGTTTATGGAGTAGTGATGGGTTGTTGATGTGGGGTAGCTTCTGACAGCCTTCCTCTCAATAAAATACAACAAACAGTAATTCTTGGAATGATTCAAATATATTTATGCGATCAATAACACATGGTTGACTTGTACAGACTAAGCTCTTTGACTCTTAACTACTAAACATTTTACTGGACTGAATTACTGACTGAGCTGGACTAGAATTGACAACTATACTGGACTGACTTCTCTTAAAAACGGACAGCTTACAATTACAGCTGAAGTCTAACTGGTACACACTGACACCTCACAGGCTAACTGGTACACACTGACATCTCACAGGCTAACTGGTACACACTGACATCTCACAGGCTAACTGGTACACACTGACACCTCACAGGCTAACTGGTACACACTGACATCTCACAGGCTAACTGGTACACACTGACACCTCACAGGCTAACTGGTACACACTGACATCTCACAGGCTAACTGGTACACACTGACATCTCACAGGTTAACTGGTACACACTGACATCTCAAAGGCTAACTGGTACACATTGACATCTCACAGGCTAACTGGTACACACTGACACCTCACAGGCTAACTGGTACACACTGACACCTCACAGGCTAACTGGTACACACTGACATCTCACAGGCTAACTGGTACACACTGACATCTCACAGGCTAACTGGTACACACTGACATCTCACAGGCTAACTGGTACACACTGACATCTCACAGGCTAACTGGTACACACTGAGACCTCACAAGCTAACTGGTACACACTGAGACCTCACAAGCTAACTGGTACACACTGACATCTCACAGGCCAACACTTCTCTCACATGACATGTTCTCTCCAGTCACAAACTTTTCAAAAATCTACACAACTCAATAGAATCATGTTTACACTGACGAATATAGTCCACCCAATTTTCACCAGACACATAACTATGAGAAATATTGTCTAGGTGATACTTTATTTAATTTACCTGTTGTTGTTATAAAAGATAAATTAAAAGTAATAAATAAATAATGCGTCTTGTAGTTTTGGCTATATTACATCACTGTAGACTTCAAGCTGAATAATAGACAGAATTTTCAGTATATAACTACAATATCGGCTTTCACTCATGCATCCAAAAAAAAGGACAAAGGTACTTTAGATTCACAAAAAGCATTATTTATTCGTGTAAGTAGACATATATGAATAATAATTATATGGCCGTCCCTTCGGACAAAAACACATCCACCAAACATGCAGAAAAACTCCATAAGAACATAGAGAAGTTGTAATAATGTCCGGAATAAAATAAGACCCTTCACCTTGCCTGTTAAAGTTTTATTGCGAGAGCGCAGGAAATTATAAGGAAAAAAAAACCCCACCAAAATACCAAGTAAAATCATCTCGTGTGAACTGCAAAAGGCTGCAGGGCTAGGCATAGTGCACTTATTAAGGTGAACTTTCTCCATAAAATGAATCTTAAGACTAGGTTCAAGGTCATCTTGGGTCCACGGAAATAAATTAGTCAATACTAACTACAAAATAATAAAAATAACTAAACAACAGCATACACATATTTTTTTTCATGTCAATCTATATTGCATATATATATATATATATATATATATATATATATATATATATATATATATATATATATATATACACATAATAGCTATCTATTTACCTATCTAAATACATTTCTATATGCACATACTTCCTAACATAAAACTTTATGCGATATTTTCTTGTATCTCAGTAATATAAATCATTGCAAATGAGTGTCCAGTTCCAATAGTCCATTTTAAAGAAGCTAACTTCCACTTTTGAATAGTGATTTTGAGACTTACGTGTTATGGGGTTTGGCTACAAGAAAGATAAAAATTCACCCTCTTAGAAAAAAAGCCTTTAAAAAAGTAGCACAAATATTTTTGGCCATTAAAACTTTATGCTTATGTGAAAAATGTATGGTTTAGTTCTACTTTGTTTAATTTTGTGTTACTTCACGTACTATTGCAGTGATAATAGAACAGTTGTACTATTGCAGTGATAATAGAACAGTTGTACTAATGCAGTGATAACAGAACAGTTGTACTTATGCAGTGATAACAGAACAGTTGTACTAATGCAGTGATAACAGAACAGTTGTACTTATGCAGTGATAACAGAACAGTTGTACTAATGCAATGATAACAGAACAGTTGTACTAATGCAGTGATAACAGAACAGTTGTACTAATGCAGTGATAACAGAACAGTTGTACTAATGCAGTGATAACAGAACAGTTGTACTATTGCAGTGATAACAGAACAGTTGTACTAATGCAGTGATAACAGAACAGTTGTACTAATGCAGTGATAACAGAACAGTTGTACTAATGCAGTGATAACAGAACAGTTGTACTAATGCAGTGATAACAGAACAGTTGTACTAATGCAGTGATAACAGAACAGTTGTACTAATGCAGTGATAACAGAACAGTTGTACTATTGCAGTGATAACAGAACAGTTGTACTAATGCAGTCATAACAGAACAGTTGTACTAATGCAGTGATAACAGAACAGTTGTACTATTGCAGTGATAACAGAACAGTTGTACTAATGCAGTGATAACAGAACAGTTGTACTAATGCAGTGATAACAGAACAGTTGTACTAATGCAGTGATAACAGAACAGTTGTACTAATGCAGTGATAACAGAACAGTTGTACTAATGCAGTGATAACAGAACAGTTGTACTAATGCAGTGATAACAGAACAGTTGTACTATTGCAGTGATAACAGAACAGTTGTACTAATGCAGTGATAACAGAACAGTTGTACTAATGCAGTGATAACAGAACAGTTGTACTATTGCAGTGATAACAGAACAGTTGTACTAATGCAGTCATAACAGAACAGTTGTACTAATGCAGTGATAACAGAACAGTTGTACTAATGCAGTGATAACAGAACAGTTGTACTAATGCAGTGATAACAGAACAGTTGTACTAATGCAGTGATAACAAGAACAGTTGTACTAATGCAGTGATAACAGAACAGTTGTACTAATGCAGTGATAACAGAACAGTTGTACTATTGCAGTGATAACAGAACAGTTGTACTAATGCAGTCATAACAGAACAGTTGTACTAATGCAGTGATAACAGAACAGTTGTACTAATGCAGTGATAACAGAACAGTTGTACTAATGCAGTGATAACAGAACAGTTGTACTAATGCAGTGATAACAGAACAGTTGTACTAATGCAGTGATAACAGAACAGTTGTACTAATGCAGTGATAACAGAACAGTTGTACTAATGCAGTGATAACAGAACAGTTGTACTAATGCAGTGATAACAGAACAGTTGTACTATTGCAGTGATAACAGAACAGTTGTACTAATGCAGTGATAACAGAACAGTTGTACTAATGCAGTGATAACAGAACAGTTGTACTATTGCAGTGATAACAGAACAGTTGTACTAATGCAGTGATAACAGAACAGTTAGGGATTTTAAAAAAAAAACGCCCATGCCTACAATGGTGTGATGGGGGCAATGTGTCACAAGACATGATGGGGGCAATGTGTCACAAGACATGATGGGGGCAATGTGTCACAAGACATGATGGGGGCAATGTGTCACAAGACATGATGGGGGCAATGTGTCACAAGACATGATGGGGGCAATGTGTCACAAGACATGATGGGGGCAATGTGTCACAAGACATGACGGGGGCAATGTGTCACAAGACATGATGGGGGCAATGTGTCACAAGACATGATGGGGGCAATATTGTCACAAGACATAAGATCAGAAAAAGTGGTTTCTACTACAAGAGATTGGGCTCCGTATATAGTTGTCACAACATCTGGTTTTATACGGTTTTTTGTGAAAAAAACAGACTTCAGTTCCGTTATATACCAATAATCTCTTCCTATGATGAAGAGCAGCCGATGTCATTGTTCTATGAACTTTAGACAGTTCCAAGCACTGCTTGTAGAGGTTCAGGCACAGTAGAACTGCTTACAAAAATGTTCGGATGAGCAGAGGAAGATTACTGCTTGTATGAAATTATACTGTTTCTGGGTGAAAAAAAAATCAGAAATATTCACAGTTCACAGATAGACACAAGCTGACAATTCTTGTATTTTTTTTTAGATTTTACAACTCAATTCAATGTACTGAACTAACAACTACAAGGTGCAAATAAAAAAGTATTTGGGTTTTTTGAAATATCAAAACATTAGAGAGAAAACCGCAGGTTTTTAAAGGAAACCTTGAAACGGGCAAATATTTTCCTAATCTAAAAATTTGACATTTTTAACCATTTATAAAAGCCATTGGGAAATATACAAGGAATTGTTTCTGGCCTTGTAGTAGATGGCTCTGGGAGTATTTACTTTTCCAAGATTTGACAAATAGGATCAAATTATTCAACACATCACTGATATGTTTCTACGACGATGTGCTCAAAGATGCTGCGAAAATGGTAAATTACATCACAGCTCGTGGTCTGAACTTTAAACAGTTCCAAGCACAGATTGATGAGGTTCAGACAAAGTATAACTGATGAACAAAAAGGTCCGGTGGCTGAGCAGAAGAAAAGTCCTGAAGAGATGAAAAACGAAGAAATATCGACAGCTGACTAAAATTATATAAAGAAGATGAACAAGAAAACATTGCAATGTTCGTTTAGAAGTTTGCCAAAGAAAAAACGTTTACTTTCATAAAAAAGTTGTTTGTATCATTAAATTCTCTGTTACTGTGTTTTTTATTTTAAAATACAAGATAAACAGTAGATTATGGGTTTGCAATTGGGCATTAGGCCTCAAGATGGTTTCTTTTGTAATAAACACAATGAAAATTTGGAATTAATAGCTTAAAAAATTAGATTTAATCTATTTTTAACAAGATCAATAGATTTTACAATAAACAAAGCCCATTTAGGAACTGGATCAATAGAAGAAGAGCCGTTAATATATGCCAAAGTTTTAGGGGAAAGCTTGTACAACTGTCTAACTGGCCACAGAAGATTATGGCAAGCATATGGGTGTAATACATTTATATAACAAGAAGCCAAAGTCCCATTTATAACAATGTTGCCATTAGTTGTGAATGGAGCAAATAATCCTTGTTTTCTTTCCAGTGCAATTCTTATCACTGAACAGGAAACAAAGTTTCCATCAACTAAAACATAAACTTTATCTCCAATGTTGATATTTTCTGCAGACAGGCACAATTCTTGACCATTTCTCTCACAGTAAATATAATGCCCTGCAGTCAATGATATTTCACTTGAAATTGTCTCTATGGTAATGAATTCAGTGTGCTCATTAAAATCTTGATGACCAAACATGTAGACTGTATCAAATGTTAAATAACCGTCAGAATTCCTGGTCAGAACTAGGTCTCCAATTTTTAATTCATTCAAAGAAACTGATTTTCCGTTTCGCAAATAGACACATGACTCTCCAGGAAAACAAGATTTACCTCCTTTTTTTATTTCCTCTTCAATTTTTTTACTTGTTTTTTCATTAATGTCATTGGAATTTTCGTTGATACAATCAATTTGAGTTTCCATTTGTCTCTGATACATAACAAGTTCAGACCCTGGTTTATTACTGCTGTTGTCAGTTTTTGCCTTATCCTCCAGCTCTGACATTGTAAAAATCTTACTACCGATTTCAGTATTATTACTTTTGGCTGATTTTCGATTTTCTAATTCATCAAATGCCTTTTCAATATTAGATGACAATGTTTCTGCAAATTCAAAAAGATTTTTAAGATTTGCATCACCTTTTGTTTTACTTTTCAAATCATCTACAGACTTCTTGAGGATGTTTAATTCACTTTCATTTTGATCAATAGTTTCTTTATTGTTTATTTCCTGTAGTTTTGAGTAAACTGTTTGGATCGCCCGCACAATTTCTTCTTTGACTTCTGGTAATTTTTCTTCTTCAATGAGCTTGTTTCTTTCTGACTGGGCTACTTGAAATAATTCATTAGTATATCGTTGACCGCCATTTTGAAGTCTATCTATCATAGTTATCAAATTAATCAACTGCAACTTTTTTTTTTTGGGATTTGTAGTTTTGTTATCAAATAAGACACACCTGTAATTACATTCTTCAAATAAATTTTTCAAGAATCCTTTCTGGGCTCTGCACCAATCTATAAAATTTTTGTGTTCAAAAATATCCCCATGAGTAAAAATAAAAATACAGTAGTTTTTAATTATATCTGGGCCTAACAATCTTTTCAGTAACATGATAGCCATTTGCTCCTCATTGGTCATACGAGTTCCATAATGTAAAACAATAATTAAAGCATGAAAACCTTCAGAGCAATAAGCTATTGCATCACTGATGGATTTTATAGCTAGATTGATCTGATAACTTCTGTCAGTCACACTTTTATCACAAACACTAGGAGTCTGAACAGTTTCACCTGGTTGTGCATCAGTTCCCTGTATAGTACAAACACTTGTAGTATTAACAGTTTGTGCATCTACTGCTAAATCAGTCTGGTCGTTTATATTAATTCCACCTGTATCACAAACACCAGGAGTGTCAACAACTTTAATTTTACGACCATCAATCTCAGCATACCCTTGATACACTGCAGTTGTCACTGAAGTGGAATCATCAGAGCTTTTAAAGATTGCTTTATTCAGTATGCTATTTGCAGTTGCACTCTTGCCATGTCCTGTTTTACCAAGTAATAAAAGATCCAGATCCATTCCAGGAGGAAGTTTTGATGTCACTCTCTAGAAAAAAATTGCAAACAGCAAAATGTAAAAATATTCAATAAATGACTCAGAAATTTCATACATGTATGAAACAAAAAAAAATTATTTATTTTCTAACAAAATTTAAACTATTATATTAAACTAAATGTTTGAGATTTTCTAATCAATCATATCTATTGATAAATTATACAATCAAAATGTGTACTTTTGTATTTACGAAAAATTCCAGAAGATTCTGAAACTGTTAGTATAGCTCGTTGTTCCAATTTGTTGTTCCCCGTTTTGTCTGTCTGTCCGTCATCACCCTAGATCTCAACAACCATAAGTCCTAGACCCATGATGTATATATCATTTTGTAGGTCTTGGCCTGCCATGTGTGCACCAAAAGTCCATTTCGCGATCTGACCTCTGAGGGCCGAAAAAGGGGTTGTATTAAGTACCGATTTTTACTATATAAGCTATATTAACAACGGAGCGCCCTACATCTCAGGAACCATAAGTCCTAGACCCATGATGTATATATCATTTTGTAGATCTTGGCCTGCCAAGTGTACATCAAAAGTCCATTTCGTGATAGGACCTCTCAGGGCTGAATATAAGAGTTTCTTAGGTACCGTTTTTGCTTATATTTTAAATATAAATAATAAAAGCTAATCAAAGGGGCGTAATCATTATTTATTTTTGTAACAGTTATTCAACATGATTACTTCCCTCTCTATTTATCAAAACCTATACGTAGCCACTGCGTACACAAAAATGCTCTAAAATGTCCTTTGTCCGAAACGGAAAAGACTTAAATTGCTTGTTTTTTTTTACTAACCCCAAACTCCCCCCCCCCCCACAACAGAGTAAAGCCTCCCAAACAAATGTTCAGCACCAGTTCTTTGGCGATCGCAGGGCTGAGCCTTAAGAAGGCAGTTTTAAAAATAGAACCACACATCTTATGTATAAATGTGAGTTTAAATTTATTACAGGACAGAATAGATCAGTTATGTATAAGATGAGTTCAGATCATCATGTGTTTTTCCATCATTATTGGTGTAATTTTATTCCTGCTTTTATGTGTTTTTGCGACTGCCATTCATGATGTTTTGAATTTGGGGTAATTTATTCATGAGCAAAACATACAATTTCACCCTTAAATCTGTCCTTATGGATTATTAGTAGACTGTTCGTCTCGACCAGTCTGTTCCCTATATTACATACATGGAAATTACATAAGTGATTAATACAACTGAAACTTGACTTTAACTCACACTAGCTTATGGTGTCTGCTTACCAAATCTTCATCTTACCTAACACCATTTCTCCCTTTGCTGTGTTTTACAAGCCCCCACCCCCTCCATTTCATGAAGGCTGCTATAATTTAATTTTATCATTATTTGTAACCTTGAATGCATTGCAATAAAATAGCGTAATTTTCTACTTAAGTCTGTGGGTTATGAGTGCTTCACACAACAAACAACCAGCATAATGAGAATGCTGCTAGAACTTAGTTCATTCGTTATCTGAATTACATGATCTTTTGTGAAAGATTATTAGGGGGCCTAGAAATAGCAAGCAGTAGTGTTGACACTGTACTGGACTAAGGTGTATCTTTCATAAGGGCTCCCAAATATTTTGATAGCAAATTTATAAAAATTTACAAGTTATAATTAGAGCTGCTGTTCGATTAAAACAATTGATCGAAATTAACGCATGTTTAAAATTTTTATCGCAAATCAACGCACATTTTAATCGACACAATGTAATACAATTGTTTGTATTCGAACTATTATGTCATAATATCATAGGATTGTTTCAAACTAGGAGCACACGTCAGAAATGATAATCCTATTGTTTCAAGGTCATACAGCTGCTATGATTTTATGTAAACGTGACATTTTTAGTGTTGAGGTATTTTTTTCCTTTTTTTAAATCTTGTCTGATCTGGATGAGATGAAATCTCTTAGATCCTTTAAATCACTAATGGGACAGTTTTTAATGGTGCCCTTCTTTCATCCCCACCATAGCTGATAGTGCAATGGTCATGGAAACACCACGGGAGATATATCGGGAACTTGAGCCATGACCTGAAATATTTCCTTGGTCCTCACCGGAGATCGAACCAGGTACCTTTACCGCACGACCATCCATCCCCTTAAAAAAATCGCCCATCTAAATGGGACAATTTTTAGGTTTTTGTAGTGCCCTTCTTTAATCCTCACCACAGTCGGGAGTGTAATTAGGGTTGCCAGCTTTGAAAAGTTGGTTTGCGGGACACCAAGAGGGAGGGGTTCAGGTTCCCAATTTAGAACATTTTTGATTTTTAACAATTTGAATTACTACATTTTAGCTATATGTTTACTTAAAAATTCATTAACACGAAGTTATTAAAAATGTGTGATTTTGTTTAAATCTTGTTTAAAAGATTAAATCATTCTGTAAAAATAAAATTGTGTTTGACAGTGTTTGTGTAATTAAATAAAAATCTGTTGATAAAAATAATAAAATCATGTTACTCAGCTACTGTGTAAATAGTCATTTATAAATATTCAAATTCTTCAGTAAGTACAATAACTTCAGTTAAGTTCATATAAGAGTTATAAATTTATTTTATTTATGACCATTAAATCTTTATCTTTATTGAAATTTAAGTAAAAAAATGTAATAATTATTACGCACTGGCTCCACGACCGTCATATGACGGACGATGTATTTTTTTTTTACCGCTTCCGTCAACAGAATGAACTCTTATGATGTAAAGTTATAAATGCAGTTTATATCATGATATTATTACTTACACAATGATGGTGCTCAAAATCGGCGATCGTTTTAACACAATTAAAGAGTAAACAGAATGAATGAGAACTCTTATTTACTGCAGACGTTGATGACGTCATTTACTGTTAAAAATCGGAGATATTTTTTTTTTCGGGGACCATAAATAGATATTGCTGCACACCCTAACCCTATCCCTAACCCTATCCCTAACCCTAATCCTATCCCTAACCCTAATCCTAACCCTAACCCTAACCCTAATCCTATCCCTAACCCTATCCCTAACCCTAATCCTGAAAAAAAAATCTGGAAAAAAAATTTATGATTTATTAAAAAATGACCATCAATAGATATTGCTCCACACCCTAACCCTATCCCTAACCCTGATCCTGAAAAATAAAATCTGAACAAAAAAATGTATGTCTCTATCAGGAATCGAACCCGCACATAGCTAGCCAAACTGGGTCTCAGCCAAGCGTACAACCTACATCACTCACGCGCCACACTAACTAACCTCTCATTTTAATGTATAATTGCTCGGCTATGCAATTGTTGACGGAAGCGGTAAAAAAAAAATACATCGTCCGTCATATGACGGTCGTGGAGCCAGTGCGTAATTATTAATAGTGAATTCTCAACATGTAAATTCTTAACATGTATATTCTCAACGTGTAAATTCTCAACGTGTAAATTCTCAACGTGTATATTCTCAACGTGTATATTCTCAACATGTAAATTCTCAACGTGTATATTCTCAACGTGTATATTCTCAACGTGTATATTCTCAACATGTAAATTCTCAACGTGTAAATTCTTAACATGTATATTCTCAACGTGTAAATTCTCAACGTGTAAATTCTCAACATGTAAATTCTCAACGTGTAAATTCTCAACATGTAAATTCTCAACATGTAAATTCTCAACATGTAAATTCTCAACATGTAAATTCTCAACATGTATATTCTCAACATGTAAATTCTCAACGTGTAAATTCTCAACGTGTAAATTCTCAACATGTAAATTCTCAACATGTAAATTCTCAACATGTAAATTTTCAACATTAAATTCTCAACGTGTATATACACGTCTGGAGTCTGGAAGAGTTACTACCAAATACCAATCTAAACTGTTGCATTAAATTTAGAGGCCAGTAGTATGATCAATCTCAATTTTGTATTCACAATTATTTGGCAGAGATCAGAAGGTTATTATTTTCTTACTTAATATAATACAACAACGATTTTTGACAGAATTGTGACTTGTAAGTGAAATGCGGGACAAAACGCGTCACGCATGAGGTGTTTGCGGAATGCGTATAGATTTTCAAAAAATGGGACAATCACGCAAAATGTGTGACGGGTGGGAACCCTAAGTGTAATGGCCATGGAGGCACCACGGGAGATATATTGGGAACTTGAGCCAAGACCTGAAAAATTTCCTTGGTCCTCACCGGTGACTGAACCAGGTACCTTCTTCAGGTCGACATCAAGAGCTTTACCACACGACCATCCTGGTTGTAGAATTGGGTTATTTACTGATTTTTTAAATTTCTTTCTGCAACTCTGAAATAACAGTGTTATGGTAAAATTTACCCCATTTAGGTGTTTGCGATAAAAAATGTAATCTCATAATTCTCAATTTAATTACGGGTGAATTGCACTTAATCAACAGCCCTATATAAAATATTAAATTTAGCTCAGTGTCACAATAATTCTGACAAATACAACCACTGTACTGATGTTTGCATTAGCCTAGTCTAGACCATGTCTAGACATTGATTTCAAGTGTCATGAAACTGCTAGTGCAGCTGTTGCAGATGTGACCAGCAAGACGCTGTATTTTCAAATGCGATAAAAAATTGGGCGCATAAAAAATGATACAAAAATTCTAACATCTCGTTATTCTGACCTAATTATAACTGAGTTCAGCAAACACTTGTCGTTCTTTTACCTCCAACAGTGCACTTCAATACCTCCACCAATACACTACAATATATAATGTAAACTTGTGAATGAAACATTTCTCTTTTTAAATCGACCGGGAAGGGAGCAGGAGGTTCACATGTTGAATGGCTATATAACATAACATCTTCATTTTATATTACAAGTGGGGCTTTTCTCGATGTACATGGGGGTGATGGTGTGTGCAAAATGCAACAGGGTGGCGGTGGTAGATTTACTTGATAAGTGAACGGACCTTAACTTCATATTGTTGAGTGAAATCCTATTATTTATCGATTTGGTGAACTTTTGCATTTTGGTCAAATTAACGCAGTTTAATCAGCAGCCATAGTTATAATGATCGGATGAACTTATTTTAGTGAAACCTAGGCGCTAAATCCATAATAAAACCTATGTATCTGTTTCTCTATATACGAGATAGCCATGCTGAGTGCAGCAAATAAAATGATTTCTTTATATTTGTAGCAGTGATGTAATAATAATGTTTAGCTTTTCAACCATAAGATTTTTATCATAATAAGTTAGAGTAAGAAATTATATTAAGTACCAAGCTTATGAAAGAAATGGAATTATAA
This sequence comes from Bulinus truncatus, assembly GCA_021962125.1. NCBI lineage: Eukaryota > Metazoa > Mollusca > Gastropoda > Planorbidae > Bulinus > Bulinus truncatus. The sequence goes on along the minus strand of JAGDYQ010000003.1, from coordinate 12,847,635 downwards.
AATGATTTTTCAATGACCGAAGTGTTTTTACTTACTTATACCAAGCAGTGATGCAGAATATATGTTTTAAAATGAATGGATTTAAATAAGAATCGATTATTATTGAATGTTTAATTTAATTTCCACAAATGCATTTATATTTACCAAGTTAAAAGGTTACCTGTAACTAATAATTAGCTATTTTTGTTTTTAGATGTTTTAGTTAATTGATACTATACTACTAATATAATTTTGATTTCAATGTTTTTATCATGTGATAATGTTTACTCTTTTTTATAATCATCATGTTCTTTTGATTTTAGATATTTTAGTTTATTGATCTTAAAAAGTACTAAAAAAAAACATACCTCAACAAATTCGTGAACATTTGTTGAATGATCATGTTTCAACACATCACTTAAAGTATCATCACAAGGGACAGATATAAAATCAAGTTTGGTGACAAAATCAATCACACTTCTAATGTCATCTTTTATTTTTTCCATTAAAACTTTGGCTTCTTGACTGTGAATTTCTAGAAATGTACGACCATTAGCTAGAAAAATCTGAAATTTAAAATATCATTTTTTGTTAAAATATTTCAAACATTGTTATTATAACATCATGATTTGGCATTCATATGTATTTTTAATAACATTCTGTATTTTTAACTGAAATGGGTAATTTGAATACTGTTTTTTAAAACATTTGTAGAAGTATTTAATACATAATAATATTTGAAAAAAAAAATGAAAATTACCATAAGAATCTACAGCAAAAAAATAATAAAAAAATAAGCATACAAAATTACAAATAACAGATCAAAATTAAAAAAAAAAGAATAATATTATTCTTACAACTTCGTTCAGGCTTTCTCTATTTCTCTTCAGACTAGAATAAATGTTTTCAAACAGCTTCATTGTTTCTTCAGCTTTATTTTCTAATCCAACATTTATACTGTCAAGGCTAATGCATTCAGCTTCTTTACCTTCTGAAATAAAAAAAAATGAAGCCTGAAATCTTCTAAAATATGATTTAATTCAATACATTTCTGATAAACATAGATTTTTCTTTTTAGGGATTTATTAAAAAAAAGTTATTTTTGTCAAGTTAAAATTTCATAGGAGTTTTTTATAGGAGAAACGAGCAAGACAATATGGCAGCCAAAGCTGCAATAGTAATAAGATAGCTAGTATATATAATTTTTATTGAATTAACACTCAAGAATGTCACTTTTAAATTTAATTAACAATAAAATGCACAAGAAATGATTAGTTTTGAGATATGTTTGGCTATGGGTTAGCCACATCTCCATGGTGAATGGTGAGCTATAACATACATTTATATTGATACAAGAGATATTTAGACATAATTTGTTATGGTATTGGTGAAACTGGTAATGTTATCACATCCTTGCATCCTCTAGTTTACTATGGAGTCAGAACATTTATTGATATACATATGATGTCATAAAATGACATAGTGCACAGGATGACTCCAATGAGATTAAGATTGATTCATCACATGACCTAAGTAATTTAGAGACTATCCTGCATTGAGATATTGAGATCCCAATGGTGTTGAACATTAGCCTTCGTGTGCATAAAAAACCTGTGTTATCATTATGATGTCGTTAGTTTTGGTATTGGCAAAAATTTGTGATTTTACCTGGTGCACTGCCATCATTACAACATCTACATTATATTAACTTAAATACATGTTTGACATAATGCTATAACATAAAATGACATCAATGCACAGCATGATACCAAAATGACATGAACCAAAATCTACATTCACAAAACATTAGTCATTAATAAAAAAATAAGCTAGAAATATTTGTTTTCTGTTTTTTTTAAATTAAACTATGAGGAATTGAATTAAAAAAAAAATCATTATAAACCTAGAAAAACAAGCCTTTTTTAAAAAAAAAATTGATTAATTTTGAGTTTATTATTTATTAAAATATTGAGTTAATTACTTGTTTTTTTTTCAATTCATACAGTATTAAATTAATTTGAAATAAAAAAATAAAATATCTAGATTCTCACCATGCTGCTTAATAAATAAATAAGCTTTAACAAAGAAAAAAATCCTTGTGTCAGGTTTCATATTGTCATCTGTATCTTTAATGTACAATTCATGGATTACATCTTCTTCAGACTTTTTCTGCCAAAATGCTTAACCACAAAAATATAAACAATAAATTAGTGGAGGTTTTCAAAAAATTTAATGATGTTTACGTTCATTAAACAAATTTAAAAGACCAGTGCGCAAACTCAAATGATTTGTAACTTGCTAAAGGTATTCGTAACTTGAGTGCTCAATGTCTTCATTATTACTATTATAGTATAAATGAGTATGAAGACAAAGAAGCAGGGCATTTTTTACTGTGCTTCTGAGTATATCAGTTTTCGTTCTAAAAGCCTTGCATCATACACAACATATGAAAGCTGATCAACACAAGTGAAATTCAATTATACATTATTTAAGCAAATAAAAAATAATACATCATTCATTGGGAGTAAAGCTTTTTTTCTGTAAGTAATGCCTTTTAAAACATCAGTTAATTTTTTAAGATGAACAATTTACAGACATAAGCAGATATATAGGGCTATTGTTGTTACTACAGAAGTTGGTATAGTTGGATGCAAACAATTTATTCCCAAATATATCGTGCTGTGTACTGGCTTCTGAGCATTCCATTTATATAAAGCTAATTGTCTAAAAAAAAGTACAGCTAACTGTCATTATTACAAAGTGTAAGGAACATTTCAGTACAGTGAAATTTTTTTTTCCATCCCCTTTGTTAATTTAACTTTTCTTAAAGAACATGGTCATGGATTTCTTACTTCCAGTATTGAGTACAAAAATTTAATTGCCTATTTAATTGTTTAATTATTTTGCACAGTTTTTTAAAATTACCTCAATATCTCATATCATGAGTGAAATGCAAATTTTAGTGAAACACAATGTCAATTTATGAATTCTCATCAATTTTTAAATAGTGACATTTAACTATATTAATCATGATTTTTTCTTACACATATTTTGATAAACTTCTCTGATCTTTGCTGGGTAGTGATATTCCATCGCCGTGTCAACTGCTTTCTGAAACAGATGCTTTTCCTCCTTTTCTTCATCACAAGGTCTACACTTCATCTTACATTGTACAACTTTAAACTGTTTTTCTTTTTTATATGTTTCCATCCATCTTTCATTCTCCTTCATAAATGAGGAAAATATTTTAATCATGCCTGCAAAACTTGCTGGGTAGCTGGTTAGGTCACCAGTACAACAATACATGAAAGATAGGAGACGTTTTTTCATTAATTTATCTCCCTTTTTCTTTGCTAATCTGTAAAGTGCTTCTACTTTATGAGTGTCAAGTACACAATCTGGGCCCTTCATAATTTTAAAAATTTTATCAATAAATTTAGCTGATTTATTTTGATCTGAAAAATAAGGAAAAAACAATTCAGGAAAAATTTGTCAATATTATGAGTTAGTCTTCCTAAGACTAAACCAAAATTAGTTCCTGAATCTTCAAAACATAAGATGTTCAAATGTGTTAAATAAGTGGAAAATATCAAAAATATTTACAACGTAAAAAAAAATTACCTTCAACAATAATAGTCATGATTACAATTAGTTCATTGCCAACTTCCAGAGATTTTACAACGTGAGATCCTTCAAAACCATCAACAGAACTTTCTGTTTTTACCTCAGAATCATTCATTGATCTTACTTTCTCAGCATGATAAACAGTAAAATCATCTTCTGAAAATGACTGAAGAGTTTCAGAAGTAGATGGTAAGTACTGCAACTCCTGCAAGTGTAGTTAATAATTTTTTACTGTTTCAAGAGATTAGTTTGCAATTGAAGTAGAAACAGACATCTATAAATACAACATTGAAGATACAAATAAGTGGAAGTAGCTCTACAGTAATATTTCATCACAAGCTGATATGTAATTACATGTAATGACTAAGTTGTTCATAATATAAATTTCAACTCTAAAAAAAATAAATAAATCTATAGTTAGGTATAAGGCTATGCCTAAATGAATAAAAAAGTTTAAGTTAAAAAATAATCGCTTTATTTATTCATTTTTATTAAAATTACCTTAAAAGATTTAACAAAAATTCTTTACATAAAATATACTAATAGTCACAGAAATTAATACATGAGAATCCATCTCAATCATTAATTTCATTTTTGTTTTACCATTTATAATTGTAAAGATATTTTATGTGCAGTATATTTCGTTTAATTTATGGATGTGCAGTATTTTGTTTTTTTATAATTTGTCACATCATAGATTACAAGAGAAAGTTAAAAGGGATACATGCTTTTAATTTATTCATCAACATGTCAATAAATATTTTTATAAGAAACCATTTTTAACAGTTTAAATATATTTTAAGTAAAGTTTCTATAGCCTTAAAGGGCCATCTGGGCAAATGGAGTGTAGAATTCATGTTTCTATAACCTAAAAATATGAAGAGATTGTGTGGTCAGCACAATGCTCAGCAGCCTTTACTTCTCCAACTTTTAAGTCAGGATCCCAATTAAAGCTGGGTGGACTTGTGGGATGACTTTGAACCAAACTAAGCCTGGAAAAGTGTCCATGGTTTCCCCCGAGGATCGAACCCTTGACTCTCCGGTCGACAGTTGAAAATCTATACCACTCTGCCATATGTCCCCGCGTTTTAATATATTTTAATAGATGTATATTTATTTTTTAAAATATTTTTTATTTAATATTTTGAATGTTATAATCATTAAACTTGTAATCCTAGATGATATAACTTAGTGAAATAGGGCTTGTCTAAAGTGCAAAGTAATACTAAAAATCTAAGATTTGCATACTGGCAGGAACAAGGCGTGAGTTTTACAAGGGTGTTACTGGGCATTATTGATATAACAACTTTCTTTTACTTACAATAATTCTACAGATATCCTAGACAGGAGATGCTACTGTGTAGGCTACTTATAGTTAAGCTCTATTTGTTGATTCTTTTGTATGAATAACTCTGTCACTGTGTCATTAAAAGTATTTTTTTCCTTCATTTTTAAGAGAAGTTTTTGATTGACATCAATGACATTCTGTTACTCTATTCTGATTTTGGTTTTTTAAATAATATATATGTATACATCTTATGACAGAAATCAACCTTTTGAAGGAAGAACTTGTCGCTGGATTTGTAAAAATTTAGTTACAAGGTTTGCAACTTTAGGTTTTAAATCAATTATACTGGATTTAAAATCCCATTTTGTATAATAAATGGTTGGGATGCGTCTTTTTACAATTCAATTAAGTGCTTCTGATCTTATTGATGATTAGCTAAAGAATGAAAGAGTATCTTGCATTCTATAAAGCAGCTCATGAACTTCAATATTGTGTTTGACTCCAAAATAAAAATGAAATCCTCCCCATGAAAGAAACACAGATCAATTGACAATATCGTCCAAGATAATAAAAGAATTTTATTTTACATAACTGTTTTTTGATCAAAGATGGTGCAGGTCATTAAAAAAAATTCTTTATAACTATATAACACACATAAATTTTAATGCAGCAATATTTTTTAAGTGTGGGCTTTATAGGTAGATCTCGATTGTCAAACATTTACTAATTTTACCTAATTAGATGCTGAATACTTTCAGCCTGTTGTTATCTGATGTATTGGGGCTAGTAAAACAAGCCAAAGTCTTTAAAAAATGAAATGAAAAAGCATGAGAAAAAAGCAGTGCTTATACAAATACGAGGGAGATGAAATAGAACATATAGATTTAAAATCAAAAGAAAAAAATATTTCGAATCTAGCAACATCTGGAAAATTTGTATTAAACATATAAATTTTGTTTTTTTAACAACATTTGAATACACCCAGTAGCCTTGAATAAAAAGAGTTCACTCCCATTGTGTTATCGCTGACTCACAAAAAAAGGTGTGGTGGGGAAGTCACTGCTGACTAAATACTTTTTAGACAATAGATTAAGAACTTTATTTTTATGTTTAGTAAGATGTATAATTTGATTATTTTCTCAATTTCTATTTAATTCTGGTTATTTATAATCTATTTGTAAATAATTCTTTGGTGAGAATGTAGGTAGTTAATATTTGTTGTTGGTCTCTCCATAGGCATCGGTATACAACATATTTATGAGTGGTTTTTCCCCTTAACTCAGCCAATGAATGGCATACAAGAATATACAAGTGTAATCCAAATTTATATCTGCAACATTTTTGCTTATAGATCCTATTAACATTTGATTAAATGAGAAGAGACGAAATAGTGTTTTTATTAGTATATATGTTCAATATAAAAAATATTGTGCAGCTTAATATGGTATGAATCATTTAAATGCCCACTTTTTATTCGTTTTGTTCTGTTTTTCCTCTGGTTTTTGTACTTGTCTATATGGATGCCTCGTCCCTGCATGCTGGGACTGACTTTGTAGTTCCATATTCCTTTTATTATTTTTTTTTTCACATAAGTAATTAATTGATTTTACAATTTGAAAACAGTGTATTTTCACATATGTGCAAAATTTCAGGATTGTTACTTAATAACAACAGGTAAAAAAATTGCATTACAGGGTTTAAGGATGAACTAAGAGACTTAAAATTAAAATTAAATAAATATTTTTATATTTTTTATAGCAATACTAAGCAAATGTTTAAAAAATGAAAAACCTGAATGAAAGATGTCCGTAAAATAAATGTACATGCTTGTTTATGTAGTGCATCAAGACATGAAAATACTACTTCATTTTTTATGATGCCAGCTTGAACCTTCAGAACATATTCCATTGGAATATCTAGGGTAGTGCTAATGTCTTTTAGGCAACCAATGAAGGACAGCAGGCTCTTCAATTGGCAAACCTTTAAATGAATTATTTAAAAAAATATAAATTAATTAATAATATGTATGACCAAGAAAAAAAAGGTTTGTAAAGGAAAACTGAGTTTTTTAAAATACACTAAAAAGTAAAAAAGAAAATCCTTAGATCATACAAATATTTATATAGATTGTCATTTCTAAAAAAATATAAACATGAGTGCTTATTTAGATCTACAGATAAATTATTCATTTTTTGGAATTTCTAGGGTAATGCAAATATCTTAGGCAACCAATGAAGGACAGGACAGCAGGCTCTTCATTTTACAAACCTTGAATTTAATTCTAAGAAATAAAATAAATCAAATATATGTATGACCAAGAAAAATAATGGCTTGTAGAATTAAAACTTACAGTGTTTTTAAAAAGTAAAAAAATAATTTGTTAGATCATACAAATATTTATATAAATTGTCATTATTAATAAAATAAACATGGGTGCCCATTATTTTCCTATTTATGAAATAATTGAAAGAGATATTAGTTTCTACAAAGGCATATTCTTTTCTTATACCATTAACCCTAACACATAGTGTATTTCTAGAGAATGTAAGACTGGCCTTTGTCATTTTATATCAGCACAATTTAATACCTCTTCTGGTTAATACATCTGTATGTTTCAATAAAGACCTATATACATTAAAATTAAAAGTTTGTTGTTGCGCCAGCTGAACATTTCCAGCATTAAGGACCCTAGGCTGCCCCTAGTTTCTCTTTCTCTAGGAAAAGCTCTGCAATCATCTAATGCAAATTGATTCTTTAATTAAGGTGTGTAAAGTCCCTGTAAGGATGAGATAAAATCTCTTAGATCCTATAAACCTCTAATGGGACGGTTTTTATGATGCCCTTCTTTCATCCCCGCCATAGCCGATAGTGCTATGGCCATGGAGGCACCACTTGAGCAAAGACCTGAAAAATTTCCTTGGTCCTCACCGGAGATCAAACCAGATACTTTCAGGTCGACAGCTTTACCGCATGATCAATCGAAATTAATTACTGTACAGCTGCTAATGATGTGAAGATTTAAAAAATGTATAAGCTGTACTATGCCGAATATACAGAATGATAGCAGGTTGATAGTATTTTAATTAATAAATTTGAATAATTATCATACTGTGATATAATTTAATAATAATTTTCAACTGTTTTACCTTTTCTATCTTTACTGGTCCATAATTTGAAAGTTGATCTCCAACAATCATTGTTTTTATGTCTACCATACATCCCAAAGACATATCATCATGGTACGGAACAGTAACACTCATTTTGGTTTATAATATTGTTTTACTCAGATTTTCACTGTAATAAAAAAAGTAAAACCATAATTTAAGTGATAAGTATGCTAATTGTTGCAATTACCTAATGTTGTTCATGTGTGAAGTGTCCAATTATTTTCTCATTTGATATTTCTTTTCATTAATGGTTGTTGGGGCATGCTTAATTCCTTGGACTCAATGCGGAGCATGCCATAGGACCAGGGCTTGATTTACCGCCGGGGATGCACTGAGAACTGTCATCCCCGGCTCTGCTTTAGCTAATATATTCCTGCAGGGGATGGAAGCATAGACATTTATCCCCGGCTCTGCAGAACATTTTCGTTTTCCCCAGCACTGGTTTTTTCTTAAATCGAGCACTGCATAGGACCTCAGCAATAACTCTGCACTGTTTTGATAGGTCTTTTTCACTCTATGTTAGGCTGCAATACTTCATTTCTTGTTCACAAGACCTTCTCCAAGTGGTCTTCGGGGACCAACCATGGCCTTGGAGGTTCCAGTGCACAGCCATTTTTTTAATGTCTTATGAAGGCTTCCTGAGTGAATGACCGAACCATCTCAATTTCCTTCTGGATATTTATTTGTAGGTCTATGGAGGTCTTGGCTTGCCACTTGATTTAATAATATAATTAACCTTTCTTTTCCTTTAATACACCATAAGTTTAAATCTTAAGTATGTGGACTTAGCGTGCAACAAAAGCCCGTAAAGTAAGTGCAAATTGGCCGCCCGACAGTGAGTGATGAGTATTAAAGATAACAAATGCTACAGATTTACCATATTTTTGTCCATACAGTTTTAAAAATTAATTTAATATATATATATAATAAATGTTAAAGAACATCATATCTAAAGAATCTGCAATATTACTGAATCTGCTATCTATATATCAAGCTACTCACATGACATAATAGGTGAATGCCCAAATAAACAGTGAATATATGTTGATTTAACAAAATATAATGTAAATAATAAAATAATTATGATGGTAATAATGCCATGTCTTTACCTTTTAAAAGTTATGTAAGTTATATTGGTAATAATTTATTGGTAATCATAATGTTTCAATTTATCGACAATTATTATTTTGATAAATATTATTGTAGGTACACCTGGTACAGTATTTTTCGGACCATAAGACACACATTTTTTCCTCTAGAAATGAGGGGAAAAAGTCCCTGCGTCTTATGGTCCAAATGTAGAAAAAAATGTTAGGGTGTTTTACAGTATATAAAATTCATAATTCGTAATTTTGTATTTTGATGACTTTATTTGTTAATAATGGTTCTAAATGCTGCTGTTTACTTTACAGTAGTGATTACATTTGTTTATGACTGTGCTGTTGGTTTTAATTACATTTGTTTATGACTGTGCTGTTGGTATTGATTACATTTGTTTATGACTGTGCTGTTGGTATTGATTACATTTGTTTAGGACTATGCTGTTGGTATTGATTACATTTGTTTATGACTGTGCTGTTGGTTTTTAATGCACATAAAATATTTTAGGACACTATTTGTTTCAAAATCTTAATAGAAATCTTTCAAAATATTTTTTTCTGCATTTCTGTTCTCTAAAAACTGGTGTGTCTTATGGTCCAAAAAATACGGTATGTGGAAATCCGACATTTTAAGACATTGATTTTCTTTTTGACACTAGTGACCATGTTTTGGGAGAAAAAACAAAGGGTAGTTGTCTATGTAAACACATTTGGTGCTTATTTAGAAATATAATAGTGCAATGTGGTATAAAAGATAAAAAAACAATAATGAATTAGAATCAGTAGTATTTTTTAGATTTTTTTCATAGTTATTTTCATAAAAGATTATGCTTTTGAAAAATATGGTTCCAAAAGAGACAATTGATGAAAATTTCCATAGTTTTTCATTAAACTTCATTGGCCGTTAGAGGGACCATTTATTAATACACCTGCAAAGTTTCATTGAAAAATTCATATTAGCACTTGGAAAATTTTTATGGTGTATCACAGCTGTCATTATCACAATATTTACATAGGTAGGATAAACAAAAAGGGGAGACAATTTGTACTGAAAGCTCCTTTGTTGTTTGAAATAATATTTAGTCAAAAACTATTCACTTGTGAGGATTTTTTTTGTTTGAAGGGTATATTTTTAACAATTGTACTACAATGTTGCTCATTTAAAAAAAGAAAAACATTTTTCATTAAAGAAAACTATCTAACATGATATTATGCTCAACTATATGACTATATCTATGTGTCAGTGAGTATCAGTATGATAATTAATTTTGATGTAGCTGGTTATATATCATCAATTAACACTATTACCAGCAATTTTTCATCTGCCCTTTGCCTATATTTACTTAAAGTAATACATCAATATTGAATGACGCTATAATCAGACACCACTCATTATCTGTTCAAGCATCATCCCTTCCCCATTCATTATCCCATGTCGAAACATGCTGTTGAAAGTATATCACTGACTAGTTTAAATTAGAGGATTAAATAACACAAATAGAAGATTTAATAAACATTAAGGAAATGTTAACTGATGATAAGAGGGAGTACTCACTGTTTACTTGGATGCAGGTGTACAATATGATAGTATGCAATGAGTTTACCAATTGTGTACTCCATTAGCTATATACATTTAGATAGTATACTATTTTTTTTTACAAATGACATTTCAAAAGCAGTTGCATGTCATTTTTTAAATTTTGTTAATCCAATGGTTGTCCATAAATAGGCCAAAGAAGCATAATAAGATTTTTTTTTTACTATGATATACTTAGTATATCTTATTAATAGTCAGCCAGAAACCACACTTTAATATCAGCAATATATTATTATCCTAAAAAATTTATTTTTCACTTAAAGATTTTTTTTTCTCCTTTTTTAGTTGTCATACAGTTGTCCAAATTTTAGCCCAAAAACCTGGCCAAAGAAATCATAGTTTATTATTTTTTACTTTAATACATATCATTTTGTTGCTCTTTCAATGATACCAAGTTTAACAAAATTGATTATGGTTTAACAAAACTATATTAGTTTATGTTTCACAATGTGGAAAATTCTGACACAGTTTTTCTTCTTACAATCTTAGTCTATTTTAACAGATTTGAGTAACTTAAACTTCTGTAACTTTTACAAAAATGGTCTGATCCTAAAGTATGTTATATCATTGGAAAGCTCCTTGTTATGCTCTTTCAAATGATGTATAATACATGCAGATTACATGATTAGTTTGAAATGCTCATGTCACATACCTAATTATTGGTACTTTACCTCTATAAATATTCCAAAATCATAGTTATTACTAAGTTATTGAGTGTTATTTATATAAAAAAGTATGCATCCACTGTGTTTAAAATATGCCAGAATTCAAAATGTCTATCACTGTGTTTAAAATATGCCAGAATTCAAAATGTCTATTTTAATATAGCCAGACTGGCTGTTGACAGTGTTAATCATATCTGTCTAGTTAATTTATTGTTCTCCATATATATATATATATATATATATATATAATTGTCGATAAATTGTAAAATTACCATACCTTAAAAATTAATTATATCGTTACTAACCATAAATGGCGACCATTTAAACTGAAAGAAACTTGCTTTATAAAGATGATGATATGAAGAAGAGAAATGACAGACGCTTGTTGTAGGTTTGTCAAGCTTTATATACAGGTCGTAAGAGTTACTTTTTCTTAGAAAATCTTGCATTTAAAAAAAATCAACGGGAATTTCCCAAAGATTACTAAAACTGCTTTTCGCCAGTGCTGGGGAGCCTTTGTCGGTGCACTGCCATTCAGTGGGCAGTGGTCGGTGTCGATACTTTTTGCTCGTTATCAGGGTCGGTGTCGGCATCGGTACTTCGTCCGGACTCGGTGTCGGCGTCAGTACTTTAACCGGAGTCGCAGTGGCGTAGCGAGCATAACTCGCAATCGGGGCATAACCAGGCCCGTAGCGTGCGGGTGGCCAGGGGGCCAGGCCCCCCCTGCTATTGCCTGGCCCCTGCTGTAGAATGCCTGGCCCCTGCTGTAGAATTTTCACCTTTTTAGCGCCCCCCCATTCGAAAACCATATAGTATTAGGGCCTATATGTAAAATATACCATTAGACGCCCCTTTGTGAGTAGAACCTGGGTTATGATGTCCCCTTGCCCCCCTCCATACGCAAGGGTGTCGGCACAAAAACCTGCATCACTAACGTTAGGGAGAAAAATTTAGAACTTAACGTGGAGCATACTCATAGACATACTATATAGCCAGGCCCGTAGCCAGGATTATCGGATTGGGGGGGGGGGCGAAGAAATGATCCTGGGGCACAGGGGCGGATCTAGACAACTTTGACGGGGGGGGGGGCAAAACTTTGACCCGGCCGGGGGTGGGGGGGGGGCAAAACTGTTTTCATTGTTGAAAATTGGTCTTAGAACAAAAAATATTTCGATAATTTAATGATGTCTTACTGAGGTCTTACCAAAACTTGCGATTACGGTGGGGGGGGGGGAAGCATGGCCATGGAGGCGCGAAGCGCCGAAAGCTTGCGAACGGAGAGGAGGGGTTTGGGGAGGGGATCTCAGTGAATCCCCTCCCCAAGAAAGTTTTTGCAGTTCCATATCTGGAATGGTGCATTTTAGTACCGATTGTTTAGCTATTAATTAGAAATATATAATTTTAACTACGTTTCAATAATGCATGGCATGTTGAAGTTTTGTTAAAAATAATTTAAATTGTAAAGAGTTTTAATGATAAAAATTTATTGAGGCTGAACTATTTCAGATTCCTGTTATAAATATATTGACCATTTGTTCTGCTACACAATGGTTACATAATAGATACCTGATTTATATTATTATACTTTTTGTTTAACGTACAACCCGGGAAGAACGACAAAGATGCATGAATATAGTTTAGCTATTTGTGTGATATTTCTTATAAAATATTGAAAACAAAGAACAGATCTATCAGCAACAAATTGACCAGTCGCAATTATTCAATTTAAAATAAAATTAATTCTGCTAAAAAGTAAATTTGCAAATTAAATAACATCACTCAGAAATCACGGAGTTTGTACTTTATTATTTTATTATACATATGTATAAAAATGAAGTCAGAAGTCAATGTTATTTTATTAACTTATTTAAGTTGCTAGTTGTCCTCAGAAGATATCAATATATAATATTATTACAAGGTTGCGAACAGGCCCATCGACAGAAATTTCGGGCCCCCGTGCTGATATTAAAAGTTGATTGGCCAGCTCAGTCCGGGCCCCTAAAACTCGCCGGGCCCCTGGGCATTTGCCCCCCCCCCCGCCTCCCTCGTCGGTACTAGTTGCGAAGTTATATTTTTATACGTTTCAAATTCGCAAACGTCGTGGTTTAGCACTGAATTTACCTAAAAAATGCTTCAGCATTCAGATTGTCTGTTTAATCTTTTTCAAATGCAAGCAGGACAAGATTGCTTAGACGCTTTTGTAACATTGATCTGCGATATGGGGTGAGCATTCGTGTGAGGGTTGAGAAACTGTTCTCACACACGGCTGTTGAAGCCCCAAATGCCAATGCTGCCCAAAATACCCAGAAGTGAACTTCAATAAGATTCAATCTTTTATGCCCAAAAATTACATAAGCTATATATGTAAGTAAAATAGCCTGAATGATTGCCAAAATATGAAAAGTTTTTATTATTATTGATTTATTGAACAAAATGATTGATGTTTTATAGCCGTTATTATTAAAATTTTGTCAAAAAGCTCAAATCATGCACGGGGGAGGGGCGGCTTAGGTCATGAACGGGGGGGGGGGGGCCTCAGCCCCCCTAGCTACCTCTGGCTACGGGCCTGTATATAGCAGTGATCCCCAACCTTTTTCTCGCCATGAACCGGTCAACCTTTGATAATTTCACCGCGGCCCGCTGGGGCGTTGATTATTTATATGTTAGATTGTTTTGATTTCAGAATTTAATTTTAATGTATTTAAACATTCCGAAAACTGAATATAAAGCGATTTCATGTTTTAATTCACTAAAACGCTAAATCAATGATAATCCTGAGATTGTTTCTCTGCAAACGAAACTGTTCCATTTGCGGAAGTAAAGAGAAAGACAACCAAAGCGCGTTGCCTGTGTCTAGCTTATTCCGTTGCAGGCCCGTAGCGTGCCGTGGGGGGGCCCTGCGTTTTGTCTGGCCCCCTCTGCTTGTTTGCTCTACTTAGTAACATTCATTTCCACCACCCCCCTGCTCTGGGCATGGTCTCTGCTGTAGAATTTTAAGACCGCAGTCAATTGCAATCTCCAGCAGTTGATTTTCTTCTTGCACAGAGATACTGGATTCGCCTGGTTGGTTGCCAAATGGGTCGCGAATTCATTCCTAACCAGTTCGTGGATCTTTTGCGTTTAGAAAGTATCGCTCAAAATCTTTGAAAGCAAATAAAAGTGATCATGTTTCAACTGGGAAAATGAATGCCCAGGTTCAGTCTTGTATTAAATCCCAGCCAGTGGCGTCACTAGGGGGGTGCGGGGGGTGCGGGGGGTGCGGACCGCACCGGGTGACACCATCACAAGGGGTGACACCAAAATGCACAATATCTAGTTTTCGGCCTATATTCTTATTTAGTAATTTAAAATAATTCAAAGCCGTATTTAATTTTTTAAAATAAATAAAAATATCTCCGATTATTAACAGCAAATGACTTTATAAGGCTTCGAAAAAAATTAATGCCAAATATAAAAATATCTCCGATTATTTACAGACACTGCGTACTTTTTATTATTCATTATTTTAATGAAATTATTGGTATACTTGCACTGACCTATAGATATCAATTATTTATTCTTCTATTGTCGTTGTAAATTTATTTATAAATTTTGCTAAGAATGCTGTATGTCTATGGGGTGTCATGAGAGGGGTGACGCCATGAGTTACCGCACCGGGTGACACCATCCCTAGTGACGCCACTGATCCCAGCTAATGTGTGAAACTTGACTCTATTTCAGTTTGGCTTTAAATGCAGCTACTATGTCTGCCAACTTGAAAACAGTATTCATTTACCTAAAGAGGCAACTTGATTTCATTGAGCAGGCTGAATATGTTACACAGGTAAGTCAGTTTTTCGATCATAATTTGTCATTGAAATGTGCTGCCAGCTGTGACTTCTGTTTTGAGAGATATCTTTGCAATTACTTTCGTTATTCAAATACCCAGGTTAGTGATGTAAAAAAGACAGTCGCCCAGTAATGGCAGCAGCTCTGTCTGTACATATGCCAACACATAAGGACCATTTTAGTTTTCCTGATATATAAACATCCAGTGACTTCAACAAATCATCTCCTTTGGTGTTAGTTGGCAAAGATAGTGCACATAAAAAACTATCAATTGCATCATCCAGAAAAAGATATCGCACAGAAACAAGTAGTATCGCCTTGTTGTCAATATCTGTAGATTCGTCAACCTAGAGTACCGTACCACGGTGATGTATTAAACATCTCCAACGATTGTGTCTCAATGTCTTCAGCCATTTCCAAGCGCCTAGTCACAATGCTAGCCGACAAAGCCACATACGCTATTTTAACAGTACTATCTCCTATAAATTTACAGCAAATATCTTTAGTAAAGGGATAAATCAATTATTCCCCGTTAGTGAATGTCTTTTTAGTCTTAGCAGTACGATTAGCCAACAAATATGCTGCTCTAAGCACATTCTAATTTATTGATGTGGTGGGCCTCAGAAATCTCTTCTGTCCTTCATGTTGCTGTTTATTGATGTGGTGGGCCTCAGAAATATCTTCTGTCCTTCATGTTGCTGTTTATTGATGTGGTGGGCCTCAGAAATATCTTCTGTCCTTTATGTTGCTGTTTATTGATGTGGTGGGCCTCAGAAATATCTTCTGTCCTTCATGTTGCTGTTTATTGATGTGATGGGCCTCAGAAATATCTTCTGTCCTTCATGTTGCTGTTTATTGATGTGGTGGGCCTCAGAAATATCTTCTGTCCTTCATGTTGCTGTTTATTTCTTTCAAAATACTCCAGGGGTTTGTCTATTAATCCAGGGTGCTTGGCTCTCAAGTGGCGAAGCAATTTTGAAGGTTTCATTGGTTCATCACATAGCCAGTCGCCTCAAACTATGCAGTTCGGGGTTGGTGTGTGGGAATCACGTCCCGATGAATCTATATTTCAAGTCGGACTCATGTTATTGTCTTTTAAAAGTTGTATGTTTCTCTGATGTTGACGGTTCGTATTCTTTTTTTCCCTTGGCCTTTTCTATTTCCCAATGAAACTTTATTATGACATCTGTTTCGTACTCATTTTCGCTAATGTGTGGGTTAATTTTAGAGCTCATATGACCGATATGTAATTCAGATAGTAAATGTGGACAAAAATGGGACACAATTTTAAGCACACAATACATGTACACTAATCACTGTTAAACATGAGAAAGTACCAGTGAACAGAGAGAAGAGCGTCACACACATCACCACGACATTGCCACTTGCAGCCACTCAACTTCCGGTTGACTTCTCGTCCATGGTAAGTCGCACAATCCCGAGTAAAATACACCACAGTAAATAAAATGTAAATAATTGACAATATGAAAGAATGGACAGGGCTGCCAATGAATGATCTAAAAACAGCCTCGAAGGATAGGAAACTGCGAAGAAATATGTCTCTTGAGGGGGCCATGTAATCCCCAAAAGACGACGCAGGTTAAGGGCATGATGATGAAAGAATCATTTATCTTGTAGGCGGACTGTCGTAAACAAATACCGATGATGTTTATATTCATCATATCTTGTGGATTCCCATCTGTGAATTTGACGTATTAAAGTGCATTTGTTATTGTCACGCAGTGTTTGATTTGAGGCGTTCTCTGTAGGCGTTTACTATGTGTCATTTCACATTCAATCAATCAATTAATGTAGCCGAGTCAATTACAATTCATATTCTTTATTTTGACTTCACACAAAGATAAATCATTAACACAATAAATCTGGTTCTACACTGTCCCGAAAGATGTGTAGACTAATAAAGTAATGAATAATTTAAACACAACTTCATAATACACTTCTTTGTCTAAGCTTCAAGTCACATAAGGCCTAACTCCTATTAACTTTCTAACACACTGTTCTCGACCTCATGCTCTACTGTCCTCTTCTCAATCCCCGACTCGAATTCTCAACTATCCTCCCTGCCCACTACTCCCTAATTTCCTTTCTAACTGTCTCTTCACTTCCTGCCTTACCGTTCCCAGACTCCCAACTATATGTTTAATTAAAACATCCCATAACTTTGAACTGATTAATTTAATGGAATGGCTGTATAGCTATACTGAAATCTAACGTTATAGTTATATATATATATATATATATATATATATATATATATATATATAACTAAGTACCTCTCAAAGTGAGAAAATAAAGACATTTGGATTTTTTTTTAAATTCTTATTCTTAAAAAAAATTGGAAAATATTAATCTATATCATCCAGCGAGTAGTGTTTAGTCATCATACTTAACAATACTTTACATCATTCACAAAATGATTTGGAATATCATGGTATAAATAAGCCACAGCTGAGACATTGTCCATGGTGTTATTTTTTCTTGATTTTCCTCAAAATAAACTGGCTGCATGTTGGGTAAGTGGACTGGCATTCTGAAAAATGAATGGAACTTATCATGCATTTTGTATTCAAGCAATCTTCAAACTGCTGCTGGAGCACTAGCATAACGGGTGTTATGGGTACTTTTTCTTTTAGTCCATAAATGTTACGGGCTCTTTTTCTATACTCTATAAATGTTACTGGCTCTTTGGTTTATGTTTCGAGTTCTGCCTCTTTCACTTTGGTTTGCTCACTCCTTTGTCACAACTCAAAACCCAATCGAACAAGATGCGTTGTTAGTACAACATTTTGTTTACATAAATGTACATCAAAATACAAGAAGTCCATAAATGAATACACCTCAATAATTCACTCTGCCTTAACTCTGACTAACTAAAAGTCCTGTCCCTAAAAACTCTCGTCACTAGATCTCTCGTAATTATATCTCTCTTGTAACTAAATTCTCACTATCTCTGTCACTATAACTTCTCCTGACTAAGAACGTCTAAAACTAACCAATGTCTGAATTCAGTCCCTATTTATACCCCTAACGTCCGTGCCCTAATTAACCTGAATACGTCACAGTTTCTTCAGTATTGTCCTAACCAGGGCTGGGGAGCCGGTGTCGGTAGTTTTTGCCGGTGTCGGTGTCAGCATTTGTACTTTGCCCGGTGTCGGTGTCGGCATTTGTATTTTATCCGGAGTCGGTGTCTGTGTCGGTTTCGGCATTTGTACTTGTCCGGAGTCGGTTCGGTGTCGGCTCAACCCCCCCCCCCCCCCCAGAAAAAAATACTAGAACTTTAATTAAATAATCCAGAACAACGTCAGATAGTTCTTAGCCAATCTTTAATTTAAAGCGTTTAAGTTCTTCTTTTCTTTTTAAATAAATACTTGGTAAATCTGTTTATCAACAAATGTATTATTTTCCAAAGCGAGATTCCCTACATTACAACAACTTGTCAACATTAACAGAATTGTGACTGAAAGCAGATAGGAAGGCTACAGGCTATGTTCACTCTGTTATTCATTCAATCACTGTAAATCATGAGGAATTTTTAGTTTGCATCTCTCTATCAATATCCATGTTCGAGAAAGATTACATACAAACCTATTGAAGTCTTTTAGAACTTCATAGAAAGATCACACTCTCCACAGCTTAATTTCTCTCAGCCAGAATGAAACATTACCAATCTACGTCACAATGGCACTACATCAAAGGCCAGTCCGTAGCTGGAGCTGTTGAGGCACCCCCCCCACCACCTATTACAATACAAACATTTTCAATACATATTTCAAGTTTAATTCGGGTGTAAAATAACGATTCATTCCTCTATTAACTGTTAACTATGTAGTGTCTTCATACGTATCTCTTTTCTTTAAAAAAAAGGTCTGGAACAACCATCTTTTATCATTGTCTGTAGCCCTTGCCGTGATTTTATTTCAGCATTCTGCATTCTCTGAATGACCACTTATAAACTTCCAAGCATCATTGCTCTAGTGCTGTTGGATATGTCTGTACTTTTCAGTGACTTGCATTCGTTAATAATAATATTGACCAACATTTGAGCATAAATGAGAACTTATGAAAAGTAGCGAATTGGCCGCTTCAGGTTTACTATAAAAATAACATCCCGCATACTGTGGCATATCTTGAAGTAGACCATACACTTTTGTTACTTCAATGTAATCACTGCAGCTACTATTGATGTCCATATCTAGTGTTTTTCGTGACCTTTCAATGTTACATGTACAACTGATAACTTTTTTCATCGTAATGGACATGCTGCAAAATCGCAGATCAGGGATGTAAATTTATAACTACTAAAGAACCACAATAGGTTCTTAAATTTGATTGAAGGTCTGGACCAAGAGCAGATCACTGGGGTGTTTATAATATTTTATGTGAGCTAACATAAATGTAAATGTTATCAATGTAAATGAAAAAAGGGGAGTGTACTGTGGGTCAAATCAAAACGTTTAACGGGACGAAGATTGCCCTTATCTGGTTTAGAAGCTGAACATTGTTTTCCAGATTACTATTTCGGGGACTCGACTAGCTCGGCGCCCAGTGCATAATTATTTAAATAAACACATTTAACTGCACAGTTCGGGAACTTTTTAAATTTAATTTTGTTATTTATTAATTACACTACAAATTAGACCCATACTATGCATGCTGGTTGGAGGACGTGGAGAAAGACCTTAAAGCCATAGAAGTGAGAGAGTGGAGAAAGAAGACCATGGGTCGGTGTAAAGGTATAATTGTTTCGTAAATATTAGGATCACTTTTTATTTAACTAGATCCGGGTTTTTTATATTTCCGGAAGAATTTGTCAGTTGAAGAATCACTCTTGTACAGGACAGACGTGTCCATGTTTCCTTGATAGGATATTGTAATTTTTATTGTGAGTGATCACGGAGAGTAACAGTTCACCTCCATGATGGAGATATTTTTCTAGATAAGTTTTTGTGTATTAGTACTTGGATATAGTACAGATGGATTATTAGAACATAATTGAGTACTTATTTAAATGTGGTGATTCAACAGATAGATTTGCCAGGTGTACAGTGAACTTATTTTATCATATTTTATTTTATATTATTGTGCTGTAATAAACTTCAAATCAGCAAAAGAACACTGTCTTCTCATATTATTTGATATTGAGTAGTCGAGTGAAAGAAGAGCCACAGCTACCACAAACACGCCTTCAAGATAATATCATACTAATGTTTAAACTCAGCAATGTCTCATCAATAACATTGAGACAGTAATACTCAGACAATGGTACCAATTAATACCCTGACAGTCGGGAAAAGTGGAGAAGAGTAGTATGGCAGGCCAGGGCCCTAAATGAAAGAAGAAAAAATATACAATTAGACGTACATCTTTATATATATATATATATATATATATATATATATATATATATATATATATATAGTATGAGATATATACGAGGGAAAATACTAAGTAATCTCCCTTTGCTAATATTTTGGCCGACACCCCACCCCTGGTCCTAACCATCTAATCTTTCTTAGAGCGTTGTCTGGTCGTCATTGTTAACCCTACTAGCCTGTCCGACGTCGCCTCCCGGTCTTCACACCTTTGCTGTCTACTATTCTATTGTTTTCTCACTTTGGCCTAAGTCGTCTGTCACCTTGTCAACCATTATATATATTAGTCCTACTTCTTAGATATCTTCTTATCTTAAAACTTCCATGGGGATTGTCTGTTTCTAGCTCGTCACAACGGGCATCAAGGTAAGTAGACACTTCATCCTATACAGTTTCACCATTATCTTCAGTGTATGGTCTTATCTATATATTTGCACAATCATGTCCCTTGTAAACATATTTATATAAATATTTTACACTCTTAATTGAAGAGCAGACTTCTACATTAATATGTGCATTGTATTTTAAGCTTAAGTAGGGACTTTCCCATGGTTATCAATATCATATTTTCCTACTTTTACTGTCCAGTTGGTATCTCGTCTTCTATATTTTGGGTAACCATTTAGGTTGCCCTCATCACAAAACTGTTTTGGAAATTTTTTCATACATTGACCATCACGCATGCATGATGAATTAGGGTTTAGAATGCCACAAGGGGAATGTACCATATTTTGTTAACTATTTCAACGAGTTTCCCTTGTTCAGGAAATTCAGTCTACACAAAATTTAATGTATCAATGTCATCTTAATTGTGTCCTAAATTGTTAAATTTATAAGTATGTGCGAACGAGGAAACTCCGCCAAGGACGGTCCCAAGCCCGGCTTAAAAAACCCTTTGCTGCAGAAACACTAACTAAAGAAAAAAACAGATATTTTAGTTCTGGGAGAAGAAGGTTCTTCATCACGAAGACTCATGAAGCTTAGTTGTGGTGAAAGCCGAAAGGAAGCCACAAAGCCGACTACCCTTCTGACAATCAGGAAAACCACTATCGGCATATGAAATGTCAGGACCATGTATGAGTCAGGAAAGACGGCTCAGATAGCAGCAGAGATGAAGAGAAACAAACTGACCATTTTAGGCATTAGCGAGGCTAGGTGGACACAAGCTGAACAGAGACGACTGTTATCAGGGGAGATGCTGCTGTACTCCGGACACGAAGAGAATGATGCACCACACACACAGGGAGTTGGCCTCATGCTGTCCAAGAAAGCACAGGGGGCACTGATTGGATGGGAAGCACACGGTCCCAGGATCATTACTGCTTCCTTCCGTACCAAAAAGAAGATCAAAACTAATATAGTCCAGTGTTATGCACCAACAAACGACAGTGATGACGATGACAAAGACCAGTTCTACAGCAGAATACAGAAGATACTTGAGACCTTCCCTGAAAAAGATGTAATCATCTTCATGGGAGATTTCAATGCAAAGATTGGGTCCGAAAACACAGGTTATGAATAAGACATGGGCACACATGCTCTGCGAACGATGAATAGAATGGGGAGAGATTTGCAGACCTGTGTGCACTCAATAACATGGTCATAGGAGGGAGCATATTTCCTCATAAAAGAATCCACAAGAATACATGGATATCCCGGATAAAGTAACAGAGAATCAGATAGACCATTTTTGCATTAACAGGAAATTTAGAAAATCCATACAAGATGTAAAAGTGAGAAGAGGGGCGGATGCAGCGTCTGATCATCATCTGGTTGTAGCGAAACTGAAACTGCAGCTGAAGAGATGTGAGATAAGCACGGCAGACATAAGAGTAAAGTACAACATTAACCTTCTGAAAGATTCTAAGATAAAAGAACAGTTCAACTTCGTTCTGAATAACAAATATGAATATGAAGTGCTCCGTGAAATGGTGGAAGACGAGTACAGTGTATCAAATGAGTGGCAGAAAGTGAAAGAGTCATTAAGATCAGCATGCCAAGAGGTACTGGGGCCAATAAAGCACCATCAAAAAGCGTGGATCACAACTGATACCCTGAATAAGATAGAGGACAGAAGGAAGAAGAAAGCAACAGTCAATAACAGTAAAACCAGATCAGCTAAAGGTAAAGCTCAAGAAGAATACACGGAAGCACACAACAAAGTGAAAAGAAGTTTTAAGAAGGACAAGAAAGACTATGTGGATGGATTGGCAGCTGAAGCAAAACTGGCAGCTTACAGTGGAAACATGAAAATGTTATGTTATATGACATAACAAAGAGACTTTCTAGGAAGACCAACAAACCAGAAAGACCTGTCAAAGACAAGCAAGGGAAAGCTATTAATGAATTAGATCAACAGTTGCATAGATGGGCTGAGCACTTTGAGGAACTCCTGAACAGACCAGCACCACTGAACCCCCCTGTCATTGAACCAGCCATAGCAGATCTGCCAATCAACTGTGACAAGCCAACCAAAGAGGAGATCAGAAAAGCCATCACCCTGATAAAAAATGGGAAAGCAGCTGGACCAGATGACATCCCTGCAGAGGCACTAAAGGCAGACCTCAATACGTCAGTGGAGATGTCATACCCACTCTTTGAAAGGATATGGGAGGAAGAAAATGTACCAACAAACTGGAAGGAAGGATATCTCATCAAGCTTCCCAAAAAAGGTGACCTTAGCGACTGCAACAACTACAGGGGCATCACATTGCTATCAGTGCCAGGCAAAGTCTTCAACCGAGTCCTTTTGGAGAGGATAAAAGACACAGTTGACCCACAACTGAGAGACGAACAGGCAGGTTTCCGTCAAAACAGGTCATGCACAGACATTGCTAAAACAGCTGGACGACCTGGACTTTGCAGATGACCTTGCTCTCCTTACACATAGCTATCAACAGATGCAAGAGAAAACAAATCTTGTGAATGCCACTGCAAAGGAGGTCGGCCTTAGCATACACACATCTAAAACCAAGATCCTGAAAATTAACTCCACCAGCACAAATGCAGTCACCCTAAACGGAAGTAAACTGGAGGAAGTAGAGTCCTTTACTTATCTGGGTAGCATCATAGATCAGCAGGGTGGAACAGATGCGGATATCAAAGAAAGGATCGGAAAAGCAAGAACCGCCTTTATCCAGCTCAAAAACATCTGGAATTCCAAAGAGCTGTCTCTGAACACCAAAATACGCCTGTTCTATACCAATGTAAAGTCAGTCCTATTATATGGAGCTGAGACCTGGAGGATTACGAAGACCACCACTAAGAGAGTCCAGGCCTTTATCAACAGCTGATTTAGGAAAGTTCTCCAAATACGATGGCCTGACACCATCACCAATGCCAGCCTTTTAGAACGAACCGGCCATGCTTCAATAGAAGAGGAGATCAGGAAGAGGAGGTGGGGCCACACATTTCGAAAGCCGGCAAGCAACATCACTAGGCAAGCATTGAGTTGGAATCCTCAAGGAAAGAGAAAGAGAGGCCGGCCAAGAAACACCTGGAGGCGAGAATTTGAAGCGGACATCACCAGGATGGGGTTGAGCTGGAAGCAGCTGGAGAGAATGGCTCAGGATAGAAGTCGCTGGAGATCTTTAGTTGGTGGCCCATACCCCGACGGGCAATGATGATGTGCATGAGGAAGCTCTCTCTTCTGGAATTCAATCACACACAAAAAGGCAGAAGGTTTCCCCATTATGAGCTTCACAGACTTTTCACGTTAATATGAAATACACAGACAACTTTATCTGTTTTATTTTCTGGATTTTGAGAAGCTTCAATGTTGTTGATGATTTCAGGCCATTTTGGGTTGCAAGTAAAAGTGATAAATAGATCTGGCTTGCCAAATTTTCTTACCAGAGCCATTGCATCTTGATAGTTCTGCTGCATAGCTCTATGACTGTCTTGAAAAGTTGAAGGTAAAATAGATAAATTGCCAGGCCTGACATTTCTTTCAACAGCTTCACTATTCAAAAAATTCAAAAGACCTTGGTAAAGCTCAACCCTACAGCCAGTCTAAAAGCATAAGACTCAGGAGTGATTAATTTGTTTCTAACAGCCGTTCTCAGCTCTTCAACATGTTCCATATATACTGACCAACCTTTTCCCCCATAAGGAAATATTAGAAGGTAGGTCAAAGATAATTTGGACAATTATCTCCATGAGGTTAAATACATATATCTCTATTAAGAGGAGGGTAACCATCTTCACAGACAAACACTGCTGCTATATCAGAAAATCCATGTGAGCTTGGAGCATTATAGCGCCTTTGATCAGACATCAGATTTAAAAAACATTTTTATTTCACTTGCTTTCCTCTTTCACTAAGGGCTGCCTGAATTTTGTTTTTTTTTCAACTTCAAGCATATATTTAAATGCAGAGGCAAAAGGGATGATCTTTTTAAGCAGTTCATCAATTACCGTAAAAAAAAAACACCTCGTATTTATACTGCCGTATTAGATCTCTAAAATAATTATTACAAAAAAAACAAACAACAACCAATAAGCTTAACAGCCAGAATAGCACAGAAAGACTGTCAAAAAGCAATAATTATTAGTAACCACCAATAGACAGAAAAGCACAGAAAAACTGTCAAATAAATATCAGTAATTATTGCTAACGACCAATAGACTGAATAGCACAGAAACACTGACGAAAATAATTTTCCTCAAAAGAAAGTGTTCATTGTGTTTACTATGACAGCAATAATTCAGATAAATTTTGTTGAGTATAATGAGGAGTATTTTACCATAGGTATGCACATAATACAAAGATAATTAAACAAAACATTAAACTGGTTAAAGATAAATACTAATCACTATATAATTTATAAAAAAAATGCCATAAACATAAGATAAATCATCAAAAGATTAGCACGGCTGCATTGTCTTTGCATGTTAATAAATGTTTACTTGTCAATCGATGTCCATGTTAGTTTAATGATCGCTAGTATAGCGATGAATTTCAGATAATCTAGGTATGTGGAAATCCGACATTTTATGACAGTGATTTTTTTCCCGACATGCTATGATCGTGTTTTCTGAAAAATGATTGAGGGTAGTATACTTTGTAAATTTATTTTATGTAAGTTTTTAAAGAAATTTATGAGGTATGGCATATGTGCTGTAGTTTAATAGTTTCTTAAGTATTTTTAGCTAGTGAAAATTACATTCCAAAAGTATATGTGACCACAACCAAACTTTTCTATAAGCAATGAAAATATTTCTTAAGCATTTGACAAAAAAACATTTATCTGTTTACCTAGCTAAAGTTTCATTGAGATATTTTACGGTTCAGAGCAAAAAGTTTTTTGGTTCAAAAACATAATGAAAAATGCCATTAGATAAGAAGAAAAGGGGGGGGGGTAACTACTAGATGATAACTAATATGGGACTTTAACGACAATAAACTAAACACTTTTATTTCCATGCAAGGTAATATGTTTTATACTCATCTCTTTTATTTACTTAATTATGTACTTAATCTAAAAAAAATATGAATTTTAATAAGGCTTGTACACAAAAAAATTCTAGATACATTAATGTTACATTAGATTAGCTAGTTAGTTGTTTGACACTGTCAGGCTAAACAGATAGGGATTATCGGTTTTTAAAAACCAGAGGCGAAAAAACAGTTTTGGCTTAGAACTTAACAATTAGCAAAAAATGTTGAAACATTCCACTAAATTACAGAGAAATCTGGGAAACTGACTTTCCAATGAACTCCCATCCTTAGTCTGACCTGTGTACATTGGCATTGATAGAAAGTAATTGTTGTGCGATGCAAGAGAGTAGGCGTGACCAAAGAATTAGGGGTACTTTGAGGATTGCATGGAGGGGAAGGGTGTAGACACATAGAGAAATTTATTGCATCCCTTTCCTCGTCCAGGAAAGAGGACTAAATTCAAGTCGTTTACTAATTCCACAGAACAACAGATTATTTTTTTTAGCAAAAGAATTAATTTTTTTGACTTGCGGGAAGCATATTGAAACGGGAAGGGAGGGGGAAGAATAAATAATCGGTATCTCCTTAGCTCATTATTAAAAAATAGACAGAATTAGGGAGCGACCGATAATCGGTTCGGTATCGGTATCGGACCGATATTGTCACTATCGGTTAATATCGGATCGACCGATTTTTGTAGGGAGCGACCGATACTCGAACCGATATTGGCACTATGGGTTAACTATCGGACCGGCCGTTTTTTGGCTGCCGATACATTGTTTTTTTTTTTCACAACAGAGTTGCAGAAAGAAAAATCAGTAAATAACCCAATTCTATAACCAGATCAGACAAGATTTTAAAAAAAAAAGGAAAAAAAACCCGTACACAGAAATCGTCACGTCCACAAAGATTGCATAGGCGATATGACCTTGAAACAATAGGATTGGCATTTTTTAATTCTAATGTATGACCTTGAATGATACAATGAGTGAACATCTGTGTGCATTTTTTTTGGGACGGGAAGTTGGGGGGGGGGGAACAAGGCTTTGTGTGGGCGAGGTGTTACGAAATATGACAGGGAAGGGGTGAGCAGGGGTTGACATACGTCATTAGCTGTAGCACGAGGAAAACACGTGTTTGGCATTGTTGTTGATTAAAAAAAATATCGGTATCGGTATCTGTATCGGTAAAAATGCTGGGGAAAAATATCGGTATCGGACTTTCGGTAAAAAGGCATATCGGTCGCTCCCTAGATAGAATTAGGTTTTTTTTTCCAGTTGACTAAATTTATGATCGCCATCCAACACCTCCACCAACGCCAACAATTCTAACCTAAACAAGGCAGGACCGTCGTACAGCCGCTGTAATGACTGGTGTAACTAATACATCACAGGGATGGAGGGGGTAGATGGGGAGATAATTGTATGAAGGGAGGGGCGAGGAGTGTTTAGCTCAACAGTGGAGGCATGTTTTAAAACGGGCTCTCTTTGTGGGTCCATAGAGGTGCAGAGGTGTTTTTGTACTGTTTCACATATATAGATAACGTTAGAAACTTAGACAGAGGATGAGCGAGAGAGAGAGAGAGAGAGAGAGAGAGAGAGGGAGAGAGAGAGAGAGAGAGAGAGAGAGAGAGAAGGAAAGACTGAAAGTGAATACCAGGAGTAGAAAAAGAACCGTAATATCTTTAGACTATACATAAATAAGCTATATACTGAGGTCTACATCGCAACGGCTGATTTCAGAAGTGGTCAGTGAGCGGCAAACCAAACCTCATGTCTTTGACAGAAACGTATATTTATATTATTAATATTAATATAAATAAAATATGGGAAAGAATTAAGTCTTATTCGTGACTGCAAAAAAAAAAAAGTTGAACTGTTTAAAGGTCATGCTAAAAATATGTTTTGTTATAATGCACTTTAAATGAATATAGGCTATGTGTCGGGCCTACCCAGTAGATAGTAGTAGTTTTGTTATTGTCATATTGAAACATTTTTTCTTGTATTTATATTTTTTACGTAAAAAATTGATTGACATAATTACATTGTACCTGATTCTTTATCATACACGCTATTTAAATACGACACACAATTAAAATAATTATTGCTAGAATGCTTTAAATATAACGGTTGTCGTAGGTTATTTTTTACAAATTGACAAGGTCCGTTTTTTTTAAAGTCGGTTTTTGTATAAACCTTAGTTAGGGGTATTCACTAATTATATAGACATACATAATAGCTTGAAAATTTGACACTACTAAACCTACTATTTATTTGCCATTCTACCCTAGATTTCCAACACATAACTCAACTAATTGCTTAAGCATCTTGGCAAAACTAAGTTGATGGGGAGAGGGGAGCTATCAAACTTTATATGCAGGTGGCAAACAAAAATAGTTCTGAAATATAGTCTTTTTTAGTTGGAAACTTCACTTGCCAGTGATGAACTTGAGTTGCAATAATCTATATGTCCTGATTTAGCAAGGGTCAATAGGGATAGGGGACTATGGGGTGAATGAAAGTATTAACTGGGGAAAAAGACTGGGTTTGTTATAGGTTGGGTTAAATTTTACATGGGGGACATCATAATTTAATTCATATCGTCATATCAGTGATACATATGCAGAGATATATTAAGAAATGTATGGACAAGAGAGAGAAGTGTTTTGGATATGCATAAAGTTGTGGAAGAAATAGAAAATTATATTTGAAAGTTGTGCAGAAGTTTTACTCTGAATTTTAAATTCTTTGATTACTCTGATGTCTACATTTTGGACATACTAGAGGCTGTGTATTTATTAAGCTGGCAACAATCTAATTGAGCTAGACTCAAAAGCTAGCAACCTCCTAATTCTAAATGAGCATTGAATTTTTCAGAAAAAACTGACCTAAACAAAGAATAAATTAATTTTCTTTTACTCTGATGTACAAAGAATTCCTTAGAAATAGTCAGTCATATAGCCCACTCTAAAGACAAAATGATTTTAATTTCTTCAGAATTTTATCTTTTTCCTCTTTTCAATCACCTTTCTTTTGGTACCAAGTTTAATAAAATTGATTAAGATTTAACACAATTAACTGTCTTAGTTTATAAGGTTTTGTGGAAAATTCCGACAGCTTTTCTTCTTTGTCTATTTATTGTAACAGATTTGAGTAACTTAAATTTCTTATCTTAATTTGTTTTATACTATTAAAGTGGCAATATAGTTTTATCATTTTACGGCTCATTTTTAAAATCATATGAACTGTTTTAAGCAAGTTGCGTGTTTTCTTAAAATTTAAGAGGCTGACATATTGTTTGATCAGTACGACAGTAGGGCAGGTTATTTTTGATTTCGGTCAGATACGATATTTTCATGATATTTTTACTATTTAATAATGTAATATGTTGTAGAAATACACAAAAACAAACACATGAATGTTTAAACAAAATTACAGTATTTCACATTTTAGCCTTTGGATTTCATGTTTAAAACCACAGAAACTATTCGAAACTGTAGATTTTTTTTAAACGTATCGAATGGAGATGCAGGCAAGAAGACATGAATAATACTTTAAACAGGAAACTAATATTAGTCAGCATTGCTAAAAATAACTAATGGGTATTCCAAATTAAAATACATATGCTGTTTTTTCCCAAATAATATTTCGTGTAAAAATTGTTACTATATGCCCTTTTTGACAAACAAAATAATGTACATCTTAGATATTATTGGAAACTGTTTCAAATTATAATTAGAATAAACATGATCTAGAAAGAATTATGTAATAATTCATCATCTATGAATTTGTTAGTAATACACTGTATTATACAGCTGTATCAAAATAAAAGAGAATTTGATGTGTTGAAACAGTTTAAATATACTCTAGCTTACCAAACTTCTCCCCGGAGGCCGGTAAGAGAATATTTTTTTTTTAAATTTCTATTTTTCATGCTATGTTATACATTTAACAACAGGGTATTAAATATAAACATCATTTATTATATTGATGCATAGTCTACTCATAATATTATTCGGTAGTAAAAATGAAATGGCTTAATTAATATACCAGAACTGTACATCGCCGTCCCTAACAATTGCGGGGCCCTATGCAAAACGGATTGCGCAGGGCCCAGTCTGGGTAGGGATAAGGATAATAGCTTAAGTGAAAATTAAGATTATTAGAAAATAAATTAATCTTTGTATTTTATTCATTCTTTACTAAGTACACAATCACGATCAAATTTTCTTTACGAGCCTTGCGTGGAGCGAAGTCATACAGTATATCATCAACATTCTGTGACCTACATAGATCACGCCAACTTTTTCAATCTATCTTCTTGAATTGTTGACCTCAAGTAAATCTTGATTAGTTTGTGGCGCGAGAAGCTTCTTTCATCAGGCGCCCCAGTTACTGGTATTGCTACAAATATTCTGAGTGCAAAAAAGTAGTTGGGGAAAGCAGTATATCTTTTATTAGTGGACAGATAAGCTAAAATTTCTTCCGGGGTTGGCGGTATTTGGTAGAGTATGCCTTAAAGATTCCATTTCACCTGCCAATTCTCGCCCACATATATCCGTTGACTGGTCTTCGAACTTTATAGAACATTTGTTTCTGTAGAACAAGCTTTTACTCACCGGTGAAAAATCTGCATCTGGCAGAAAAAGAGAAAATTTAAAGGATATCGAATTGATTAGCACAAATAAAAAATAGTTGCTTTCAATAATGGGTTTGACCTAATTTTCATAATTTCTAGTTTGGCAATTTTTTAGGTTTAAATTATTAAATTAAACCATTATAACTTATTTTCCTACCTATGCAGATGTAACGAGCATAATGTGTAACACGAATGAAAGATTTCTTCTGATATTGACTTCCTTGGTTGTTGTCTATAATACAGCTCAATGTGTTGCTGTCGTATGTGAAGAGTATTGCGTTGAAGGAGAATATTGCGATGGAAAAGTGTGCATACCTTGTCCACAAGGGTAAGCTGTGCTGTTTTTGTGCCGGTACGCACCGGTAAGGCTTACCGGCACCTTTTTCAATGTGGGGGAAAATTATTACTTTTCTTGTATTTTAACAGGACTTAAGTTGGTTAATTATAAAATAAAATTGTTTTAGACATTTAGTATATTTGCAGTTGTGATTTAGCTTGCATCGAGGTGCGAACTTGTAGTTAAAAGTTAGGCAATCCATCACTGAGTACCGGCACCTATTTTTTTTTTACAAAACAAAGCACTGTGCAAAAGTAAAAGTGATTCCCCCTTTTTGCTGTCATGGGGTTGAGTGCGTTTGCTTTATAATAAAATGTGTCGCCTAAAAAATGAGAGTAGCAAAAAATTTACTTTACTTCTATTACGTATCAATATACCGAGATTCGACGGGAACACGTATGAATTTGTTTTTAACTGGCTACGGGACCGTAACTACGGTCTCCATATTTTTTTCCCAGTGACCGTATATATGTGCGCATGCGCGACTTTATTATTATTTTTTCCGTTTCCGGGGTCAGGATTTTCACGCTAATCGATATCTATAGGTCAGTGCAAGTATACAATAATTTCATTAAAATAATTAATAATAAAAAGTACGCAGTGTCGGAGATATTTTTATATTTGGCATTATTTTTTTTCGAAGCCTTATAAAGTCATTTTTATTTATTTTTAAAAATTAAATACGGCTTTGAATTATTTTAAATTACAAAATAAGAATATAGGCCTAAAACTAGGTCAAAAGGGAGTGAAAACATAACCAAGCCCGAAGCTTAGTTCGTGTGATGTGCTGACAGACATTTTTTTTATTTGAGTTTTTTTTTTTAATTAAATGCAGGGTTGTTAGTATCGAAGTATCGGTATCGGCCAATACAGTATCGACGATACTTTTTCAGTATCGGTTGCTGTATTGCCGATCCTTCTTGTATCAAGTATTGATTTGTTTATCGACGATACATTTTAAACGAAAAATTTTCGATACTCGATACCAATACTTTTCTGTTGCCACTATTAGCTAATTGCAGAAAAACAATAGCGATTTTAATGCATTGTTTTAAAAATAATCTCCATAAATTCGATCACTACTAGTAATGATAACCATCAACCCTACCAGTATTAATACCACCCACCTCCCCACCAAGACAACTTGGATCACAAGGCTGAAGTTGAACAAAACTTAAAGCGTGCTTGCAGTACACCGAGTGCAGTTTCCACTCCACTTACTCGGCAGGGTGGTTGCAGCTTCAATACAGTCAGCAGTGCAGTAATACTGCACGGCGGCAGAACCAGCTTAAGAGTGAAGTTCTGCTGAAGTAGACAGATATCTTGAAGATAACTCATCAGAAATGATGTCATTAGCACCCTACCCAAGCATTATATATTGCTATATTGCTGAGTTGATCGGCTAGTGCTTGAGGTGAGCGTATTTTTATGCCATTACGTTCTAGGCTAAGCAATGATCGTTTTGAAATTATGATCTTCTTACTGCTGCCAAGTGATAAATTGTAAAGTTCCAAGAGCCCTGACGGGCCATCTGCGATTCACCTGTTTCTATGACTTCGGCATATGAAGGGATTGTGTGGTTAGCACAACGCCCAGCCGCCTTTACTTCCCCAGCTTAAAGTCGGGTACCTATTTAAAACTGGGTGAACTTGTGGGAAAATTCCCATTGTTCTCACCGAGGATTGAACACATGACTCTGAAGTCGACAGTCGATTATCTACACCACTTGGCCATCCGTCAAGTACTAAAGTGATTAGCATTAAAATTGTGCTTTGACATTGTATTTTATTGTTTTCACTTTTTTTTTATTAAACTTGAAAAACTTGCACTCATTATATTTTAAATAAAAATATTTTGTTGTCCTCAAAGTATTGGTATTGTATCAGTATCGATTTTGGCAATACATTTTTACTTGAGTATTTGTATTGGTATTGGCGATACTATTTTCATGAAGTATTGGTATCGGTATTGACGATACAATTTAAGAGTATTGTAAACAACCCTGATTAAATGTTGAATATGGGCTATTAAGTGATTTGCTATAGTCAGAAGCATGGGCTCAATAAATACAACAATCTGAAATGGACTTGTTTTTTTTAAATATGACTTCTTACAACTTTTTAAAAGAAATATTAATAAATGTAGAATCTTTCTAGCAACAACTAGTTCGTTTCAATATTGAGTTCCTAATAATTTAAAATTCAATTGGAAGCACCTATTTAAATCTATGCCTTGAAGTACTTAAGTATATGTAATTTTCCCACATGCTGTTTTTTTTTTTTTGGAGCTTATTTGCAGGAAACATCTTAATTTTATTTCAAGTCATCCAGAATAATAATTTTTAGAGCATTTTCAAGAAAATGTCTGTCTGTCTGTCTGTCTGTCCGTCATCACCCCAGATCTCAGCAACCATAAGTCCTAGACCCATGATGTATATACCATTTTGTAGGTCTTGACCTGCCATGTGTGCATCAAAAGTCCATTGCGCGATCTGACCTCTGAGGGCTGGGCTTCAGTGTTTTTACCGTTTTTTTACTATATAAGCTATATTAATAATTATGCCATTTTCATGGCCCCATTCTACACCTTATACGATCAATAATCCATTCATTTGGTGCGAAATACTGCAGCATGTAGTTTCACCAAGATTGACGTCACACGTGTTCAGAGCTATATCTTTTCGGAAAGTTGTCTAAAATTGGTGCCAAATTCCGTTTCTGTGTACTATATTTAGCACCAGTAATTTCCCTTGATTTAGACAAGATTGTGATCTATTCGCCATACATATTTAATTTTATTTATTAAGAAACTCATCAAATGATATAGTAAGCTTGGGTTATAAGTTTAATTGAAAGTATCAGAGCTATGCAACAATTGACGGAGTTTTCGGACAATTTCGAATGATTTCAATTATGAGTCCTATTTCAGTGACCACAAACCACTTGTAGTTAGATTTAAGATAAATATTTACTGAAAGCTAACATACGTACTGATACATAACACGAAAATGCGCTAACACGTTCTGTGTCCAGAATGGAACAGGCTTATTTTATTTTTTATTTCCTAAGTTACCACGCAAACAAAAAAAAAGATTTTTATCTTGTTTTATTTTTAATGTTCACATTATAATATGTTACCAATCATCTTTAGCACAAAGATATCAATTAGCGCCTAAATCCTGACCCCAGAAACGGAAAAAAAAAATAATAAAGTCGCGCATGCGCACATAAGGTCTCTGGAAAAAAAATATGGAGATCGTAGTTATGGTCCCGTAGCCAGTGTGTTTTAAGAAAGGAAAATGATGTATATTTTAGAGCTGCTGTTTATGAATTTTAAAATCGAAATCAACGCATAATTAAAAAAAAATTAATAATAAAAATGAACGCAAGTTTAATGGACACAAATTTATTAATGTACTATTTGTATCGAAACAGTATTGCTTGCATTACCGGTATATTCCAGTGGTAGCCAAATGCGACTCCAAGAGCAGCATTTGGCTCTACGGTGAGATATAGTGACTCCTAAAGAAAATATTTCTTTTGTTTTATTGCTTTTTTTTTTACTAAATATTGTTAATTCGTCTGCAGTGAGGCTCTGCATAGTATTTATACAATATAAATAGGCCGTAGTGTGACAACGATGGTCCTTTAGGATTACAACTATTTACCAATCACCATATGATATCTATTTCGCAGGTTCTATCAAAAATTTAGATCTCATAAAATAACTTCATGTAATCCAATGACAGTAAAGACTGGTAAAGGTTGGAAACTTCTCCGTCCTGGTAACTCTTCATCAGACAATCAATGGGTCTGTGACACTGGCTATGACACATATAACAATAATGGTACAATAGAGTGTCGTGAAACTGGGCAGCAAACTACAACTGACTTAATGACCACTGATTCAGAAACAAACAATGAAACAGTGATAACTAGTACACCAATACCATCCAATGAAAATAATCTTAATGTTGGAGCAATGGTTGGTGGGATAGTTGGTGGAGTTGTTTTCCTGACAGCTACAGGCTTGATTCTGTTTCGCTGCAGGAAAAAATTACATTGTGTTTCATTAATGAAAAAATATAACAGAACACCTGATTTAAAAACAGGGAATAATAATGGAAGTTTGTTAGCTGATTATGAAAGTAGAGTTATTAACAGTGACAAATCAAACTCTGATGAAAGGAGCAAAGTGTCAGTTGATGCTGTCAAACCAAAAAATGATGATTACAATTCAAATGAAAATAGTAAGGAAACCATTTGCAGCACACCAGAAAACGTAACCAATCCTAAGCCACAATTTCATGCAACAAATGTTTCGAACATTGAACAAAAGCCCATACAGAGTACATCTGGTGTTTCACCAGGTGGTATCGAACTAAATGAAATGAACTCTGATGAAAAGAAGAAAGTAAACGAAGCTTTCAAACGGATGTGTTATGAATTGTGTATCAAACTTGGACGTGATGGAGACTACATACTTGACGTTTTAAACTTGCAGTCCAATGATCAAAGCAAGCGTTATGAAACTATATTTGTTGATGGTCTCTCCAAATGGAGTGCAGACTTCCCATTCAACGCAATAGAAGATGGTCTTTGGTTACCGTTGAGTAAATTAAAACTTCTGTTAAAAGATAAAAAGAGACAGGATCTTGTGGAAAGTTTTGAAGACCTCACTA
Source organism: Bulinus truncatus (assembly GCA_021962125.1). Lineage (NCBI taxonomy): Eukaryota > Metazoa > Mollusca > Gastropoda > Planorbidae > Bulinus > Bulinus truncatus. The sequence continues at coordinate 12,811,898 of JAGDYQ010000003.1, read as the reverse complement.
AAGATGTCATGAAACACATTAATGCATTGAATAAAATAAAGTAAATAAACTTCTGTTAAGCTTGTTTACATTAAGCATTGCGAAATACACATATAATAATTAATTTCTAATAAACGTTTTCATCTAGTTTGTCTCGTACAATCATGTTTATTTATTTCTATCAGCTCCAGTTGTGAAACAATCTCATTGTCAATACATGTGCATTAGGGTGATAACAAAAAAAATATTTTTATAAAACCACGTGCAATCGAGGAACTTTTATGTGTAATTTAAGAATATAAATTGCATTTTTGATTTTTCTTAAAAAAAGTTCCCCCACCTCCCCCTTTTTCGGAAGAAAAAAAGTGAAAAAATAGCAAAAAAAAAGGACAAGTTTTTTTTAGCTTAATTCAAAAGAGTAATAATAATAACTAATCAACTTTTATTAACAAATAAGATACAGTTCAGTTAATAATATGTACATAATGTACAGGAATTGTTTAAAACATATTTTTTCCTATGAACTTCAGATTCAAAAATTTTAATTTTCTCGATTTTGCATGAAGTTCCTCCATTAGTTTCACAGCACGTTCTTGCATTTTACCCTGATGAGTGAGGTAAACAGTTCATTGAAGGACGCTTCATTGTAGTGTTGCAAATGGAATCAAGCATTTGCCCATTCATAGAAGATGAAGTTGCAAGCAGGAGCGAGGATGTTGCGCCACTCTGGTATCAGAAATAATGCTATAATAGTATATCTCGCATGTGAGTTCCATCTTGCCTAGTGTAAATTTGGTAGTTTCTTCCAGCTGATGCGAGGCCAACGTGAAGTTGTTTTGTAATGAAGATATGCCTGTCATAATTCATATAAGAACTTGAAATCATCTCGCTATCCTGGGTTCTCGCCTGTGCTAACATCATCTGTCACAACGAGGCTGTAATCTGCCTGAAGAGTGGCATAGTTTTGCGTTAATTTGTCAATGAAGGAATAGTTGAGTTCTGGTTTGCTCGCTGGCTATTGAATAAGAAAATTCATGACATGTTTCAGAATGAGGTCGAGTACCGGGTACATGGTGCTGACAGCCAATATATTGTGGCCCCAGAAAGCCCTTGCTCAAGACATCATCCTGTATGAGCTTTACAATCCCGAGCAAACGACCAGTATTTACTGCGGTCGTGTCGCATATTATTACGCAAATATTTTCCCAAGCATCATATTCATCAATTAGCTGATGTAGTTCCTTGTGAATGGTCGCAGCAGAACCACCCTCACATTTAAGAATACCGGGTTTTATTTCGGTTGTCATATTTTCAGCAGAACTACTTGATACTCTTCCCCTTGCACTCTTTTACCATCAAACTGGAGACAATAGGGTTCTTTGCTTTGAAGTTTTTGAAAAATTTTGGTTTTCATTTTCCGTCCTTCAGAGATTACTCGTTTCAAAACACCCCTCCCCCGACTTGGAACCGGCACATCATGACCCTGTTCAGGAATGGTTGCAAGAATGTCATATGCTTTATGTGTAGAAATGCTGTTTTTCAGTACTAGCAAAACCCGCTGTTGTGGTGCTTGCTCTTTGGTATTTCGGTTTGCATTCAGGAGAAGATGACGTGGAAGAATAGGTTGTCGAGTCGGGTGAAGAAGCAGAGGTTTCAGAATACGAAGATTCTGAGACAGTTGTATGTGTTTGTGTAGGTTGTGAGACAGTTATATGTGTTTGTGTAGGTTGCGATTGAGAAGAACTGGCTTGAGATTGAGTTTTGGATAGTCGGATTCGTTTTCTTGAGTGGATCGATTCTAAAAGGGCATGTTTGACCATTGAATAACCAATCTTTCCTCCACTCTTAACTTGCCTCTGGTAGAGCTCTTTATCTTCCGTGCTTTTCCATTCTCCATTAACATTGGTGACATCAGATAATTTAGAAAGTGTCGTAGTAAATTTATCAGACGGTTTCTTTTTGTTTTTGTCATATAACTCAGACAATTGAATTTCTTTCTGATTAGTGCGCTGGATAAGAGTGGAAAGTCTAGAATTTCCCTCAAGAGCAATTCTATATCCGTAATAATAATTTTGATTCGATCCAGTCGCCGTTTCTGGCTATTGAGCAGAAAAGTGAAGTTTCCAAGAATTTGATGGTTTGTGGGCATCCGTGTGAGATTGATTAGCTTTTCAACAGATGGAAATCTCGGATCCCTATTCTTTTAAGAAGATGAGGGTAGGTGCCTTGCTTATAAACAAATGGAAACAACTGACTGGAATGTGCTTAAAAGCAGTCTAGTAAGTCATGTAAAAATTCAATGTTAAATTGAAACCGATAGTCAAACTGCGCGATATGTGAAAACAAAAATGAAAAGGTGGGGGAACTTTTTTCAATTTTAAACAAAATTAATGTTGCTACTGTCATCTACATATAATTGTTCCTCGAATGTAAGGGGTTTCAGTTTCGTTACAAAAAATAATGAAAATAGTTATCACCCTAATGTGCATGTTAAATACTTTTAAGTCAGTTAATTACATTTCTGTTGGCTTCCAAAGCTAAACATTGTTCTCTTACCGTCAGTATACCAAGTATTATAGCTTTGCAAAGAGTGTTATAGCGAGAAAAATAGCAAAAACGTGTCATTTATCACTTTTTAAAAACTGTTTTTAACAGTTGTTCACTAAGGGACCACCAGGCCGATAAAACTTTTCTGACAAAAGTGTTAATTGTACGCTCTAATTATGAAATTTGGTCTATAACGTATGAATTCATTTTTCTGCCTAAGCAAGCTAAGCACGATGGAGATCACACAGGGTCATTCCATGTCAACTCAACCAGTTTTTTGACAGTTGTTCACCCGACCCTCTCAGATCTTCTTGAAATTTTCAGTATTTACTCATTGTTTTATCTTGTGATGAATGGTGTTTTTATCTTAAGTGTAGCTTGCATACAGAATGCCCTAAAATGTCCAAACATTGAACTTCAGACAGTTTTCACCAATATTTGACCCGGTATAGCCAAGAACCTATAAGACATGGAATGATGTTTGTTATACATTTAATAAGTACCATATATGTGTTTATTATTTTGATAGAGAATTCCTGTTAATCAATAATAGTGTACTCATTGTGGGCCCCTTTAAGTAAGCATCATGGTCATGGTCGTCCATTTTTGTGCACATTGCGACCCCCAGATGACCATGTTGACAGTAATTCACACTTTTCATATTTTGCACACTTATCAACCTTGGCAAGTACTAGCTATGGTGAAAATTTCATGTTGGTGTCTTGAAGCCTTCTTGGTGAAAAATCTGCATGAAATCGCATGATTTCTACACTGTTGTGGACCATAGTGATTTGGGAGCGACCGATAATCGGATCGCTATCGGTATCGGACCGATATTGGCAATATCGGTTAATATCGGATAGGCCGATATTTGTAGGGAGCGACCGATAGTCGAACCGATATTGGCACTATGGGTTTTATATCTCAAATGTGCCTTTCCTTCCTAAAATAACAATATAGCAAGAAAGTAATCGCTCCCTTATCATTAACGCGGGTTTTTATACCCTCCACCCCCCTCCGCCCAACCCAGTTTCATTTTAGACACAGCAGCACAAAGATGACGTCATTTACCAACAGGGTCGGCGAGTTGAAGGACAAATTTACTTTTAATCTTCCTTAGAAGATTTTGCTTTGCTATCTTACTATCAACTATTTGTTAAGTGTTTTAGTGAACAACAGAAAAGAAATTGTATTGTAAAATGACACTCTTTGATGTTACCGCATGGCAATTCAAAGCAAAATTTTGATCGGTCGGCTTTCATTTTTCATCTTCTGTTGTTCTTTTCTTTTTTACGTGTGTCAACATTAAAAATTCTTTCTTTCGTCTCATTTTGGTTATAGCAACAGTTGTATCAGGGACGAGGCAGGCGTGAGTGTTTGCCGGTTTAACTCTTAGAGAAAAATCTATTGATGTTTTTTTTGCCATAAACAAAGCACAATCGAAAATATGCCTTTCCATCATATTGACATCGCTAGTTTCAGAACGTTAATTAATTAATAGACTTGCCAGGCAATAAATGATGCCTAGCCGTTGACAAACATTGACAAAACAATCGAAACATAGATTTTAACTTCGTAGGCAGCAGTTGAAAGATAAGTTGGCTTCAATTAATACTATATTTACAACTGCCGATTGCTGAACGTCCATACAAAGTTTTACTGGTGTTACACATTACATTGGTTAGAACCTGTGTTATTCTCTCTGGATAGCTTAATCCCAGGATAGGTCCCAGGAAATTTTCTTCTCCCGGGATATTGTTGGGTAAATAAAAGGCTGGGAAAGGTACCAACCCACACAATCCCATACAATAGCCGTGGTTAGAGAATTATCATTATAAACGGGTTCATTATACGCTATAGTACCTTCACCGATACACTACAGTATATAATGTTAACTAGTGAATGAAAGTTTTCTCTTTTTACACTGACAGAGAAGGGTGCAGGAGGTTTACTTGTCGAAGGGCTAAATAACCAAAACATCTTCATTATATATTATAAGTGGGGCTTCAGTCGACATACGTGGGGGTGAGAGTGTGTGCGTAAGTGGACGGAACTTAAACTTCAAATGGTTGAGTGAAATTCTGTTATTTATCGATTTGGTGAACTTTCCGCATTTGGTCAAATTAACGCATTTAAGTGTTGCGTTAAAAATTTTAATCGCACATTTTTTTTGGCGCGTTAATCGCAAATTAACGCAGTTTAACAAGTAGCCCTAATTAATACATTTTTACTTTTTTAGTTTGACATGAATTATTTACAACTTTATCTTACTTTTCTGTTTGTGAACAAGTAAAAAGTAAAAACAACAAATTGTTTGTTATAAGTTTAATTTTAAAAAATAAACATGCAGATTTCTGAGATTATGCAGGCATGGTTTGTGTTTCTGACTTCGGTCTTTCGGTCTGTCTTTTCAAATCTTTTGTTTTTATAATCTTCTAATCATCTCCATCTTTCATTAATAGCAAAATATCGGTATCGGTTTCGGCAAAAATGCTGGGGGGAAATATCGGTATCGGACTATCGGTAAAAAGGCATATCGGTCGCTCCCTAATAGTGATTTTGAATGGTTGAACTGACATCTTTGATGAACTGAGTTTTCTTATTGTGAATTTAATTTTTTTTTACTTGACAAATGTATTCTGATATGTTTCTAAGTGAATACTTTTAAATAAATTTTTTGTGTAATATTTGCTTTCAAAAACATCATGAATGTAATGCAAAAAGGGTCAAAAAATATTTTTTCAATGGTTTCTTAATTATTTCATATTAAAAACAATAAGTCGTTTTTTGTTATTTTTTTGTACGTTAACGTGTATTATGGTAAATTAGCATATCAATAAAATGTAAAAAAAAGGAAACATGAACTGAATACCTTAATATTTTATTTTAAGAGTTTCTATATATAAACGAACAAAAATAGGGGGTAAGAGTAGAGATTTTTGAAAGTTCGTTTCTAAGCACCACCCTACTGATGGTCTATGTCATAGTTTGTCACTGATGGTCTATGTCATAGTTTGTCACTGATGGCCATGACATAGTTTGTCACTGACGGTCTGTGTCATAGTTTGTCACTGATGGTCTATGTCATAGTTTGTCACTGATGGTCTATGTCATAGTTTGTCACTGATGGTCAGTGTCATAGTTTGTCACTGATGGTCTATGTCATAGTTTGTCACTGATGGTCAGTGTCATAGTTTGTCACTGATGGTTTATGTCATAGTTTGTCACTGATGGTCTATGTCATAGTTTGTCAGTGATGGTCTATATCATAGTTTATTACTGATGGTCTATGTCATAGTTTGTCACTGATGGTCATGACATAGTTTGTCACTGATGGTCATGACATAGTTTGTCACTGACGGTCTATGTCATAGTTTATCACTAATGGTATATGTCATAGTTTGTCACTGATGGTCTATGTCATAGTTTGTCACTGACGGTCTATGTCATAGTTTATCACTAATGGTATATGTCATAGTTTGTCACTGATGGTATATGTCATAGTTTGTCACTGATGGTCTATGTCATAGTTTGTCACTGATGGTCTATGTCATAGTTTGACAGCGATGGTCTATGCCGTAGTTTGACAGCAATGGTCTATGTCATAGTTAATCATTGATGGTCTATGTCATAGTTTGTCACTGAGGTCTATGTCATAGTTTGTAACTGATGGTCTATGTCATAGTTTGTCTACTTCATTTACAATTTACAACTTTGGAAAATATGAATTAATGATAGCAATCTTGTATTTGTCATTTTATTTCACATTCACACTCTATTACACATGCACATGGGCGTATTCAAGGGGAGGGGAGAGGGGGGCAATTATATACAAATAAAATAAAGTATAAATTTATAAATTACACTGATACAGAAATAATACTGTAATTTTAAACTATTTATTCTGGAACGAAAATTGTGTAACGTCTTGGTATTAGTCCAAATCGATTGATGACATTTTCTTTAAATTTTTTATACTCATCATACAAAGACTAGATAAACGATCAGTTGATGAGCGTAGCCACTTTTTATTCGTCTTAGAGGGCTAAATGATCTCTTGATTGTGCAATGTGCATGTTTTACTGAAAAAGCCAGGGGACGGATGGTCGTGTGATAAAGCGCTTGACTGTTGACCTGAGGTCCCTGGTTCGATCTCCGGTGAGGACCAATGGATATTTCAGGTCATGGCTTAAGTCCCCGCTATACTCCCGTGGTGCCTCCATGACCATTGCACTATCGGTTATGGTGGGAATGAAAGAAGGACACCATAAAAACCGTCCCATTAGTGGTTTAAAGGATCTTAGAGATTTCATCTCATATTTACACACTGGAAGAGACAATACTGTCAAAAAAAAGCCATCTTAATCTTGGGGAAAAAATTGGTTCATCTAAAACCTGACATAGAGTCATTGTTTCTGTTTTTTCCCCTTTACTACTTTTACATTTCCATATATCATACCAGGTGTCACTCTCCTCGATTGAATTGTCCAATGCGTAATAATCAGCATAGCCCTGGCTTGATCCTTAAAATGCGAGTTTTTAGTTTTGTCATACAAAAAGGATGCAAAACTAAAAGGGAAAATGCTGGTTTATTTTCTACTCAAAAACGATTTTTCACCGATGATATAATAGAATGAAAATAGGGTATAAAAACAGTTATTCTTAAATAATCATCAGGCTAATCAACTTTTGCATTTTCCCTGTTCATTTGTCTTCCAGCTTGTCGTGGAGGTTAAATGTCGACACCATTGTCATCTGCAACACATTTTGTAACTCTAAAAATTTCCGTTTACCTCTCATCACAATTCAATGTAGTCAACAATTCTTCAATGTATGTTTGTACTGCCAGTAAATCTAAATGCACTGACTGCAATATTTGGGTCACAGCTTCTAGCTTTGAATATTTTTGACGAATAACTAAACAAACAACAAATATAGGAATATATCCGAGGAATTCTTCTGTGACCACCATTTTCCCATTTTGTTCTTTGACAAATCTAACAACAAGTGGCATCTGCTCAATGCCTGAAATGTCAGTTGTCTCGTTGGCTAGTGTAGAAAATGCAAGTGAATGATTTGCTTCACGAACAATGTCATCGCGCAAGAGAGACCCAAAAATTTCGATTAGTGTTTTGCGTAGTTGATGAGATATTCTTAGCACTACAAGAACAAGTTGACAAATGATTACCAAGAACCAGGTCATAAAAATTACCAGAATTTGATTCTTTTCCTCGAAGTGCTAAATCATACATGCCGCAAAATAGGATTGTAGAAATGATGGGATCTAGTTAGTTACGATTTTCTTAAAATTTTCTTCTAATTGATGAGTTCAACTGCTCATCTATAGAAACTGCTTTGGCTTCCAATCATGCAACAAAATTGCTTGCATCTTCGTAAGTCTTTGTGCCATGCAGGGGCGCCGATAGCCAACAAGGGCCCCAGGGCAGGACATCATTGCGGGCCCCTTAATAAACAATGAGTCGTGAACAAATTGACTTAGTCGGGGCGGCCGGGCCCCCTTACAGATGCGGGCCCCCTGGCAATGCCCCCCGACCCCCCGTCTCGGTGTGCCTGGTGCCATGTGCTTTGCATCTGGCTAATTGCATCTTCGTTGAAATCTTTAAATTTTGTGCATGGTTTGATGATAAAAGCCACCTTTAAACATACAAGCCACGGTGAATAGTATGATAGCCATGCATATTTAAAAACTATGTTTCCATCATTGTCAGCTCTAAAATCATACTTTTTATCAGGGTCTAAATAAATTTAGCATTAATTTAAAAAATTCACTCAGTAGCAGAAGATTATAAACCAACAAGAGTTGCCAGATAAAAAGCTGAATGCCAAGAGAATTTTTGAAGGCCTAATCAAGTTATAGAAGGATAAATTAACAACAACAAAAAAATAAAAATTTTCTTGTGTTTGTTGTCAAAATGTTTGAATTTTCAAATGCATTTATTTATGTCAATATAAATAATTAATCTTATGCTTAACTTAAATTTAATTGAAACATGAACCTGATTAGATGATAGAAGTCCCTGTAAGGATGATATGAAATCTCTTAGATCCTATGAACCACTAATGGGACGGTTTTTATGGTGCCCTTCTTTCATTCCCACCATAGCCGATAGTGCAATGGCCATGGAGGCACCACGGGAGATATATCGGGAACTTGAGCCAAGACCTAAAAAATTTCCTTGGTCCTCACCGGAGATCGAACCAGGTACCTTTAGGTCAACAGTCGAGCGCTTTACGGCATGACCATCCGTCCCCTTAACCTGTATAGATAGCATGGACAGTTAAATTAAAAAAAACAACATGTATTTGTGCCCATTCCCTGGAAAAATCTCTAGCCACGCCCATCCAATGCACATTACATTTTAAAATACGAACTAAATCAGCTGTTTATTTGGTAATAAGACTTTACTGTTCATAATTATTTCAACCAAAGTTTAATGTTACCTGTCAAAATAATCATGAAGACTAAGGAACCTAATTTACATACAAGCTGACCACATAGTATATTTATAGTAAATGAGAAGTTTATAACTGTTCACATTTTTTATTAACGTTATTGAATTTACTGGTTGTGATTCACATGTATGCGTTTCTATGCAGTAGTCAACTGATGGTCTATGTCATAGTTTGTCACTGATGGTCAGTGTCATAGTTTGTCACTGATGGTCTATGTCATAGTTTGTCACTGTTCTATCTGTTCTTAGATTTGTTTATTTTCATACAAGAAAACGCTTGCTCACCAATGTATGTGGACCCAAATAGTGAAAAAGATTGCAGCAAATGCCGCTGCTGGCAAACATCATGAAAACTCCAGCAAAAGAACTGACTAGAACTTCTTCTTCAGGTCATAATCTGCTTGTATGTCAAGTAGCTCTAAGTTATATTCTGGAGCCAAAAAAGCCGATTTAATATCCATAGATTCGAATGAAATAGTCGGAATAAAATTTCAAAAATGTAGCGAAAACTAAGAAAATTAAAATTGACATAGGACCGCAAAATATACATCTATACGGGCTGCATAATTTACTCTAACGGGCCGTAGTTTGTCCACCCCTGGTCTATGTCATAGTTTGTCACTGCTGTCTTCGAGTTACTCCCTTCTCCCCCTATATAGGTCCCTGTCATCAACAAAACGTATACACACCGGCGGCGGAACGAAATATTTTAAGGGGGGGGGGCAAGACAAAATATGACCGAAAGACAAATTTTACCCCCTTAATTCAATAATATAATATAGTAATTCTGTAGCAAGTATTTAATCGATTTTATTAAAAAATAATATATTAAAAAAAATAAAAATGAACATTGAGCACTTATGTCGTCAACTGATTTGTAATGTCAGTTTGTTTACAAATTTAATAGTGAAATTAGATAGAAAATTACTGATAATTATCATGAATGATGATGAACATGAAACTGAAACCGGGAAACGGGAAGCTCAATAAACAAAAAGTAATTTATGAAAAGATAATAAATAATTGTAGTTTCTTTAAAAGTTACATTTGCCGTCATTCGGCAGATGGTAATACTTCTCTATACTTATAAGACGCATTTGCTGTTTGTCTGTCTGTTCCCTTAAAACTCAAGATCCAGATAACGTGAAATTTGGTACAAGTACACAAATTACATGGGGAAGGTTCCTAAACAGGTTTCGTTCCATCTCAATGGGTACTTTAATTGTAATTAAATATTTTGGATATCAAAGACATGAAAATTGGCAAACGTTTACCCCGATTTCAGGTTTTACGATTTTCTCTCACACATAGCTAATTTACGGGGAACCAAATATCACAATACTTACTACATTATTACATTCCGTTCCTTCATCCATAGGAATTGTCATCTTTGGCTACAGTCACGCCTAAGAGAGAGAGAGAGAGAGAGAGAGAGAGAGAAAGAGAGAGGGAGGGAGGGAGGGAGGGAGGGAAAGAGGAAGAGGGGGAGGGAGGGATGGAGGGAGGGAAAGAGGGAAAGAGAGAGGGAGGGGGAGAGAGAGGGGGAGGGAGGAATGGAGGGAGAGGGGGAGGGAGGGAGGGAGGGAAAGAGGGAGTGAAGGAGGGAGAGAGGGGGAGGGAGGGAGAGAGGGAGAGAAAGAGGGAGGGAGAGAGAGAGGAAGGGCAGAGAGAGGGAGGGAGGGAGGGAAAGAGAGAGGGAGGGGAAAGAGATAGAGAGAGAGGGTGAGAGAGAGAGAGAGAGAGAGAGAGAGAGAGAGAGAGAGAGAGAGAGAGAGGGGGAGAACTGCCAAAAATGTTGTGTATCACATTGCTTTAAGATAAATGTACCCTTTTATTGCATGCTAATAAAGCCTTTTTTACGCGTATTATTTTAAATCTTAATTAAACGTCAAATTACGCTTCTTAAATAAACAGAAAACCTTATTTTAAGCCCGGACAAAGTCGGGTACTTGTAACTAGTTTTAAAATATTCCACAACTCTCAATAATGTGATTACTGTAAAATGTAAAATAATTATAATTTCTTTCAAATATTAAATTTAAGAAATAAATCAAATGAATTATGAAAATGATACATATAAACTAAAATGAATTACAAAGTTAAAAAAGTTAAACAAAGTTAACATTTTAGGGGGGGGGGTAGACTGGAAATTCAAGGGCCGCCGCCACCCCTTAAAAGTTTTAGGGGGGGGGGAGGGGGCGCTGCACCCCCCCCCCCTGCTCCGCCGCCAGTGCGTATATATCTTTCATTATTGGAATAAAAAAAAACTTTAACTGGAAGACTTTGGCTTAGGCGAAACCAGTAAATGTGTGCTAATTCAGAATTTAAAAAAAAAATAACAAATAATCTAATTAAACATTGAACAAAAAAGGGAGCACAAAATATTCATAAATTATAACAAACTTTGTTTAAAATTCTAGATGATTTAATAGGTTAAAACAAAATGGATGAATAATAAAGCTAGTATTCATTGTTGACAAGAAACTCGTTAGTTAGTAGAAATTTGAGCGCTGTGTCTGTGTGTGTTCGTGTGTGTGTGTGTGTGTGAGTGTGTGTGTGAGAGAGAGAGAGAGAGAGAGAGAGCGCGAGAGAGAGAAAGCGCGCGAAAGAGAGAGAATATCATGGAAAGATTTCATTTCTTTTATAACCTATTTATTTATTTTTAAACACGGCTGCCAACTCTCTTTTTAGTAATTATCCAGAAAAAGACGTAAAAAATCGAGAATCTTAAGGATCTAAAAAAAAAAAAAAAAATTAGATTTTTATCTCAACGAAAAATTACAAACTATTCCATATACTGTTACTGTTTTATCATCTTTATTATTTCATAACTATCAAGATGGAAACAAATATCCACTTTCTTTCAAATTATTTTTTTTTTAATTTTCTTTTTAAGAGGACTTCAAAATGAATTGGCTACACAATTTAATATAGTGTACTAAAATGTTATTGTAAGAAAGAACAAAAATTTACAAATAGAAGTATATTATTGCAGGCTAATATAAAAAAAAATCATTTTACTAACCCATACAAGTCGTTTGTTTTGAAAATGTAAGGATGGAAAGTAGACGACCTAAAAGAAGATGATAACATAATTTTATGAATAAGGCATATTAAATATAATCTATTATTTACTGAAACTGTCAAAAACAATTGTTGTGATTTCAATTGCAAATTCTGTTTTTCTGACAATAAAATCAAAATAATGTATACATATAGAAATAATAATTAAAAGGCCAAAAAAAAAAAAGAGTATAGAAGAATTATCCATTATCTAGAAGGCAGTTTATTTCTGGATAGCTCGAAATTTATCTTAAGATCTGGATAAAAATTATCCAAATGAGCAGCCATCGATAAAATTAGCAATCGGATATTCCGTCTGGAGACTACTGAAGTGCCTTTTTCCTGTTAAATCAACTATATGGTTTAGCAACACATTTGCTGTCATGTTACATGGAAAAAAAAAGAGGTTTGCTTAAACAAATAATTTGATTTCTTTACACCTTTAATCTGGTAGATTTTAATTATAAAATCTTATTTTAGGGGCAGAAATCCTACCGATTCTAATATGAATATGATATGGCACATGGATTTGTATGTTCGAGTATGCTTACATTAATTAATCATTTTAAATTTCATTATTAAAAAAAATCCAGGAATTTTAGTTCTTGTAGTCGTTTATGAAAAATACCGGTTACATGATTATGATTATTAAGTAGAATAATAATATTTTAATGTCACTCTACTGTGGCTTATTTATCTCATCAATACACAACAGTGTCAACAGTCAACATAAAAATATGTCTTCTCGGAAACCCAAACATTGATTGATACATTTACATACTATAGTCTAGTATAGTAACTATACATTGAAAAATTGATATCTACGTAAATTTTCGATTTTTAACACTATATAGTAATGCTGCTAGCAGAGTAGTACTAGTTATAAGTTATTAGTTAACTATAATTTTAATAACACAACAGTCAACATGGAACCCAGTGCATTTTTTTTCATAAAATCAAAATCTTGTCATGGTGTCAGAAGAAATGCTTGGAAATAAAAAAAAACTTCATTCAATGACTCATGTATAATTTTCTGAAATAGCATAACTTCAAGAGAAACAGTTAAAATTAACACACAAAAAACATACAAAACTTAACTGACAGTAATAAATAATAGAAGGCTTTAATTTAAAGACTTAATAAGGGCCTGTCCATTTATGATGATTCATCAAGTCAACAATTTACAGACATTCAGGGACGAGTGTTACCGGTCTAACTTTTAGAGAAAAATGTTTGGATGTTTTTATGCTATATACAAAGCACAAACGAACAAAGATTTATATATTTGTATAAAGTTATGGACTAACAGCATATACAATTTTTATATAACTGATGTTATATATATATTTAAACTTTATTATACTTCAGCACTTTAAAGCATATTTCAGACCCCTCTTCTACATTTGTTGTCATTTCATAAATTGTTAAATTTATGGTAATTACCCTAAAAAATGCCAAAAAAAAATGTATCCCCTCCCCCCAATCAATACAAATATAAGGATTGATGACATATAATACAAAGCAAAAAAAAATTAATTTATCTTTCCCCTCACGATCAACTACATGACCTCCCTCATCCTAATTGTAAAATAGAGAAGAGTACACCCACCCCCGAAGATAATTTTTGCATGGGAATAATTAGCAGCTAGGAAAATTGAAAATAATTCTTTTCTTTTATTCTTTAAAACAATAATACAGAATACATTGTAAGATGATTGATGTTCCATGTAATATTTGTAACTTTGTAACTATTTCGGCCTACACTTTAGACACACATGCACATACAAGTATAAACTAATTATTGTAATAATATTCAAATAATTATTTATGCCATGTAAGCATTAATTTATAAATACATTTTTGTAAACAAATTTGTCATATATTTAACTTTTTTCCTTCCCATTTAGATCTAGCAACCAAAATGAGTAGAATGAATGACAGAATACTACTTGTAGTGGCTGCCTTCTGGATTATGTATAATCTTACTCCGTGTGCTCCTGTTGATTCTCAATGTCGTACTATTTGCAAAGAAGGAAATTATTGTAATTTAACTGTTTGTGTTCTTTGTCCAGCTGGGTGAGTTGATTGTCAATAAATTATCTTTTACATTTAAGAAGCATTGATTTATTTCACAAATAGGATATTGCAGTATTTTTATCTTTTCAATTTGTTAATGTATCTATATCTATATAAATAATAGCGGTGTGGGTTCTGCGTTAAATCAAAAGTAAAGAATTAATAGAACAGTATTCCATTTTAAAATATTAATCATGGCTCCTACCCAATCTTGATTCAATATTTCTTTTTAAAAAATCTACAGTTTTAAATAGTTTCTGTGGTTTTTATTATGAAACGTTTAAGTCCCAAACATTAAATAATAATAATAACATAATATCATTCAAATTATTGTTGTTTTTATTACAACAGATAGCATTTTAAAATCGTCAAAAGGAAACAATAGTAATAATCGAAAATTCTCTGACAGTGAGAATAGCGAGCGTTTTCATCGTAACTAATTTTGTAAATAAAGTTCTTTTCAAAAGTCGATCTAATATAAAAAAAGAAATTCTGCTTATTTCTATACAAATTAAGTTCTCAGCTATCCCATTATTTCATTTTTGAAAATAAACTTTTAAAAAATTTATCCTTCAGATTTCTTCAAGAAAAAGAAACAACAATAAATCAGATTTTTAATTTCGTTCATAACTTAAAAAAAAATTATTTTGCAGGGTACAGCTAGTACTACGCATATTTATTATGATGGGAAATTTTAGTTGAGATTTCACTGCATTTAGCCTGATATTATTTGTGATGTTATGGATTAAAGTGATTATTGATAATGTTTTTCTTTTTATAAAAGTTTTTTATTTAAAAAGTAAAATTAAAAATAGAAATCTTATATTTCTGTGTGATAATATTTTAAAAAAATAAGGGTATGTTAATTGGGAAGTTTTGAAAATGAACTTTAAACATGATAATGGCTATTAAATTTATCACTCAAATTAGCTCAATCACTTAATCATTAGACGAAGATTTTTTTATAACTAAGTTTTTTTTTTCATCCCACTTAAAAATATTACATTGATTACATTTGACATTTTTTATTTTAGTTATTTACCATAAAATATTTTTTTAACCATTTTTTGTAGGTATTATCAAGAATTTAGAGCTCATAAAAATATTTCCTGTAAGCCATTGACAGTAAAATCTGATGGAGGTTGGATTCTCCTTAATCCTGGTAACTCTTCTAAAGACAATGAGTGGGGTTGTAACAATAGCTCTTTTATATATAACAATTCTGGTACGATAGAGTGTCGTGAAGCTGGACAGCAAACTACAGCTGAGTCTGACTTATTGACCACTGATTTGGAAAAATCCACTGGAATGGTCACAATAAATACAACAACATCTCTTCAAAACAGTCCTGATAATATAGTAATAATTGGTGTTATATTGGGTTTTTTCTTTTTTGTAGTTTTTATAATAGTTTTGCTTTTCAAATTCAGGAAAAGGTTACCATGTGTTTCTTGTGGACAAAATAAGAGCTCAGGTAATGGAATTGATGATTCACACAATGATAACTCAATTCCAAATGAAAATGATAAAATGTTAGACATCAAATCTAGTGATTTAAATTTGGATGACAATGGGGAGCATAGTTGTACCCCTTCTGTGGGAACAATTTATCCAAAGACGAATGGACCTAAAAATATGAAACCTATTTCTGAAAAAGGTAACAATGATAACCTAAGTTCTGATGAAACTGAACTAAAGAAAATTCCTCCTGCACTATCAGATAACAATATAACTAAATCTAACAGTTCATGTGCAACAGGTAGAAATATGGAACATGTAAAAGTTAGTGGTGGCACTTTAAAGAATGTAAATAATCAGGAACTACATTTATCAAAAAAAAAAAAACATGCCCTAAATACTGGACAAAAAAACAATTATGAGACCACAAGTCCTTCATCGCATGATATAGAACTAAGTGACATGAAAAGTAAAATAGACTATGCAGACGGGAAGAAAAAATTAACAGAAGCATTTGAAGCAATGTGCATTAAGTTGTGTGAAGAATTGGGTACACGTGATGGTGATTATATAAAAAAACAATTGAATTGTCATTCAGATGTAGAAGTTAACGGTTATGTGTTAAACTTTACTGCTTGTCTTTCTAAATGGAGTGAAAACTTCCTTGTAAATCAGCTTGAAGATGGTCTTTGGTTTCCTCTAAGTAAATTGAAAAGTTTCTTAAAAAATAGAGAGAGAAATGACATTCTTGAAAAATTTGATCTTCTTACTGAAGAAGTAATGCTTCATATTAATGAACTGAATAAAAACAATGATGTGCCAAAATGTATTTCTAGCATAAAGAAATAAAATAAATAGTAAGCCACCCTTTTTACCATTGGCTGAGTTCGCATTTCCTTTATATCTTAAAATGTCTGGGAATCTCCCAATGTCCTCTGCCTGCAACATTTATTTATTTATATCATAATATACCATAACTAAGACAGGACATAATCATGCATAGTAATTGAAACCTATACAGAGGAGTGAAAATCTCCAACCAGTGACTGTGCGTTTGAGAAAACTGGAAGCACATAAAAAATTGAGCTGTGATTATCTACATTTTATGTTTTAATAAAAAAATGAAAATCTTTAGAAAGTAGTTCTAGAAATCTTCCCTAATAAAAAATACACATTGAAATTCATAATATGATGAAAGTAGCAATTTACGATGATCTTGGAGAAACACACTGAAAGAACTGTTTAGAAATAAAAAATACTAATGGAGATTTACTACAATACTGACAACCGGGTTTCAGGATGAGATGTCTGCTGAACATATTATTGTACCATCTTATCTCTATGTCAGAGTACTATGCAGGGCCTCTTATTTCTATGCCAGAGTACTATGCAGGGCCTCTTTATTTTCCATGAAAATGCTAAAACATTGCTTAGTTAACAGCTGTTTAAGAACCCATAGGGTAAATCAATGGAAAACTCATCTCTTTTTCAAAGCTCTTCTGAAAAGTCCTATTGACTATGTGTTTTGTTATTTTTTAAAATTAGATTCACGATCTGCAAAACAATCTTCCATACATTTTTGCATTAAAGTATTTGGTTATGAGATGCTGGCAGTGAATTATGCAGTGATCATGAATGAAAGAATGAATTTTGGGTTAATTTTTTAGTAGACCCTATCTGTGCATGTGTTCTGTCAGTCACAAACATTTACAGTTTATCAAACTTGCTCATTACTTCATCAAGTCTATTTCTAACATCAATACCATCAGTTGCTTCTATAAGACTTCCTAGATTCAGCATTTCATTTTTGATACTCACTTCTGTGGATACATAGAGGACAAAAATGGTTTACTGGAGAATACAAATTTTGCATCTCTGTCTAATTGCATCAGTAGGGCCTATGTAGCTCAGTGCTATGCAGGGTCGAGGCGTGAGTGTTTCCGGTCATAGTCATATTTATAGAAAATGCTATATAATAGTACAGTGTTTATTGAATAGAGTTATCATAATCATTCATAATAAAATAACTACAAGTTGAAATATATATATATATATATATATATATATATATATATATATATATATATATATATTAGGGTGGGTCAAAAAATTTTTTTTTATTGAAACATTATTAAAAAGTTGTTACATCATGGTAGTACATGGAATATGTACAAATATTTGAAAACTACATAGTTTTACTACTCCCAACTTTTGTTCGAAATTTTAACTATATTTACTGTGAGTTTTTTGTGACTGAACGTGTTAAATTTGTGCCTAGGTTATTCAAAAAAGAAATGATATGCATATAAAATTTGTGTTTTATCTTTATAACCTTTTTTATGAATAACTAATTAGTTCAGACAACTGTAATAAGCATTGCATCCATTTTTCTCTCAATGTAACTGGTGTACCATGTTTTCATTATCAGATCACGCATGGTTGTTTTATTTCATTTTTGATTAATTTTTCAATTATTTTATTACGTTATTCCATGAATATGAGTTCTTCTACAAGACGTGCAACTGTACATTCTGTGTTTCGGTCAGCAGCTGAATTGCCTAAATGACAACTTCCAACCAGTGAAGATGTTTTCAAGGCTATTGGTGGATGCTTAAAATGGAACAATACAATCATAGCCTTCATTCACGAGCGCACGCATTAGCGCATGAAGTTAAACAATTATATGACCAGGCTAGAATCCCTACAAATGACATTACCAGTAGAATTGTTCGAGTAAAAAGATGCAAGTGTTAGGGATAGAGGAGACTGTAAATGTCCACAATCAGTAATAATTTCTGTGCTTGAGTGGGCATTTTAGGTGGATCAAAAGACGGCAAGAAATATGCTCATAGACAATGTTGACAAGCAAACAACAAAAATATTACAAAATCGACAGAAAAGAAAACATTCATTGATGCAGGGTGGCGATCAGATAGGAACCACAAATGATAACGTCAATGATGAGAAAGATAATGATATTCCAGATCAGGATGCTGAAGATGATGAACTACTTGATGCAGACTTCTCCAGCGATGAGGAATGTTCCAAATAACAAAACAGATATCAATATAAAGCAGTGGATAGATGTAAACTAAGCAATAGGGATACATGTCTTATCGTTAAAGCTGTGTTGAAGGACTTAAACATGTTAACGCCATCTACAGCTCTGGATCCAGCAAAGATGTGTCGACATAGATAGGGCAGCCAAGGAACATACTGATGAGAGCAAAGATGGTTAACAAAAGCGAACAGGATTTTTGCGATCCATCTTGTTAAAGTGGGGCTAGAAACTTTTTCTATATGATACAACTGCTTCAGAACCTTGATACTGCTGATCATTCTATTATATTGACTGTATTGTAACATAACTGCTACTTTACACATCCAGAAAACATTCTATTGGCTGCAGTTAGGACAATGATGAAGAAATTGGAAGGTATGCAGTAAATAAAATCATAACAGCACGACATAAACCAGATCCATGCAGAGTTAGAATTTTTCAACAAAAATGACATAATCCTGAATATTGCAGCTAAATCATATGATCAGATGATTAACTGGGATCTTTGTGCAGTGACATCCCCATCTCTGCTGGAACATATTTGTGATGATAAACTTAAACGCAACAACCCAATCATACTGGATCAAATTCCCTGTCACTCTCAAGCTGTTGAAAGAGCAATTAAAGAAGTTACTGCTGTTAGTTTGAAAGTATACGGACATTTCAAACTGTACGGACATAGCTCTCGACATGGGATAGTTTTACAAACAAAGAAATCAAGGGATAATCTTCAGAAAATTGAAAGCAAAGCAAGTTTCCTGTGACAATCCATAAACAGTATTATTCATATGTACATTGTATATTTTGCATGAACGATTTATAGATTTGTACAATTTCATATTACTTATACCAAACATTCTAAATGTTGTAAAATGTCATAAATTGGGGGGGGGGTACCCGGGTCAAAGCAAAATCTTTTTTATTATTTAAGTTTAAGACATTTTAATATCTTAGTAATGATATAGTAGATTTAAAAATAATTTTGTTCAAAAAAAAAATATTAACATATTGATATTTGTGGTGCGGCATGCCGCCATCTTGAAATTTATGACCTTTTTGTGGCAAATATTTCTGAAATATTAATAGACTGTTTCATATAAAATGTACAATTTTATAATCAGAAAAGCTTACTTTAGGGAATGTCAAAGTACTTTTTTGATAATGTAATAAATAATTTTTTTATGAATTTGTATGGTGAAAATAAGCCAAAAATGCTAATTTTGAAAATTAAAAAAAAAAAAGGACTATAAATTTCTTGAAAAGCCTCTGAAATTCTATAAATGCACCTCTTCTACATAAAAATTAGAAGTTTTATCAAAATCTGACAGGTGGATTTTGAGATTTTCTTGCCATAGTGAAGCAAATGTCAAAAATATTTTTTCAGAGAAAAATGACTTTTAAGTATTTAAATTATTGAAGTTTCTGAATGATTAACATTCTGAAAATACATTTTAATTGATCTAAAAAAATATTTTCTGCAATATAATTAATTCATAGTTATTATTGACATGTTTTAGTATCTAAGAATGGAAAAAAAAAAATGTTTTCAAACATAGTGCATTCCCCCCCCCCCCCCCCCCCCCACCGTACCCCCTTGAATTAAAAGTTGGGAGTGGAAGACATTTTCTGATTTTTACAAATTTTACATTTTTACAATCAGTAGGATCATAGGCAACTTTTTGAATATGTTTCAAATTCCCAACTCCAAAAAAATTTTTTTGACCCACCCTAATATATATATATATATAATCATTTTTATATAAATTGTATATGTTGTTTGTCTAATAATTTATAGAAATATATATATCCATGTTCGTTTGAGCTTAGTGCCTAGCATGAAAACATCAATAGATTTTTCTCTAAGATTTATGGCCGGCAACACTCACGCCTCATCCCTGGTTGTATGGTATGTCAAGGAAGCTGTGTGAAAATATGCAACCTAGTATTATCTGGATCAAAATTGTTTAACCCTTAAAGAAGCTTTGATGGATGGCAAAAGCAGAATAATTCTGTTCAAACTATTTTGTAATAAATTATTAAGATCTTAAAATTTAAAACAAGCAATTTAAGTCTTTTCCGTTTCGGACAAAGGACATTTTAGAGCATTTTCGTGTACGCAGTGGCAACAGCTACGCTGGACAAAATCCGTATTTTTTTTCCCTGTTACAGCCATAGATTTTGCTCCACGCGTATAGGTTTTGATAAATAGAGAGGGAAGTAATCATGTTGAATAACTGTTACAAAAATAAATAATGATTACGCCCCTTTGATTAGCTTTTATTATTTATATTTAAAATATAAGCTAAAACGGTACTTAAAAAACTCTTATATTCGGCCCTGAGAGGTCAGATCGCGAAATGGACTTTTGATGTACACTTGGCAGGCCAAGACCTACAAAATGATATATACATCATGGGTCTAGGACTTATGGTTGTTGAGATCTAGGGTGATGACGGACAGACAGACAAAACGGGGACAATAGAGCATTTTTTTTCGAAAATGCTCTAAAAATTAGACAAGATAAAATATGTATGTATAAAAATTTTAGATGATTGTCAAAAAAAGGTTTTAAATATTATTAAAAGAAATAAATAATTTTAAAATGTTTTTGGGAGCCACAAAATACAAACCAAGATCCTAATATATAAGCCACATTTGGGCCCGCTTGCTATGGGATTTGAGCTCAATACCTCAACATTGCTGACTTTTCACCATCTCATCACCATTAATTTATTGTACATCTGCTAAATAAAATTGTTTTGACATGTAAAGTGCTAAGGTTCAATATATTTAACTTTATATTATTAATACAATAATCTCACATTTAATTTGACATGGTCACTCCCAATGATTTGTCTTTGTCCGTAGAGTACATCTTTGATTCCACCTAGTTTCTAACATTGAGTAAGTAGGTACAAATTATGCAATTCCCTAGCATGCCTTGTCTCAGAGATGGGCAATCCTTTAGCATGGCATGCCTGGATCAAAAGCAGTTTGATGGAGTGTTTAAGAACTAATATAAATTAAATATAGTAGCATTAAATGTGTTGGCCAGATCAAAGAGACTGTATTTATCCATGCCTGCTTTGGATCTATCTATTTCATAAGGTTTTTGACTAGTGTCTCTTAGAATGTTGCTACCCAGTTTTTTTCAGCAGTTCACAGCAACTCTGAAATTAATTATGTAACAATACACATAGATCAGATGATTAAATTAAATAAACTTTATTCAAAATTAAGAACAGGTTTTTCTGATTTTCAACCCTGACATGTATAATGCAATTAATATATTTTAAATTTATTATCATATTTGAAACTCTGTGTAGATTTTCACTGTTACATTTTTATTTGAAAATAATTGGTTAATTCCAACGAAAGAAAAATTGTAAAGTTTACTATGTATATACATATTTATATATACAGTATTTGACTAACGTGACTTAATTCTTTGAACTCCTTGCGAAGCAAAGAGCCTCTGCAATCTCTCTCCAGCACACTCTGTTTTGGAAGGTCTTTTTCAGTTCTCTTCATGTTTGGTTGCAACTTTTCATTTCTTGTTCGCAAGGCCTTCTCCAAGTGGTATTTCTGCGGCCTGCCTTTCTCTGGCCTTGGGGATTCCACTGCAGAGCCATTTTGAAATGACTTCTGGAGGCTTCCTGAGTGAGTGGACAATCCATCTCAATTGGGTGACTCTCCACGTTTCTGCACCAGTAATAACAATGATTTAAATATTGGACTGTCCACATTATGTATGAAGAGTTTTATCTATCTGTATATAGGATAGATACATTATTTTTAGATCTCTTTTTTTTTAAAATATAATTGTACATAAATATAGATCAGTAATGTTTGAAACAAACTATCAATCGAGGCATTTATTTATATATATTTTTTTTTAAACTTCTATTAAAAACGTAAGTTGTTTTTTATGGTTTGTAGACTTTAAGAGTTAAGTTTTTGTCCTCTTGTCATATTTCTGATAATTTTGTATGAAATATTTTCATATTCTTTTGTCTTTTAGTGTCTCTTTTTATTTCCATATAAGAATTGTAATAAAATATTTAGACTTTCGACAAGTACTGCAAGAGTATGTAGAAAAATAAATAATAATTCTTTAAAATATCCAAAGTTTGATCTAGTTTTTTTTTCATTCACAAGCTCGGACTATCATATCCCCATCAAAGTATTTTGATTTTAATTTATGATCCATTTGATCATAAGGAATGCACATTTAAATTGTATCTATATATATATAAAACTAGTAGTGAACCTGGCAATCTGTAGCAAAATAAGCTATTACACAAGCATTGTAGAATATTTACATGAATAAACAAAATTGCAACCTTCACAGTTGTAAAAAAACAACAACATAGATACTAAAAGAAATATTTACCTTGGGGTGGGGTGACTTGTCATAGTAATTCTATGTAAATCACATGTGCTGTGTCTAGTGGGGGAGTAAACCTTTTGCTAGTTATGT
Source organism: Bulinus truncatus (assembly GCA_021962125.1). Classification (NCBI taxonomy): domain Eukaryota; kingdom Metazoa; phylum Mollusca; class Gastropoda; family Planorbidae; genus Bulinus; species Bulinus truncatus. The sequence goes on along the minus strand of JAGDYQ010000003.1, from coordinate 12,788,761 downwards.
GACAACTAATGAATCAAAAGTTTTTGTTTGATTGGTTAAGATGTAAATGTTTGATAAAGTTCTTATGTAATGACTGGCTGCAATTTTATTATCTTACATCTAATGGTTAATGACTTTTACCTCTAGTCATTTCCAGTATTGGCTGTTCTTTTGTTAAGATTTTATTTTTTTTAAATTTTGTTTGAAATAATTTTTTAAAAGTCTCCTCAAAAGTACTTATTTAATTTGATAATGATATACATTGTAATGCTTTTTGTGTGTTAATATTTATCCAACTTGTCTGACTTGTCAAGGTGTTAGTTATAATAGAACAAAACTTAAAGAAAATTAATATGTTAAAGCAGTGGTTATATAACTGTCGGTTGCAGCCGACTGTTGGGGTGCATACAAAATTAAAATTTTAATTTAAAAGATAGAGAATCTTTATATGTATAAAATAAACTCTGTATATTAAAAAACTTAGTTTGCAAATCTACAGAGTAAAAAGGAAATCTATAAATACAATTAGAAGTCTTTTATTCTCTTTCTTTTATCTGAGGTTTAGTTAGCAGGTGAGTCTCAAAAACAAAATAATTTTTTTTGGTGGGTTGCAAAATCAAAACTGTTGTCCAAATGAGTTACGAAGTATGAAAGTTTCAGAACCAATGTGTTGAAGAATTTTTTATTTTATTCAATATTATGCACAATATTTTTTTTTTTAAATAATTGTGCCCATTTCCTGTTGATATGTAGCAAGAATAATGTGCTTTTAATTATATATATATATAAAAGTAAATTTGTTATTTTTCTTTTTTTTTTTTTTAACTATGAGATCAAATGTATAAAATGTTCATTTTGCTTACTCATTACTGCCATTCCTTCTGACTAAAAGAAACCCAAAACATTTATTACTATAACTAAACATATTTTCACGTCTCATGCTTATCTTTGTTTTTGTTTTAATTGTTTTTTTTTTAAAGAAATAAGAGCATTTAAAATTGAATTTATAAATTTACTAGTGTAAAAGAAATACATGAAATTGAAAGAAATCAAGGATTTAATACCCCCCCCCCCAATAAAAAATATTCTTGTTTTGTAAATAAATTCTATTTAAATTAAGTAATATTTCCAGCATGTTTATTATCTGAAAGATCTGTAATATAAATGTAATTTTTAAATATGTTGAAAATTGTTTTATGTATGTAAGAGTTTTATTTTAGTCTGAAAAACCTTTTTTATTAAATAAATCTGGAGCACATAAAAATGGATTTGTGTAAAAGTTTTTTTTTTATTTAGATAATTCGATAAAAAGCATAACTTTGAATCTGTCATACAGCTATTATATTTTAAAACCTCTAATATTGTTGTAATACATTTTTTTTGTGAAGTCACTGTCAGGAGGAGACCAATATGATGCTAAATGGACCCCAACTGTGGCTGGCTAGACTCTAATAGTCTCCGTTACGGCCCCCTCCACCACCACCCAACCAAAAACAACAACAACCTAACAACTGTTATAGATTATAGGTTGCTGTAAACAACAACAACAACATCATAATAATTGTTTTTGTTATAGGTTGCTGTAAAAAAAAACACCCTAACGATTGTCATAGCTACAGGTTGCTGTAACTCCAGATACCATTACCAATATTGCTAAGGCCAATAACCTGATCACATCACGAGACAATGAAATTGGGGTTATGCACCTTGAAACAAACAGTTTCATGCCTCTGACTTCTGAGTCTGCTGATTTTGTTCCTGAAAATGTATTGCTCACCATCACGGGTGCCATCGCAAGGGGAGGCAACCCAAACAATTCCATGGGTTTCCTAGGGCTTCATTTTTTATCGAAGATTGTTGGGGAGTTGGGGCTTATAATTTCTAGCTGCGGCTCTGCTACAAGACTCAGTGAATAGGTCTCGCCGTACACAAATATATGTTATTTTACTTGCATATCTCTATTATTGTTACACAATCATTTATAGCTTTGTCATTTTCTAAGAAGAGTACAAACGGAACAATACATTTTCTTAACTTCGCCTAACAAAAGTGAAGGATACAGTTGATAACAAAAATATAGATGATACAGTTGATATTAAAAATATAGATGATACAGTTGATATTAAAAATATAGATGATATTGTTGATAACAAAAATATACATAATACAGTTGATATTAAAAATAAAGATGATACAGTTGATAACAAAATATAGATGATACAGTTGATAACAAAAATATAGATGATACAGTTGATATTAAAAATATAGATGATATTGTTGATAACAAAAATATACATAATACAGTTGATATTAAAAATATAGATAATACAGTTGATATTAAAATATAGATGATACAGTTGATAACAAAATATAGATGATACAGTTGATAACAAAAATATAGATGATACAGTTGATAAAAAATATAGATGATACAGTTGATATTAAAAATATAGATGATACAGTTGATAACAAAAATATACATAATACAGTTGATAACAAATATATAGATGATACAGTTGATAACAAAAATATAGATGATATTATTTATGACCATAATATAGATGATATTATTGACAGGGGTAGACTGGGGTGTTCAAGCGGCCCGGGAAAAAACGAAAAGCGGCCCTATCTTCATGAATTTTATTTTCCTTGTGCATTTTTTCCATCCAAACCTAAGGGCCGAGGCCTCCAAAGTAATGGAGTAATTTTAAAAATTACAATATACAGTAACAAAAAAAAAAACGATAAATGGAATTTATAATTGTGTGTAAAATATCAAGAATGCGTCAATTCAAGTTATAAATCGATTTATTCGGACTCACTGTGATGGTTTTTATAGTATAAGCAATTTCTTTAAGCTGAGTACCATTTCGTTCACTTAAAACATCGGTTTCTGTTGACATACGCATAAAAGCTTCAAGGTGTGTAGAAGACAATGAGCTTCGCAAACGATTCTTAATGTATTTCAGAGAAGATCTCTCACAAGCTACTTGGGTAGAAGACAGAGTCAATAAAAGTGTATATGCACTTAAGAGATACTTGTATGTTTGCCCATAGAAACTGTATTTATGTAGTACAGAAAAGCAGCAAACAGGACATTTTTTGCAAAAATTGCATTTTTGAAGTTTCTCACTCTTATCCACAACTTGGTCGTCTCAGAGTTCATGTGGCGAATCTTCAATGACGCTGTCCTCTACTGAATCATCGAACATTTGGAAAAGGTATTCGTCGGGGACAGGATTTTTAAATGTGTCCCATTTCTGCGCAAAGTCAGTTAGCTCTTCTCTGAGATTAGTCGCTGTGGCGCTTTCATCCAATTTAACGAGAATACTGCTAAGGCGCTGCATCGCTGATGTAGCCAAACCTTGTTTGATATCCTCAAAATTCTGTGGATCAAGACAGGCAATATCTGCTTATAAGGAATCGTGACTTTCAAATCGCTTTTCAATATTTTTTACCATTTTGTCCATGATGCAGTTATGAACTTCAATGCGAAATCTGTCCGATGCATTATTTCCTACTACCTCGTGCGTTCTTCTCTCATCAGACATCGCTTTTGGTTTGTGTAAACATTTCTCTATAAATTTTTCCTCAATGGTAATTTCAACGAATTCTTCTTTCAACTTGTTATTAGCCCAGGAAACAAATCGTTTGGCACTGTCGAGAACACCATCGAAATCTCTTGAAATATTTTCTAACAACTTAACAGTACAATCTACATTACTGTATGCTTGCAGTGCATCCATTCCGGTGGTTTGTATCCCTGATTTTTACATTGAATGCGCCCGATTGTGCTAGTTCTTGTAACGTATAAATCAATTCAATGAACAATGATGAGTTTGGATTATCGAAATTTCCAAAAAAAATTTGAACGCACGTTCTTTGGCCCACCATCGCGTTTCCCCAATAATATTTAATCTTTGGTGTCTAGATTTCTGTTGGTGATCGACCCAAACATCCATTATTTTATACGATTCTCTAAGAACACCGCACATGCGTTAAGCAGTTGAAATAGGCTAATTGAAGAGGTTGTGGTTTGAGTAGTATCACTTAGAACAAGATTCAATACATGTGCTTAGCACCAGACATGAATTTGATGAGGTGCAACGTCACTCAGCCATTTAGTAAACCCATTGTACTGTCCTTGCATATTGGCTGCCCCATCTGTAGCATTACCGACACAATATTCAATATGTATGTTACATTTAATGAGTTTTGAAATAATTCAAACATACCTTTTCCAGTAGAAGATGTACAGTTTGCAACGCATATCAATCGCTGATGAACTTTATCTCTTACATATCTTATAATTATTGAACATTGGTCCTTCGCACTTACATCCTGAGTTGTATCTAATTGAACTGAAAACATACCAGCAGATTTAATTTCCTCCGAAATAGTTTTCTTTATTATTTTTCTTATTGCATCAATGATGTAATTCAATGTCGTCTTCGATATGAGGGTAATCAAATTTCATTTCCCCGTATTCGACAAACTAGATGCATGTCTGTCATTACTTTTCTCAATAACCATATCAAGATGTTTTTTAATTATTGGGTCAAATTTTGACAAGAATAATAATATTTCCAAGAAATTTCCATGATGGATTGTATCGTCGTTTGATGTATAGGCAGCATCATTTTTTGACCGATAGCTAAGACCACGTTTTCCAATCATTTTCAGAATCTCAATTACTCTTTCCAGCACTTGTCTCTTTTCTTGAACTTGGTGGCACCTTTTTTATTTTGCTGAGAGAATAAAATGCTTACATACATTATATAAGCTTCCACACACTTCTCGTGATATTTGCTATTTTCGTGTTCCTATAATCTTTGATGCACATGTTTCCAGGAATTCATTCCCTCTGCCGTATGCTAAGCATACTGAGCAAAACAAAGCTTTAGATTCTTTACAGTATGACACCCAATTCCTTTTGATACCATTGCTTCTGAAAAATACTCGATGCGCATTTGTAAATGGTAGATCAGTTTCACTCGCACTTGGCTGTAATTAAAAAAAATAATTGTAAAGTATTCTTTCGATGACGTTTGAAATTGTAACTGGTGTTTTTATCACCGATAACTGAAGTATCATTTTCGGAATTTAGATCTACCACTGCCAGCGTTGTTGTCATAAATATTGTGCTGTCAGTTAACTCCGTAACATTTTCTAAATGTAAGGTGGGAATCATGTTTGTTGGCACTACTGAATGCTGATTGTTGTCATCGCTTTGATTTGTGTCGGGTTGTGTACTTGTAGAAGGTGTTTGTTGAGAGACGGTGTCTTTAGTTTGAATTGGAGTGGCTTTAAATAAATCAACTAGATTTCGGCATTTAGCTCTATCTTTACCAAGAATTTTTAGTTTCTTATCTCTTAATTTCTCCGCACCACCTTTACATTTACATTTTGAATTTATATCACTCATAACCGTAAAATATTTTATTTAATTAATTCTTCTTATTATTAACTAACAAATAAAGTAGAATGGAAGATGTAAATTCTAACATGGCGGTTGACCGTGAACATCCGTAGTACGGAGCTCTTTATTGACGTAAGAGTATGGCCGCTGTTGGTTTGGACATTATGGACCGCCATTTGGGTAGTTGCCTCTAATATCACCGCATATTAGTTATTAATAATTATATCACCGGTCCTGGCGGCTCACCGGTCCTGGCGGCCCACCGGGAATCTTCCCAGTGTCCCGGCGACCCAGTCCACCCCTGATTATTGATGACCATAATATAGATGATACAGTTGATGACTAAAATATTGATGTTATAGTTGCTAACAACTAATTTCATCTACCTTGATTTCATAAAACCCCTCAGGTAAAAATTCATCACAAATTTTCTTTACAAATAGCCTAACTTTTATTTTAACTAGTTCTTTTTATTAAAGTTTAATAACACATTTTGGTCTTAAATATGTGTGAAAGATCAAGTGAACTTGTTTAAATAACAATGCTTTTTTCATCGTCATGGTCATGGACATACTGAGAGAAAACTGAAAAATCAACAACTGAACAGTAATTCTTTTCCTCATCGTACAACTTAAACACTTGTGACATTTTGTTTATGTTAACATGATATGTAAATTTCATCACAATCACATGTAATGAGACCATTCCCACTACGGGTACAGTTATATGTTTGTTCCCCATTAAAAAAATACGAACCTGGAAATATAGTCGCAACCAGTACACAATAAGAGAACATAGTATGGAACCCTGTCTTTAAGTCTTTATGGGCTATAAAATAAGATAGCTGGTGTGGCGTTATGAGGGGCCGCCGTCTTCCGTTTTAAGGGCCATCAACAGGGGTGTTATCCTAAACGATATTAAGGGCCACCACGGGAACAGTGTATATGTATCATATGTAAATATTATGCCATCATATGTAAATATGTATGCCATCATATATAAATATGTATGCCATCGTGTGTAAATATGTATGCCATCGTGTGTAAATATGTATGCCATCGTATGTAAATAGGTATGCCATCGTATGTAAATATGTATGCCATCGTATGTAAACTCCCCTGAGTGCATGGTCATCCTTTCTATAGAATCACGAATCAGCGCCATTTATCACTTTGACAAGTGCGGTGCCTGACGCTAAAAGGGAACGACACGCATGTAAAGTGACATGGTGTGAAACAATTGTCGTTCCCCTCCCCTCCTCAACTGGTGCCATCATCAATAAGGACTATTCAGTGAGAGACACCAGTCACGTGATATTGTTTGGTTAGAGGGGGGATATAATTTGGCCTTTAAGGCGCCATTGTTGGTCCATGCTAGTTCCAGAGTGAACCGGTGGACGTTAATACATTTTGATTTAACGGCGAATGCATTTTGTTTGTGTGGGGGCCGAGTCCATGTAACCTATCATCGGGGCGGTACTTTGGGCGCCTCATTTGTTGTCATTGGCCACGTTAGCACCATTAATAGATAATGGGAGGGCCTATGGCAGTTAAATATGTTGTAACATGTTCGGTAAGGTGCCGGCCATGCAGTTTTGAGGTTACAAGGCATCTCTCTGCCATGTACATGCGGTAGGAGATGTGCCTTTACGGCGCCATTATTGGTCCATGCCAGGTTCCTTGGAGAACAAGTGGACATTTATGTATTTGGTTTTTTAAGATAAATACATTGTGTTTTGTTCGGGGACCGAGTCCATGGAGCCTAATGCTGTGGTTCCCAATCTCTGGGCTGCGGACCGGTACCGGTTCAGAAGACCAAGCTACCGGGCCACCCAAGAAACATTAAATTATTTCCATTTTATTTACTGTTATGTACTGATCTCGGGATTGTGGCGACTTTTCATTTATGAGAGTTCAACCGGAGGCTGATCAGCTGCAAGAGGCTTTAGTAGATAGAAGGTTGTGGCGCTCTTCTCTCTGTTCATCGGTACTTTCTCATGTTAAACAGAGCTTAGTGTACGTATCTGTTGTGTTTTATATTTTTCGCCTTTTTCTAGTCCACATTTTCTATCTGAGTTAAACTTTTTTTTCATGTTACATCTCGGTCACATGAGCTCTCAGATTTAACCTAAACATTATCGAAAATGACTACGAAACCGACGCCATTATAAAGTTTCTTTGGGAAAAAGAAAAGGACAAGACAGAATAAGAGCCGTCAACATCAGAGAAACATACAACTTTTAATAGACAATACAATGAGTCTTACTTGAAATATGGATGTATAGACAATACAATGAGTCTTACTTGAAATATGGATGTATAGACAATACAATGAGTCTTACTTGAAATATGGATGTATAGACAATACAATGAGTCTTACTTGAAATATGGATGTATAGACAATACAATGAGTCTTACTTGAAATATGGATGTATAGACAATACAATGAGTCTTACTTGAAATATGGATGTATAGACAATACAATGAGTCTTACTTGAAATATGGATGTATAGACAATACAATGAGTCTTACTTGAAATATGGATGTATAGACAATACAATGAGTCTTACTTGAAATATGAATGTATAGACAATACAATGAGTCTTACTTGAAATATGGATGTATAGACAATACAATGAGTCTTACTTGAAATATGGATGGATCGGGACATGTGATTACCACACACCAACCTCGCTCTGCATAGTTTGAGGCTACCGGCTAAGTGAACCAATGAAACCTTTAAAACTGATTCGCCACTTGAACGCCAAGCACCCTGGATTAATAGACCTGGAGTATTTTAAAGAAGAAAAAGGGGAACACGAAGGACAGAAGAGTCATTGCAAAGATTTCTCTCAAAACAGAAGTCACCGCTGGCAGCACATTTCAGCGACAATATATGGTCGCAAAACTGACTTACCTGTGTGACATATTACGTCTTCTCAACGAGCTCAAGCTGTCTTAACTGTTTTCGAGTTGGCAGACATAGCAGCTGCATCTAAAGCCAATCTGAAGTTGTGGGGACGGCCCGTGAACGTAGACATTTGGAAATGTTGCAAACATCAGTGTGGATTTAGGCGAGACTGAAACCTAATAATTCATTCTAACAGTTGGTGCACAATCACCGGTCATTGCTGTAAAAATAGTTCGAGCGCTACTTCCTAGTCATAAAGACCAACGAGCTGTTAAGGAATGGATTCGCGACCCATTTGTCAACCAACCAGGCGAAACTAGCATGTCTATGCAGTAAGAAGATCAATTGGTGGATGGCGACCTTAAAACTACATTCGAGACAACGACTTGTGTAGTGTTCTGCATTAAAGTCATGGTGAAATACCCTGAGATAAGACACCACAGAACTTAAATCCATATTGCCATTTTCGACATTATATGGTTTTCTGCAGTAAAAGCAACTAAAAAACATTGGAATAAACTAGACATAAGCAAAACACCTCGCGTGTCCTTCTCTCCTTGTTCCCCAGATGAAACCATTTAGTTGCATAGAAACAAGCTGAAGGCAAGGCCTACGGACTTTTCAAGGGCCTACAAAAGCCAGAGCATAAAGTGAGAATGAAAGTAAAATTTAATAATGTTTGTATTAAAGTAACTATACATAACCGTGTAGATGAGCACATAAGCAAGTCATGCTGAAGTGCTATATTGAAAAAAATGCCAGGGAGGATAGTCGTGTTTGTCTCATCGTTGACCAAAGATACGTTTTTATCAATTTGAGTTTAGAAAAAGAAACGTTCTCCTTCAGCACTTGTTCCGAAAATTGAAAGATAGATCCGGAAAGCAATATTTACATTTGGAAAACTTGTCACCAACCTAATTCTATATTTGTGCTGTAAGCATTTCATCCACAGTTTTCTTGTTGGCAAACATCCGTGAGAAAATAAAAACATTAGTAAATGCCTCTTTCTGATCTCATTTTCGAAACTGCTTGATCATTTGACAGAGATCTGTTCTGAAGAAAGTTGAGCATTTCATGAAGTGTTGTGTAGCAGTTCACCGTTTTCCCATCTCAGTAATAAGTCTATCTATGATAACTTTAAAAAAAACTGAGTACGGAATTTTTCACTAGAACTCATACCTAAAACCGGATCATTACCATCCACAATTTCATCATGAAATCGGTGTTGCTGTCGTTTGCGTTGTGTGCATTCTTTATAGTCCGTTTTGTGAGAGCTCTTTAGCTATATTTTCTTACATTTTAAATTTATCGGGTGTATCATGAAAGTTAAGAACAAGACTGTCATAAAAGCTGATGATGGTCGTTAAATCAATTCCTGACTCCTGAGGAGCTTGGTTAAAAATATAAATGTTTTTGGAGCATGTCTTCCAAATCACACACATTAACGCTGTCTCGATATGGTCCAACTTCTTTATGTGTGATTTTGGCTTCATACACAGTAGGTATTTAACTAAACATTTTTTTTATTATTTTTTATTTCCCGTACTGCCACAAGTGGATATGTATCATATCTATACAGAAAATATCAATAACAAACCTCAACTGTTAAAGAAGGTTACCCTCCACACGCCCAGTAAATCATATGTCATACTCGCATTTAGTATTTTAACGGTAATTGTGTTCTTTGTTGTTCCATGCACCGTCAGCATTTTATTTATGACTTGGAATACAGTTAGTTAACATCTGCAGAAGCGTGCTCTTAGTTTGACTTGTAACTTGTGTAAATTAGTTATGGGACAGAGGGAGTACTGTGGTTAGGTAAGCAATAAGTAACGTCATCTAAGGCAGAGGTTTTCAACCTTTTTTATGCTGCGGACCCCATAAACAATCCAAGCCCGGGTGGCGGACCCCCATAGCCCAAGGTACCCAGCATATGTCTTAAATTCTGTTCTTAAATTCTGCCTTGCATAAGTCACGCGAAAATCATGCACAAGTCATTTCAAATATGAAATATCTATTTAATCAAAACATGAAACAATCACCTAGTATTTATTCTAGTGGTATGTCTGTTACAGTTTTCTGTTCAGTGGTAAGGCTGTGCCTGTTTTGCACTACAGCAAGATCTTCAGTCATGCCCTTTGCCGCCAAAGCATCGCTGTAAATCACGCAGTTGGTTGCTACTATGTGTGGTGCTGCTTGTTTCCCTCGTGCGATTAAACCAAATTTACGACCAGTCATCGTAGCATCGCCGTCCATGCACATGCCAACACATTGTGTCCAGGTCAGTCCTGATTCTTAAAAAAATGCATCAAGTATACAGAAAAGGTCTGCACCGGTTGTGCATCCCGTCAGCGACTTGCAGAACAAAAAGTCTTCAACCACTTCACCTTCCCAGCAGTATGGAATGTAAACCAACAATTCGGCTGCATTCGCAATGTCTGTACTTTCGTAAAACTGAATTGAGATTCTGATATGCTGAAGGCGTAAAATCAGTTGGCAGCGAACATCTTCAGACATGTCGTCAATTCGTCTGCTCACCGTTTTATTAGACAGTGGAATGGCTTTCAGTTTTTAACTGTATTCCTTTCCTAGAACGTCTTCGCACATGTCGACTGGTGCCTGTATAATTAGATCCTCTGCAATTGTGTGAGGTTTTTTTTAGAACGCACTATTCGTAATGCTGCCAACCAAACACGACGCTCGAAGAGCTTTCTCGTTCACAGTAGTGCAGGCCATCAGTTTGCCTTTCTGTTTCAATTAGAGCTCTTTCTGCCTCTCAAAGTATTCCTTCGCTTTACAGGCAAGTTTCAAATGCACTGTGGTCAAATAGCGCCTCAATTTAGCACGCTTCATCGCATCGTTCGATAATGTTTGCATCACACGACACAAAGAGGTTGGTCAGCATCGGTTATCACTGCGGTGAAGCCGAATGGTATATATTCTGGAAAATACTTGCGCCGTTTTCTTTTTTGTTCGTCTTGGGGTGTTTGATCATCAGAATCTTCCAGGTTCTGGTCAGTTTTCCTCTTCACAAATTTATCCATGCTACTAGGCTTGGACAATTTACTTTTACAAATATTGATAAACAAAATGACCAAAACAGTTTAGTCCCGTTAACTCAGATCCACAGGGAAAAAAATTAGAGACAAAGTTTTAGAATAGAGAGGGTTTGAGTAGGTAAATATCTGTAAAAATATTTCACATTATGAAGAGGAAAATTCACATTTTAAAATTAAATCGACTACTATGACAAAACAAATACAACTCTTATCAAATATTTTGAATTGTTTACTAACATTAAAAAAAGTATTTGTCACATAAGCAAGTCACATGATAACAGAACAGCATAATAGGTTCATCGGTAGAATTTCACACCGTTTCTTGGCCAATCTAGGCTTGTAATAATTGTAGCCACTGATTAACCACACTATTTATCAACAATACATACGCCTGCTCAGATCCTGATGTTTTAACAGTGATGTCAGAGCTCAGTAAGTAAGAAATATTGCCAAGATGACATGAGTCAAAAACTCACTGCATGAAGTACATGAAGTATGCAGATCCGGAAAGCAATATTTACATTTGGATTTCAGACGAAAATATAAAGAAATACCAGCAAAGTTTTTTTTTTAAATTCTGCACATTGCTGTCTGTGCCTGAAACATTGGCATAGCTAGTATTTTTTGTTTAGCTAAAGGCTAACCAATCAACCAAGCCAAGCAATACTTCATACAAGAAAAATCACTACTTTCCTTGACTTGCCCACGGACCACTTTGAAGCTCCTCGCGGATCCCCAGGGGTCCGCGGACCACAGGTTGAAAACCTCTGATCTAAGGGGAAATACTGCTAAGTTTGTCAAAAATGTAACTGGGTTGGGCAAGGGGGAAAATAAAAAAAAAAAACGCGTTAATAATAAGGGAGCGAGTACTTTCTGGCTATACGTATGTATTTTTTTTTTTGGATGGTATGTACGATAGTGGAGGGTAGGGTAAACAATACATAAGTGGGCCGAAGAGTACCAAAATATGACAGGAAAGGGGGAACAGGGGTTGATATACGTCATTATTTCGGAAACTACTGTACGAGAAAAACACATGTTTGGCATTGTTGTTGATTAAAAAGAAAACAATTTGCATCACTTGGCGTGATTAATACATGTCAATAAACTGGTATCAATAACTAATTCAATACACATAGCATATAAACTAATGCTTAATAAATCTGTTAGAATTAATTATACCTCTTTCGTAAATTAATCTGACTTGTTTATTATGCCAATGTTATGCTATTGTAAACGATTGCCTAAGCAAAACAACTCACTGCAAAGTACGAACATATCCAACAACACTGGAGCAATGATGCTTGGAAGTTCATAAGTAGACATCAAGAGTATGCACGATGCTCAAGGGCTACAGACAATAATAAAATATGGATGTTCCGAGCTATTTTTAGAGAAGAGCGAAAGACTATGAAGACAGAACATACTTAACAGTTAATAGATAAAGGAATCGTTATTTTACACCCGAATTAAGCATGAAATATGTAGTTTAAAATGTTATATAGTGTAAAATGCTGCACACTTTTCAGAACGTTGGTGGGGAGGTGGAGCGCCAAAAAAACTCGCACATGGCGCCTCAATAGCTAGCTACGGACTGGGCTTTCATGTGCCACTGTAACGTAGATTGGAAAATGTTTCAGTCTGATTGAGATACATTTATCTGTGGTGGGTGGGGGGGGGGGAGGGTTGTTAGTGTCAAGTTAACTTTCAGTGCAGAAACATTTGAAATAGGTAAGTTGTTGAGGTTCTAAAGGACTGGATATCCAACTTGGATATTAATAGAGAGAAATGTAAATTAAACATTTCTTGTGATTTACAATGATTGAGTGAATAACAGAGTGATAATAGCCAGTAGTAACGTTCCTATATGCTTTCAGTCACAATTCTGTTAATTTTGACAAGCCGTTGTACTGTAGAGAATCTCGCTTTGGAAAATAATACATTCGCCAATAAACAGATTGACCAAGTATTTATTTAAAAAGAAAAAAAAAACATAACTTGATAAACACTTCATATTAAAGATTGCATGAGAACTGTGTGACGCTGTTCTGAATTATTTGATTAAAGTTCGATTATTTTCCCTAATTTTTTTGCGCCGACACTGAGTCCAGACAAAGTACAAACGCCGACACCGACACCGGGCAATGTACTTATGCCGACACCACCACAGGCTAAAACTGCCGACACCGCCACCGGCTCACCACCCCTGCAAATAACTACAATTAAGGGGACTGGATGGAGTGGAAGGTGCTTTTTGACACGTGTGACACTTGTTTTACTATAAAATTAACTCTTTACATAATCATTAGAATCGGAAATGGAATTTTAAACAGCAGTAATTTTTTAAAGCTACAATGAGAACAAGATCATGGGATAAATCGAATCCTTATCATACACTGGATAAAAATATCATACTGTCAGTGATGGCGATTGGTCTGTCTTTATTTTCTTTACTATTCACCATGACTAAATCGCACAAACACTATAATAACAACATGTGTCAAAACAAATACCAATAATCTCATCAGATACATCCCGTAGCCTTAACAGATGATTTGTTGCATTGGCTTGTGCCTTACCAGTTCCGGCTGGTATTTTAGTTACACCTTAAATCTTCTCAACTTCGTTCCCAGTTATAACTACGTGTGACTGCGGCTCTGGATTATCTGTAGTTTTCTCCATTATCTTTTCGTCCCAGTGAATGACCAGGGGGCATTTACTTCTAAAGTGAAACTCTGATTTCAAATTTCTTACAACAGTTTTACGATGAGCAGATTGTTTTTGACGAACCGTGGATAGGGAGAGAGATCTGCTACACAAGTTTTCATCAGTAGCTCTGGAAATAGCTGCTGCTAAAATCGTGAATTGCGATCTAGCGTAGGCCTATCATCAGGAGAATTCATCATCTTTTTGAGGATTTCTGTCTCATTTCGTTTTTCGTCTGGCATCGAACCGTAAGACAGCTGCTTCTTCTAATAAACAGGAATCTCAATGTCAAAAAAATCGTCATCTTTGCCTCCATCCTCCTCACTTTCGCTGTTGCTTTGTAGACCAAGTAGTAGTAACAGTAGCCTTCTGATGTCTTCTTTCGTCTACAACTAATCTTCGATTTTCTTCGACTGCTTTTCTTTTACAACTTCTTTCCCCTTTCTGAGATAGCTTCGTATCAATGCCTGCCATTTTCATAAGCCTTGGTCCTCATTGGTCAGCTGGGAATAACCTGTCTTCATCAATTTTGATCAACTTTTCCGCTTGTTTGTGTGCTGTATCAAAAAGTTGACTTAGCCTGTGTTCAAATATTTCTTCTGGAGTGCGTCGTGCAAAAGATTTTCTTTTCTTACTTTTTTATAATCAACATGTACTCATCAACATGTACTCATCAACATGTACTTATCAACATGTACTTATCAACATGTACTTATCAACATGTACTCATCAACATGTACTTATCAACATGTACTCATCAACATGTACTCATCAACATGTACTTATCAACATGTACTTATCAACATGTATTCATCAACATGTACTTATCAACATGTACTCATCAACATGTACTTATCAACATGTACTTATCAACATGTATTCATCAACATGTACTTATCAACATGTACTCATCAACATGTACTTATCAACATGTACTCATCAACATGTACTCATCAACATGTACTCATCAACATGTACTCATCAACATGTACTTATCAACATGTACTTATCAACATGTATTCATCAACATGTACTTATCAACATGTAATCATCAACATGTACTTATCAACATGTACTCATCAACATGTACTCATCAACATGTACTTATCAACATGTACTCATCAACATGTACTCATCAACATGTACTTATCAACATGTACTCATCAACATGTACTCATCAACATGTACTCATCAACATGTACTCATCAACATGTACTCATCAACAGGTACTCATCAACTAAAAATTTTGTCTGTGAAGTAATGTTTTGCTGTAGGGCAACTGGAGTCCAAGCATTGCTCCAGATTCTAAGAAGATCGTTAACAGTTACCTTAATGTGTTCGATATTATCTTCTTCAGTACATTGTGATTATAGAAAACCATCTTCATAGCATGACCCAAGGTTGGTAAGACGTCGCTAGGCAGACAAGAATCCGTTTTCCAATAAACCAAACTACAGTTATACGTCTTGCCAATACACTTTGCGAATTACCGCTTGATGTGAATGCCATATGAATTCAATGATTTGTAGTTAGTCAAAAACTACTTTATTATCCAGCAAACTTGAATAATGAAATAAATTCTATCTAAAATTCAAATATCACGGTATACTTTAAATTTTACTAAGAACTAAAATTGCACTATAGCAAAAGCAAGCAAGCGACACATCGGAAATGCCTCATTATGTCATACAGTGAAACTTCGGATCGCTTTAGCGACCACTTAAAGTGGTCATTTTTTTCAAAAAGGAAGATAATTAACCACAATGCATTAGAATTGGAGAAATTTGTTGTTCTCCATGCAATGATGAATCACCCTAATGATAAGTGCAGTGTTCTCTTTATTCTGTTAAGTTCACCAAACTTTTAATTATGTATAGAATGAGGGGGAGGAGGGGAGAGGTTGAACTATCAAGCAAACTGGAGACTTGAGAATTATGCGATGTTTTGTCCAGATAGCTTATATAAGTGAATTTAAGTTTAGTTCAAGGAGAGGAGAGTTTCGAGTTGAGGCGATCTTGTAATGTAGATTTGTTATGTTGGAGTATTTTGTGAACTGAGATAGTTTTATACTGAGAAGTAAATGAGAAGTCTTGTTTTTGAGGAATTGATATTTCGTAAACATATTTGTAAAGAATTTGTATAGAATTAACTTTTGTTTTTACTCCAAATATTTAATAAAGTCATAGTAGGTGTTAAGTCCGGCCTTACAAATTGCGAGGCCCAATTTAAAGAATGCTTGCGAGGCCCGTATTCTAATTTATATTACAATTCAACTTTTACTATTAATTAGATCATGTAAAT
Source organism: Bulinus truncatus (assembly GCA_021962125.1). Taxonomy (NCBI): domain Eukaryota; kingdom Metazoa; phylum Mollusca; class Gastropoda; family Planorbidae; genus Bulinus; species Bulinus truncatus. The sequence goes on along the minus strand of JAGDYQ010000003.1, from coordinate 12,772,387 downwards.
TGCGGGGCCCCTGCCAAGTGCGAGGCCCAATTCTGAGCAATCGGTTAAATTAAATCAAATTGACTTTGTGTTTTATTGGAAGTGTTTGTGAGATTTAATTATTGTGTGTAGTGAGAGATAAATAACAGACCACTCGCCAGCCATAATTGACAATTATCAATCATACATTTTCTTACTCTTGAAATTATTAGTAAATTTATTATGCTATCTATCAACATTAGTTTTTAATATTCAAAAACTCAATTGTTTACTGAATGAAATTTAAGAAGAAAAATGTTTATGGAATAAATAAGTTTTAAAAAGAACTCTCTACGGCATTGTAAATGTAGATATTTCTTACTAGAAACGACGAGACACTATTTGATGATTTAAGACTTCCCAGAGATTCAAAGAAGTTTTCGGTTATAATCAAGCGTTTTGTGTGTAGTAAGATTATTTTAGGGAAAAAAATGTTTGTTCAAGGTAATATCGAAATTTTATCAACAGTAGAGACCAAATAAGGTTTTCATGTACGTCGCATTATTTTCTTGTTTGGCTCTTCTCTTCATGACAATGTTCCTATTCTAGAACGTGTAACCAATATCAAGTACTGCAGGTGTATCAATCCTACATTTCAGTGCAGTTAATGTTGTTTTTTTGTCGACGTGAATGACCAATTTGAATCCTTTGCTCATTATCTTATACACTGTTGATTACTGTGTAAAATCATATCCTCTAGCCATAACAGAAAACGTAAATGCATAAGATCACGTTATTTTACCATGAACAGTTTTTCTCCATCAGTATATTTTAGCATAGAGTTATTTCCAAACCTGGGGCCCTTCCCCACTGAATAGATTGTGGCAATTTGATTGTTAAGGGGACAATTGGAAAACTTCAATTATAAATTATATCTTTTAAAAATTCAATTACCGTTTCCAATAAGTTGAATAACATTTCTTCGCCCTTCTGATTGTTGAGTCCAGCCAGCAATGAACACAAATATGTATATGTTACAGAAAAGTTCCTATTCTACGAAGGACATTCGATTTCAACTAAAACGAGTATTTAAAATACCAATAGTCAGGTACAGAGAGCTTTAGTTGTTAGTGTAATGGTATTTGATATTTAGCGAAAAAAATAAAATCAAGCTAACTCATCCGATTGAAATTAATTAGGGATATTTAAAACCAGAGTTAAATTAATTATGGATATTTAAAACCAGAGTGAAATTTTCTGAGTTTACTTAACGGGTTTTTATTTCAAAATTCTCATTCTATATATGGATTGGTGTATATGGCTAGACGCTTATTTCAGGAAACCTACATATCATATGATGCACTTTAATATCCATTCATGTTCTGTTGTTGAGAAGACACCTATTTTGTGTCTAACTTAAGTAAACTTAGCCACTATGTTACATATGAAGAAAACGTCACTGCAGCAAACTTCTATTGATATCGGCTTATGATCAGAGAACTTCAAGACAACTACTATCCTTTTTTACCGAACATCATCAAACAACATTTTAGTTGACATTTATGTAGAAATAGAATCAAAAACATTGAGCTACATACGATTAAATCATCAAAAACTACAAACTGAATATCACGTCCACTTGAAAGATACTATCGACTAATCGACACTAATGTCATAAAGCTTCCTCAAGATGTGATATTACCATCGTCCGTCATTCATTGCCGTACTTTGATACATCCACGAGCGAAAACAAGAAGCAATGTGCTAAGTATATCCTATGACCACCCAAAATTATTCATTACACTTACCTAGAATCCTGAATGGACAGATATCACTGAAGATCTCCTTTCGCGTCAAAAGCCTTAAGATTTTCACTACTTTATTAGTCGCATGTTTTATATGAAAATACGCAAAATGATGGACTTGCTCAGCAAGGTTTACATTTTTGGCTGTACAAATTGCTACATGTACCCCGTTGTAATAATTATATTTGCCTTCAAGATGACACAAAAATTGCCAAGCTACTATATTCAAGTATTCTGTTATATTCAGAAGTTAGAACTCACTTTAAATAGCAATAGAACGAAGTCAAAAACAAAAATATAATAGTCGCATAGAAGTCAGTCATGCCATCACACATGAAAATCGCCAAGTTGTATAGTATGATATGGTTCTTATTGAGACAGAATTCTTTAACATTTAAGAAAAAATCGAATATGATCATAAAGATTAAGGAATTCAATGTGTTCTCTCAAAATAAATATGTATTTCTGAGTTGTTGATACCTCTTTAAAGTGTGAAATATAAGAGAACAACACATTAAACCATGCAGACATCAGTTATTTATGATAAACTGGCAACATATCGATTCTAATATAGATATTTTAAAACGTCGAGGTGAAAAAAAAACGGACATCACTTAAAGAATGAACGTGTTTTTTTTTTTAGTAATTCGTTAATGATCTAGAATTACCGATATTTTGGAAACAGTAATGACTTCAATTCACATTTTTTTATGTACCTTTACCTGTATTGAATTTCATTCCGTCTTTCTTGATTCCATTTAATTGCTAAATCATTTTAAAATTATTATTAGTCCTTATTAGTTATCTACCTTATTGAAGTGTGTTTTTTTTAAATGGTAAACAAATATGATTCATAAACATTCTATAGTTACTAGTACACATATTCTCATAATGGCACTTTAAAAGTACTTTTTATTAAAAATATGCACAAATTATGGTCTGCTTAAATAACATAATAGAAATAAAAATGAGGTGAAGCCAGTGATTCACAATTTCTTTGAATGAGGGGTTGGCAAAACTTGTATGCACCCGGGTGACAGATAGGTTAGGCGCGGCACAACATACAACAGAAGCGTACAACGGCCTCCTTTGTACTTTAGTAAAGCAACCTACATATCTTAACATATGTTTAGCATATCTTTTACATATGCGTTAGAATATGCAGGGAAGGTTACTACTGTAAGTTAACTAAATGCCACACTTGTCCACATGCGTAAGTTGATTTTTGTCATTGATTTGTTATCTTATATATTTTTATAAATATAATTTTTTGGATAAATAAGTTGTATAACTTATTGCAACAGGCCTACTTTAAATCTTCAGTTTGGTCATGTGAACATTTTGATAAAAAATACATTGGATATTCTAATGCATTTAGTAATACGAAATGAATGATTGCAATGATTACAGTGATTGCAGAGATTACAATGATTACAGGGATAGCAGTGATTAGAACGATTTCAAAGATTACACTGATTACAGTGCTATTAATGAAAGTTTTCTTTTCTAAAAAAAGTCTTTATTTTAATCTCAACAAATAAAAATTAAACAAAAAAAAAATGAAATTGAGATGATATTCCAATGTAAAAATCCGGGTGAGCTAATTATGAAATAGTGCAATATAAAATGTTCAACTGATATTAACTGTTACATTGGTCAGTCAATTAAACAAAATGACATTGTTATCTGTTAAATTTTATTTTTTAAACTTCGATGTAACTTTTTTTTTATAGTTTTCCTATATAAAAATAAAATAAGATTTACAGTTAATAATAACAATAATGTTATTCAATTTTGTGTAGATCTTTTCTAAATGTAAGAGCTCATAAAGAAACTTCATGTAAGCCAATGACAGTAAAGAATTGTAAAGGTTGGAAACTTCTCCGTCCTGGTAACTCTACATCAGACAATCAATGGGTCTGTGACACTGGCCATTATACATATAACAATAATGGTGAAATAGAGTGTCGTGAAATTGGAGCGCAAACTACCACAGTCACTGGTATTTTATGCATTAATAGACTATCTATCAATCTATCAATCAATCTATCTATCTAACTCTCTGTCTTTATATCTTCTTGTCTGTCTGTCTGTGTCTCTTTATGTCTGTCTTTCTGTCTGCCTATCTTTATATAAATAAATATATAAGTTCTGATTGCTAAAACCAGGCTTGCGGAGCCGGAGCCGAGGAGCCGCTACTTTTTGCTGGAGCCGGAGCCGAAAAAATCTGGCGGCTCCCAAATGTTTTTTTTTTACAGCAGAATTGTTTATTTAGCTTTAAAATTACAAATTTGTTTGATTGTTTGCCTCCTACAATTTGAAATGTTGTCATGTTTTACGAACGCCACAACAGTAACACGCACATCACCACAAGAAATCTTTAATGGGGAATCGTTTTGTGTTCGTTTTAAATCTTGTTTACCCTCCGAAATTTTTTTAATGGCATGTTATTTTGTTATATATAAAGTTAAAACAGTTTTATTTCATAGAATAATTGTATCAATCATTTAAAATAAATTTTTACTACGATGACAAACGCGTCATTTCGTATTATTATTTGACCGCGAATTTGTAATAGACTAAAAACAAAATGGTAGCTTTCTGTATTTAACAATTTTATTATAAACAGAATATCTGAAATAGAGCAGATAAATTTGAAAGGTTGTGGCTTTTCGGACCCGTATCCCAATAAAATTCGATTGTTATTCGGACCCGTGGCAAATATGCACTTAGCTTAGCTATATTTAAACTTTATTAGACGGAACCCGAAAAAATAATAAGTCCGCTTAGTGAAACCCTAGACACTGAGTAACGGTTAAATCATACAATTCAAACAATTATAAAAAAATAAACAAAAAACAATAATAAAGTTTATGTATAGCTAAGCTAAGTGCATATTTGCCACGGGTCCGAATAACAATCAGACATTACTGGGATGGGGTCCGAATGAAAATCGGAGTTTATTGGTACCTAGGTCCAGGCCCGTAGCCAAGGGGGCTAGGGAGGGGGCTGAACCCCCCCCCCCCCGTTCATGACCTGAGCCCCCCTAGTGCATGATTTGAGCTTTTTGACAAAATTTTAATATTAACGTCTATAAAACATCAATCATTTTGTTCAATTTTGTTTTAGGGGCCCGGACTGAGCTGGCCAATCAACTTTTGAAAATATAAATATCAGCACGGGGGCCTGTGTCACCCCTGCCCAGGGACCCGAAATTTCTGTCGGTGGGCCTGTTCGCAACCTTTTAATAGTTTTATATATTGATATCTTCTGAAGACAACTAGCAACTTAAATAAGTTAATACAATGATATTGACTTCTGACTTCACTTTTATACATATGTATAATAAAATAATAAAGTACAAACTCCGTGATTTCTGAGTGATGTTATTTAATTTGCAAATTTACTTTTAGTAGAATTAATTTTATTTTAAAGGGAATAATTGCGACTGGTCAATTTGTTGTTGATAGAACTGTTCTTTGTTTTCAATATTTTATAAGAAATATCACACAAATAGCTAAGCTTTATTCGTGCATCTTTGTCGTTCTTCCCGTGCTGTACGTTAAACCAACAGTATAATAATATAATTCAGGTATGTATTACGTAACAATTGGGTAGCAAAAAAATGGTCAATATATTTATAACAGGAATCAGAAATTGCTCAGCCTCAATAAATTTTTATCATTAAAACTCTTTACTATTTAAATTATTTTTAACAAAACTGCAACATGCCATGCATTATTGTAACGTAGTTGAAATTATATATTTCTAATTAATAGCTAAACAATCGGTACTAAAATTCACCATTTATGATATGGAAATGCAAAAAAATTCTTGGGGTGGGAACTCACTAAGGTCCCCTCGCCAAATTCCTCCTCTCCGTTCGCAAGCTTTCGGCGCTTCGCACCTCCATCTTCGCCCCCCCCCCAACATTTCTTCTACCCCACCAGGGGCGGAATTATGGGGTGGGGCCGGCATGTCCCTCCCCCCGGTTATCGCAAGTTTAGGTAATACATCATTAAATTATCGAAATATTTTTTGTTCAAAGACCAATTTTCAACAATGAAAACAGTTTCGCACCCCCCCGGTCAAAGTTGTCTAGATCCGCCGCTGTACCCCAGAATCAGTTCTTCGGCACCCCCCCCCCCCCGCCGAAAAAAATTCTTCCCCCCCCCCAATCCAATAATCCTGGCTACAGGCCTGCCCCGGTCCGTATAGTCACTTCGAATTTATAAATAATAAATATAAATACTGAAGTCTTTAAATATTTTAAATAATGTATCAATTTACTATTGGCTAATTTGATCATTGAAATAACTTTTTAGTACTTATGAAAATGGCGACTAGTGAAACCTCGATCGAAAATAATGATACGTTTCTGGATGCACTGAAATGGTTTGTTTTTAGTAAAACCGACAATGCTTATATTTTTCAAGTTCCTGACTATGGGGGTGAACGCGGCAAAATTTGCGTAACTTTTTATCAGCGGGATGTTTGCGTGGCGCAATTACAAAAATTTTTGTCTCGTGTGATACTATCTTAATAGGGAGCCGGAGCCGTCAAATTTGTGGGAGCCGGAGCCGGAGCCGAAAAAAATATGGCGGCTCCGCAGGCCTGGCTAAAACAATGGCATACTGATGCAAAAATGGTAAAGTGTTCTTTAAAAAATCGTATTAAAAGTCGATTGGCACATAGAAATGAAATATCCGTTGCTAACCACAATTATTTGATCAAAACTTTTTATTTTTGTGTGTACACCATGTCTGGATTATCCCCCGACTATGCCTTTTTTTTGCAATTGTAAGCAACTGCTTGAGCTTCACCCGTGAAACGAAAGAATTAAATGACAAAAAGATCACATTTTTTTGCTTGCGTAAAAGTATCTTACCTTGCAACATACATGTAGATAGTCTTGGATGATTCTGCATAGAAACGGCTTACATTTCCTTCATTATGCTAATTTAACATGTGTAATTACTTTCTAGAAAACCCATATCATATTTTCATAGTACCGAAAAATTCATTGACATGATTGAAGAATGTAGGAGACCTGAGCGAAAGTACTCCAAATAAATGAAAAAAAAACCCAACACAATAATCTTCTAACTCTAAAGCAATTTTAGATTTATATACAAAATTTTTCCAATTTTTTGTTCGGATATCACTTTGTTCATATTTTAAGAAGATCGGATTTAGAAGTAGAACTATATCATACAGTGACTTTTTGACGTTGTGCTTTGTGAACCACGCTCATAACAGAAGCATGGGCGTCGCTAGGAATTTTTCTAGAGGGGGCAAAATAATACGTTTTTTTATTTTAACTAACAATGCCATACATGTTAAATTCTCTATTAAATCCAAGTTAAGTATTACATTAATTATTTATATTGACATAAATAAATGTATTTGAAAATTCAAACATTTTGACTACAAACAACATGCATGTTTCGATAAATTTTTTTTTTGTTTAATTTGGCCTTCTGTAGCTTGACTTTTCATTCGAAAATGTTTTCAGGTTTTTTTTTTAATCTGACAACTCTTGTTATCCTAAATTAATATGAAAAAGATGGATATCAGAAAAAATTGTACAGGCTCAATAAAACGAAAAGTAGAGAAATCGCGGGATTCCGAAAAGCCGTTGTTAAAAGATTTTAGGGCGTCTGCAGCATCTGAATTATCATATGTGTGAGGGTTGTAGGTTCTCGTAAGTTAAGTAAAATAATAATTTTTTGTCACTCAACAAACTTGGAGGCGTGTGGTAGCTGTGGTCCGCAGTTTCTTTCACTCAAATAATGCACTAAGTCCAGATATTGGTGATTTAACCTTATTGCACACAAAACACAATAATATATAAGTATAAGAAAAGTTCACTGTATACATTATGTCAAATATGTTGGATCACCACAAAAAAGTATTTAATTATAATTACTGAAGTCCATTATGATCATATAAAGAAAGTATGTCCATACTTCACGAGAGCGATTACTCGACTTCAAAAATAGTAATCTGTCACAACAATATATTCATTTTTGTCTTCCGCGAGGATCAACTAAGGAAAAATTACTACTAGCATAAAACATGTCTTCCCTGTACGCGGGTAAAATCTCACTCTCGCATATTACTTCTAATCAAGTCTTCCGATCACAAAAGAAAAATAGCTATTATAAATTCCATTAGGATCATATACAAAAATATGTCCAACATCAAGGTGAACTTTCACTCTCTATAATAATAATAACCTAAGATACAGGAGACGTCTGTCCTTTGCGAGTGTTTTCTTAACTGACTATTTCCTTTCCGGAAATATAAAAAACCCGGATCTCCAGTTGGTTAAAAACTGTGATCCTAATATTTGTAAAACAAACCCATTAATCATACCTTTACAATATGCATGGAGGACAACAGTACATGTTCAACAGCCAGACACAACTGAAGAAACTATTTCTAATTTGATTGTCGCTGTCACTTCTTCATTTCCTAAATTGGATATTGGAAGGTATGTCTTGACATACGACCTTTCAAATGAGTTGAAATCGCTGCTTATCATTTATTGTTTGACCTCTGATAAAAAAGCTTGATTTTTAGACCTGATAGTGGTGGAAACAGAGGTTTTAGATATGCTTGATTATCAGACTATTCATTGTGGGTTGTATACTCGCAAATGTTAAAAGGTGCTTCTTGCAAATTCTGCGTGTTGTTTCCACAAAAGTAATTCCAGGAGTTCAGGGGGCCTTTGTCATCAAACCATGCACACAATCTAAAGATTTAAAGCACATGGATGCAAGCTATTTTGTTGCATTATTGGAAGCCAAAGCAGTTTCTATAGATGAGCAGTTGAACTCATCATTTAGAAGATAAATTAAAAAAAAATTCCAACAAACTGGGTAACACCATTTCTACAATCCTTTTTTTTTTGCGGCATGAATGATTTGGCACTTCGTGGAAAAGAATCACATTCTGGTAACTTTTACGACCTGTTAGAGTTTCGTGTTAAATCTTGAGATGAAGTTCTAGGTAATCATTTGTCAATTGGTTCTTGTAGTGCTAAGCTAAATACATCTCGGCAACTACACAAAACACTACGATCGAAATGCGTGGGCCTCTCTTGAGTGAAGACATTGTTCGTGAAGCAAATAATTCATTTGCAATTTCTATACTTACGTGTCGACGAGACAACGTAATTTCAGGCATTGAGCAGAAGTCACTTGGTGTTAGATTTTTCAAAGAACACAATCATTACAAATTCATTATAATTGGGATAAGATATGACAAAGCTTGTTGGTCAAGGATAAGACGGATGTTCTACAACGGCAGGTAAAGAAGGAGGAGTCTAAGCAATAATTCGAAAAAAGACCCAAAAGCAGCATTTGTACATAGCAGTATACATAAACTAAATATTGTCTTGAACGATTTAAATAATGTGAATGCAGTAGGAAAAATTAAGTCAATTATAGTGTTTTTCCGAGAAATTAATCATCGAAGAAAACTAATTACAAATGTTCCTTTGTTATGTGAAACTAGATGGACACATAAATATAAAAGCTGGCAGAATTTCGCTGAAAATGTGACTGAAATTGTTAAACAACTGGAATATTTAGAACAATCTGGAAATGTAAGCAAGTTGCACATCGTTTTTTTGTACTTAAGAGGTTAGGTATGGGGTACATTTGTTGTTTGATTAGTTTTCATACGAAAATCTTCATAAAACCTAGAAGCTGTGACCCAAAAATTACAGTCAATACATTTAGATTTTTTGGCAGTACAAAAATACAATGAAGAATTGTTAACTACATTGGCTGTTGATCGACAGAATTGTGATGAGAGGTATACGGAAATTTTTAGTTACAAAAGGTGTTGTAGATGACACAGGTGTCGACATTCAACATCCACGACAAGCAGGAAGACAAATGAACACAAAAAATGCAAAAGTTGATTTGCCTAAGGATTATTTTAGAATAACTGTTTTTACACCTTACCTTGAATCTGGAAACTCGTTTTTATGTTGAAAATAAACCAGCATTTTCCCCATTAAGTTTTGCATCCCTTTTTGAGGACAAAACTAGAATGACTTGCATTTATGGATCAAGCCGGGGCTATCGCAGAATATTACGCATTTAACAATTTAATCGAGGAGATTGAAACTTTGTATGATATATGGAAATGCAAAACTGGTAAATGGAAAAACAATGACTCTTTGTGAGGTTTTAGATAAAACCAATTTTTTTCGCATGATTAAAATGGCTTTTTTGACAGCATTGACTTTTCCAGTAACAACATGCACAATCGAGAGATCATTTTAGCACTCTAAGACCATTGAAAAACGTTGCTACGCTCAACAACTGGTGATGATAGTTTATCTGGTCTTTGTATGATGAGTATCCGCAGAAAAAGAACAAACTTAAAGAAAATGTTATCAATCGATTTGGACAAATACCAAAACGTTTACAATGTTTGTTCCAGAATAAATAGTTTAAAATGACAATATTACTGCTGTATCAGGGCAATTTATAATTTTACACTCTATTTTATTAGTATAGTAACTGTTTGATACTGAAACCATTCTTTTGAAAATTACAATAATTTGATAAGTTATATTTGCGGACATAATTCTTTTTTAAGTTTGATATATGTACATGTTCTTCAATGTATTAAACTTTCAGGAATTTTTTCCAAAATGTGTGTGTGTGTGGGGGGGGGGCAAATAAACTTTCAGCAAATTTTTCCAAAACGTAGAGGGTGGTGGGGGGCAAATGCCCCCTTGAATACGCCCATGAACAGAAGGTGTCTAAATCATCCAGACTGATCTGAAATTTAAATTCGATACTTAGATGAAGCAGAGGCGGATCTAAAAATGAGCACACTGGGCATTAATGATTAGTACATGTTCATTTACTGTTCAAACGCAAATTTCATTACAAATTTTTTTTCATGCAGGAAGATAAATGTAAAATGAGACTTTTGTATTACTGAACACAGAATGATACGTGCAGAAAGAACAAAACAAAATAAGTTATTATTAAACTTGCTTCATTTTATGTCAGTATAGAATTATAGATACATTCTAAATACATGCTAAACTCTAAATAAATATTATTAAAACAATTAAAAGAACCTCTACCGAAGCAACTAATGATTTAGGAAATGTTATCATTGTTTAGTGCCCCGATACAACAGCTACCTCTGAATATATATATATATATATATATATATATATATATATATATATATATATTCAACGATGCTGATGTAATAGGCACACTAAACCCTATTATGCTAGTAATGGCGGCGTAAACAAAATTATCATTAAAAAAACCAATAATCGAGTACTTTGCTCTAAAAGTACGACACGGTTGTCGTCAAAAAATCTCCCCCCCCCCCAAATAACTGTCTACTTTTATCCCCACCTCTTCCAGATGTTGATGTAATTATTGGATGAGCCTTACCTTCATTTTGCGATGAAAATTTCCAGATTTTTTATTTTATTTTAGACTACATGACGGACATCCCCTCCCCTTCTGATATAGAAAAGTATAACAGAAACCGGATCCCCAACCCTTTCCCTTGCGATGTATGTTAGATATCCTTTTAACATACAAGGGCCCCAAAAACCATACAGATCTGAATGTCAAATATCCAAGTTGGCAGACACAGCGTGTATAATCATTTATAACTAGACATAATTTTATGATTAAGGTATATTAATATAATCTATTATTTACTGAAACTGTCAAAAACAATTGTTGAGATTTTTTTTAATAACATAGTTTCAATTGCGAATTCTGTTTTCTGGCAATAAAATCAAAATACTTTATACATATCAAAATAAAAAAAAAGAATATAGAAAAATTATCCATTTATCTAGAAGGCAGTTTTTTTTTAAATATTTCTGGATAGCTCGAAAATTATCTAAAGTGACTAAAGATCAGGATAAAAATTATCCAAATGAGCAGCCATCGATATAAGTGGCAATCGGATATTCCGTCTGGAGACTTATAATGGGTAGTACTAGTTATAAGTTATTAGTTAACTATCATTTTAATAACACAACATGAAAGTCAGTAAATTTTTTTTTCAAATCAAAATCTTGTCTTGGTGTCAGAAGAAATGCTTGGAAATAAAAAGAAAAACCTTTATTCAATGACTCAATGCATAACTTCAAGAAAAAACAGTTAAAATTAACACACAAAAAAAAAAAAACATAACTGACAATAATAAATAAAAGATGGCTTTAATTTAAAGACTTTAATAGAAGGCTGACCATTTTAAATTTATGATGATTCATTAAGTCAACAATTTACAGACATTTAATATTCTTCCCTCCCTCATCCTCCCCCCCCGACAAGACAAAAATTGTCAAACTTTCTTAGATTCTCCCACCCCCAGCATCATTTTTCTAATTCTAGGTAGCTTTTTCTTTTTACTTTGTAAAATTCATGATAAAATTTAGAAATTTCCTCAGTAAAATTATGATTAAACATACTTAACTTTAATTTTGATAAAGCTTTATTGCAAATTAAATAGAAACCGGAATAAAACAAAAACATTTCGTTGTTTGGTAGGTATGTAGAATTTTACAGCATGCACACTGATACAGACTGTCTGTTAGTGTTTATGATATCAAGGGCATGCTTGATTCTGGATATTTCAATAAAAGTTGTAATTTGAACATGTTTAATGTGTCCAGATGATTGAAAACAATTTCTATGAATTAATAAATTTACAAATAATAAAAAAAATAGTGTCAAAGAGATCGGTTTAAACATAACAGGTTAAATTAGGGTTAGATGTTTTAGTAATGAAGTCGAGGTATACTGTCAAATAGAAATATTTCAAGACTGTAACTTTTTAATATTTTTACAGACCAGCCTAGGATTTTTTATACTTCTCTCAAGATAATTAAGAAATTAAGATATTGATGCTAGAAATAAGACTGAAAAACATTGAAGTGGGGGGGGGGGGAGTGCAGCTATACATACTCTGTTTCTCTTCACCTTATATGCAAACCCATAGACAGAAAGAGGCTATTATATTTATAGTATATTCTAACTGAAATGAAAAGGATTAATTCTTATAATCCAATTAAGATGAAGTAGTGTCAAGAAAGAATGATATGTAGTAACCATGCTGTGTCATTGTATCTCTGAGTGACTTGGGTCTTTTCACATGTGTAAAAAAATAGAATGTTGTAAAAAATTAGATTATCAAAAGTTTTAGGACTAATACCTAAAGGCTAAAGGCAGAATTCATGAATCTATTTAAATTGTATACAGTTAACTTAGATTAAATATCAAGATTTCTTTATTATTATGAAATTATGCAATTGAAAAAAATCATTGTTTTTAACCTATATATCTCCTCCGAAGGCCACCACTGGTTAGTGTTTATTAATTAGCCAGTTTTCAATGTTTATATCATGCTCTTTTTGAATGCTCATTCGATGTCAACTCATTTAATGACACACAATCAATGAGTGAAAAAATAAAATTTCAAAGCAAAACTGTATTTAGGCTAGTTAAAAGGATTGATTTTAAAATGTAATAGCTTAATTAACTATTTTTATTAATAGAAAAAAAAATTGTGATGTGACAGAAATAATTTTAGTAATAGGCCTAAGTAATAAAAACAAAAAGATTTCTTAGTTTCATTTCTTATGCATATATTGGGTGTTGTTTATTTCATTTTTATTTATTTTATTCAAACAAAAGTTTTTTTTTTTTTTTCAAATTTAGCTTAGATAAAGCTAAGATTTCTTTTCAAGGACTATGTTAGTAGATGATATGTGACCTTAAACTAATTGAGCTTTTACAAATATCAAAATATTTCCTTAACCTTGAAGAAACTATATCATATTTGTTTGTATCGATTGTGGCAGTTCTACTTTACTTCCAAAGAAGTCCTTCGTTCAACATATAATTTGAATGCTAGTGGTAAAACAAGCCTTAGGAAATACCTTAGTGATTTCTTACCATTTTATCTCATAGTTAATTAATGGATTACCATGTATTTAACAGACCATTTTACACAACAAAATATATTTGCTTAGTTGACTATTTGTTGTAAATTAAGATATATCATTGTTTGTCAGATGAAAAAAAAAACAATAGAAAATTTAATTCTTTTGAAAAAATACATAGTAATAGAAATTATCAATTATTATTTTTTTAAACAATTGAAAACCCTAACAATACAAAAAAATATTATTCCTCAAAAATCATTTTTGTTTACAAATGCAAAAAAATGCAACACACTAAATCCAAACTAAAAGTTAAAAAAAACTCAATAAAATCAATTTCAGTACAATAATAACTAATGGTTTTAGGAAAAAAAATTTTGAAGCTTAAACACATCAGAATTACAAATATATAATTAAAAAAAAAGACAACTTTTATTTAATGTGATAAAAAGTAAAAAAAAAATCCTGGTCACACAACTTCACAGAAATTATATTGACTAAAACAAGCTTGATTACCCTTATGGCTTGTCAGTAGATGTAAAGTAATTGTAGAATAATTTCATTATACCTTGATTAATTTAGCAATGAGTTAAATATCTGGAAAATTTTGATATTATAATTTTTTCATTTCATAATTAGAAAAGATAGAAATTGGCACTTAAGCTTTTATTTAGTCAATGTATTTTTTTCTAAAAGCATTTATATGATCAAAGCAATTATTTTTTGCATTTAAGAACATTTTAATAAAAACTTTGTTCTAAAATAATTTCATTTACTTTTGTTGTTAAAATATAAAGTAATTTAATTAACTGGTGAACCTAGTGTGAAATAAAAGAACTAAATAAAATGTTGTTATATTTTTTTATACTTCAGATATCTGCTGCACATTAGTAGACCATTGTTGTAATTGATAACACTATCTATTTCTGCATTTTCTCCCTTCAAAAAAACATTATCAAAAAAATATTGTCATTAGGTGTGACTTCAATCAACTGACTCCAATATTTTATAATAGTGTATATTTATCCAGTGTACATATTTTTTTAAAATACAAATCAATTGGACCTCAAGATGCTAGTGTTAGTTTGACCTTCCCATAACACAGATGACTAACACAGCCAAACAGAGAAGTTAAATACAATCTTTTAATAATAAACAGCAATAGCTACTTAGAACCAGGAACTTAAACTACTTTTAAATTACCTAAAAATAGTAAAAATTACAATGAATAGTTAATTTTATAAACTGTAAAAGTGTGGAAATGCTGTGTTATTTGGTGGAATTTCACTACATTCTGTTTAAACAACAATCACTATCAATATGATAAAGAGCTTTTGGATTTCAGCATTACCTGAAAAGTAGGTCTACAAATTTATGATTCTATGCTATTACATATTAAATTTTTTTTGTAAAACTAAATCCGAGTACTCTGATAAAAATAACTTAAGGTGCGCTCGGGCCAAAAAAAACAAAAAAACAACGATTTTCTTCCAAATGACCCTTCCATTTATTTTACTTCAGCACTTTAAAGCATATTTCAGACCCCTCTCCTACATTTCGTAAATTGTCAAATGTAAGATGAAATTTTTTTGCATGGGAATAATTGAAATAACAACAAGGAAAATTGTAAATAATTATTTTATTTTTCATTTAAACAATATACAGAATACATTATATGATGATATATGTTCCATGTAACATTTATAACTTTGTATGGGTATTTTGTAATTATGCTTAAATGCTGCGACGTCTTTATGGTGGACTTCATGGCAATGGTCATGGAGGTTCCCTGACTTTAGGAATTACATTTATGGGAACCACTTCAGGTGGTCCCCAAATGGTTAATGACTACTTCTTAAATGCATATCAATTATCATATATAATAAAAGGCAAGTGTGTATATGTTCCATCAATAGTATTTGATAAAGTAATCACGTGACCAGCAAAAACAAAAATTCAAAATGGCGTCTTGCCCGCGTCAAGATTCGATATCTCTTTTTGAAAAATCTACAGTTTTAAATAGTTTCTGTGTTTTTTTATTATGAAATTTAAAAGTCCCAAATTTTTTTACTAGTACATTAAAATTATCACTTCGATCGTGTGACGTGGTGACTGAATGGATAGGCAACTTGGGGTTTATTTTTTTATGCTGACTATCCAGGTTCGATTCCTCTCAGGGACATATTTTTTATTTTTTTATACATTTTTTTATTGTTTTTTTTAGAATGTATCCTTTTAGCAGTTTTAATGAAAAGTAACTAATTAGATCTCTTTGACATTTTATTTAATTGAAATAATTTATCTTTTAGGATGTTGTAACAAAATGAAACAACTAGTAATTAGATTTTTAATTATTTCATAACTTAAAAATAAAAAAAAATATTTTGAAAATATGTATCAAAGCTGAACACAGAGGCGTACCTAGGGTGGGGTGAGGGGGGTTCAAAATCGAAAATCACGCGGGCCCCAGATTGAGGGGAGCCCCCCCCCAACATTACTTTTTACATTAAATATTAAGTACATAATCTCATGTCATGGTATCGAACGTCAAAATGCAGGGTCAAGCCCCGGGCCCCCAAATTCCTATGTTCAGCACTAGCTTTACAATAGTCTATCTCTATGCAAAGGCTTTGCAGTATACAGCTTCCGCCTTCCGACCTAACCGATCACGTGACTTGCTTTCGACCCGGAAGAAGATAAACACCACGAAATATAGTCGCAAAAAAAATATAAAATTCTGCTCGTCGTTCGACGGGCTTAAAACACTTATTTAATAACATGGTATTTTAAAGTAAATATTTAATAAAATGACATTCTTAAGTAAATATTAATTAAATTGGTATTTTTAAGCAAATATTGTTGTGTACTCTTCTACTGTTTATTAAACAAATTAACACAGCATGGGTTCCTTTCCAAGTGTATTTAATAATTATAAACAAAGACAACAATCTCGGGTCACCAACGTCTCAGGTGGCTCATCTCAGGTCACCAACGTCTCAGGTGGCTCATCTCGGGTCACCAACGTCTCAGGTGGCTCATCTCGGGTCACCAACGTCTCAGGTGGCTCATCTCGGGTCACCAACGTCTCAGGTGGCTCATCTCGGGTCACCAACGTCTCAGGTGGCTCATCTCGGGTCACCAACGTCTCAGGTGGCTCATCTCTGGTCACCAATGTCTCAGGTGGCTCATCTCGAATCATCAACGTTTCAGGTTGCTCATCTCGGGTCACCATAGTTTTCTTGCTATCGAAGCACGACATTCAGACCTGTAGTGGTCTTGCCGTTGCAGTGCCAAACGTTGGCACTAGCATCAGCTCTACATTTGTGGATTTCCATGCATTCGTGGCTTTTGTTTAGTTGTGGTTCATTGTTCTTGTCGATGTTTTTATCAGACTGTTAAGTTGTCATCGCAGCAGCCTGTGCTTCTCATTTCTAAAGGATACCTTTTCATGAGATATTCCATTATTTCATCCGGCCTCATTTCCGTTTCAATTTTCTGAGTTTCAGGATCTTTTTCCTCCGCAATAAAATATTCTATTTTTAGGCCGGCTGTAGGAAGATCCGTCTCTTCTAGTTCTTCTTTTAATTCTCTAACTAAAATTTCATAGATACTTCTACTTGCCAATATAAGAATATCTCCACTTCTGACACCAATGCTGTGTACTCCTCTACTGTTTATTAAACAAATAAACACAGGCATGGGTTCATTTCCAAGAGTATTTAATAATCATAAAACAAAGACAACAATTATGGCCGCTCTCTTGCCGGCTTCCACGTCCCTCTCTTCTCTCCTCTTTATCTAACCTACGTCCTCGCGTTCAACTCCAAACTGCACGGTGCGCTGACGCACCGAGGGAGCCATGACAATATTTAATAAAATGAGGGAACAAAAAACTTAAACGTTAGTGATTCTATATGTAAGCAGACTGTTTGTAGTTGTCAAAGATGGGTTCATTCTAGACATTTAATAAAATAAGGTAGACGTGGTCCATGGTCAAAATTGTGTTTATTAATGAACACAACAGAATGAAAAGGAATGACAAAGAATATATTTACACAATCCAGTATATATATATATATACACACACACAATCCAGTGAAGTAATATATTCCCGTCACGCAAAACGTGAGAGGACCGCTAGCGGCCCTATAGAGGCAAACTTGTCGGTCCGCTGTCGGCTGCCGCTGGTGGAACGACAGATTTTTGCCCATCGGCAATCTATCGGTCCGATGTCGGCATCCGCTCAGCGGCGTAATGGCGGCCTGACGTCTGTGTACTATTGCTTTTATCCAGCGGTCCTACAGCGCATGCTTTCTGGTTCTGGGAAAATATCATGTATATATATTTTTTAAACATAATATTACAGCGCATGCTTTCTGTGTTTATATTCTTGTAGTCGTCGTCTCTACCGATAGTATCTTGTAGGCGCCGATCACAGCTTCTTTTACTTGTTCCGCTACTTTTGATTCCGTGTTTTCTATAAACTATATTAAGCTATAAAGGTTTAAATTCCTTAAATAGAGGAAAACGAACTATTTTTATAATTTATTTTTCTGCGAATTTTTGAATTTAGTGGATTTTGTTAAGTTTTGGATAAATGGATGAAATTCCACGTATATTTAGATAAATATCATGAAGATACATTTTTAAATGGACATAAAAAGTGATATTGATATAGATTTAAAATGTATTTTAGTTTGCATTCTTATGTAAAATAGTTAATCAGATGATTTAAATGAAAGTATGAATGAAATAAGTCTGGTGATGTCGCTAGGGAAAACCATTGAAAGATAGGTTATCATCGGGTAGGGCCACAGTAAATAATTTTTTTTTTCATTATAAATTCTAAATATATGTTACCCATTTCTCTGTCAGTTAGTGATAGAAATCAAGTTCAATTAGGTACAGCTTTTCTCTAATTAATTTTTTAAACATAGAACCTGTTTTTTGAGTTTATCTTAACTCTCCCGTGGCCTATGTTTTTCTGCCTTTTTTTTTATTATCATTAGGTTGCTCTGTTCAATGAAGTTTTTGTTCATTTAAAACTTTTTTAAATACCCCTTATCATACATCAACTCATTCAGAAATGCACAAACATTAAAACAGTGCCACTTTTGTTGACATATCTCATAAAGAAAAAAAAAATTTGCATAAAAAAAATTTTTCTTTACAATTTACAAACATCAAACACCAAGAAGGAAAAAAAATCTTTTTGAGATAAACTGTAAATTTTATTCTTATATTAAAACTCAGTCAAAATTACATATTACAACACAAAATTCAATGAAATCTATCAATAAATAAAATAGTTATGACATTTTATATAAAACACACACACACACTAATTTTATGAGCCAAAATTATCAGATAACCAAAACAAAAAAATTAATTTTGAATTGAATAAAATGCCACATATTATATATTAGTGAGAGCAGAAATGCAGAATGTTTTAACATCTGTTAGATTACTTTAGACAACTTTTTTATAATGATTTTGTAGTATGTAAAATGTAGAAAAAAAAGATGGTGTTAAATTTTATTCAGAGTTAAAAAAAACAGGTAGAAATATTTTTTTTTATAACAATCCCTGTAATTCTTATGATTATATTAAATCTACATTAAAAATACGTGGGACGGATGGCCGAGTGGTGTAGATACTCGACTGTCGACCTGAGAGTCCTGGGTTCGAACCTCGGTGAGGCCCATGGAATTTTCCCAGGTGAAATTCAGTGCAAAGTCGTCCCACAAGTCCACCCAGCTTTAAATGGGTACCTGACTTAAGTTGGGGAAGTAAAGGTGGCTGGGCGTTGTGCTAACCACACAATCCCTTTATATACTGAGGTTATAGAAACAGATGAATTCTACACTTCATCTGCCCCGATGGCTCGTTAGGGCTAAGGGAACTTTACTTACTTACTTACGTTAAAAATACACAATATACTAAGGATTTATAAATATTTATCCACAAATATATTTTAAAATCATTTTCGGTAAAACATGCATGAACATTTCTTTATCGAAAAAAAAAAAGATTTTTTTCCTGAAATTAAGTGAAAGACATTTTAACATCGTGCTCATTTCTTCAACATGTATCAGCTAAAACCCAAGTTTTCATACCCCATTTAGTTGGCTTATCTATAATATATTGTCTAAAACTAAATTTACCAATGTAGATTATTTCATCTATAGTAAGATTTTCATAAGGCAGGCAGTACACTTTCTTCTAAAAAATTAATGGATATTTTACCTTGGCTCGATATTTTATATTTTTAAAATCCATGAATTAGTTTGAATCTGAGCTTAGATATGAATGATCACGTCCAAAGTCCATGGAATAGCACATCGGTGTAGAAATATGAATGTTAAATTGGTGTTTGTATAATACTCATGCACAAAACAAAGAGTATGTAAAGCTCATTCGGTGTCACTTAGTCCAGCACTCCTACAGGGAACTTTTCAGGTCTTTTTCATGTTTTGCATTGCTGTTTGTATAGTTCCCAATTTGTACCATAACTCCAGAAGAACACAAATTGATAAAAGCTCCTGCAGAAAAGTAAAAACAATGTAAATTTTTAGTGAAATTTTTTTTCATAAATGTAAAAGTATAATACAGTTTGTAATACATAATTTCTAATTCCATACATGAATTTATCAAAATTCTGTTGATATAAAACTTAACAAATTAGTAAAAAGTAACACTTCTTCCTTAGTATAGAATACGTATACACCAATGAATTTCATATTATTAGTAGGCTATTTTATTTTTAAATGATTGTTACCTGGCATAAGAAATTCAAGATACCATTGTCTTGTTTCTTGTCATTCATCATCGAAAAGATGAAGGCCTGGTGCCCTAGCTGGAAGTGTTGAGAGGTCCATCATCACTAATGCCATAGTCATATATGTTTGTTCCCTAAAGTTGAGGATAAGACAAAATATTTATATAAATATACTGCATAATAATAGAATTACATTCATATAGACCTTCAGGTTTTAAAAAAAATGTAGTTAACACCATTATAAGTTTATATCTTTTTTAAATTGCATGACAGAATATTCCATAATTATGCTTTTTTTGTAAAAAAAAAAATAGATGCTGGTACTCAGTGGTGGATTGCCTAAATTTTAGCTAAAACCCAGCGTCTAGTTTAGTTCTTATTGCGCATGATTTTAAAATAATTCAATTTTAACAAATTAATAATATAATAAATTAATAATAAACGTTCAAATACAAAAAAAGTAATATTTTCCCCCCACATTAAAAAAGGTGCTTTACGCCTTACCGGTGTGTACCGTCACAAAAAAAGCACTGACTACTGAGTATAATATAATATAAAATAAACTTTACATCATTAATAAACTTTATTTATCCTAAATAAGCATCACGCTTATTAGTAAAGTCAATAGGAACATTTCAAATTAGGCCAACACAGTAAACTTCAAGATCAAATATCCAGACTCGGAATTCATAACATATTATCCCCATATGAAAATATCACACTCAACCTTAGAAGTAAAAGGTAGGTCCTCTCTCCTCAAGAGACCTGTGTACACGGCCCTTCAGTTTCTAACTTTTCCCCTTTCTCCACCTGAACATTCACTCACCTCAAACTCACTATTTACTTGACAACACACAATGAATTCATGCATAGTTCAGTCACACACACAACACACAAAACACATCCATGACATTAGTTTGAGTTGCCGTTCATCACTCGCTCACAATTGTTTTGTGGTTGTTGACAGCTGAGTTTAATTGTATTGAAAAATGGACGAGCCTTGTTGTTCAAAAAATGGCCGTCTGTGATCTATTGTGATTATGTATTAAGATATATTGGGAAGGCTATTTTGTTTTTCTGTCCACATTATTTCAAATTTTTTTTGTAAAAAATAAAAAATTCCACTCGGCGTTCGGCGGGCTAAAATACTTGTCATTTATATTTTATCTTCTCTGATAAAATTTTAATAGCACCATTCTGCATCTCTTAATTTATAAAGTAACAGTAGCATGCTTTAAATAATTATTTAATAAAATTTAAACAAAAATTATGATAGGCAATTGTAATATATTCAATAATACCCCATCCCCATGTAACTGGTATAAACAAAAATGCAGACCCACTGGCATCTCCCAACATCAAAGAAAGTTTTAGAACATAGTTTACACATAACATTAAAGTGTGATTTTTGTGGTACATATCAAAACTTTCTATTGTATTATTTTGCTATTTAGGACATCTGTTTACCATCATTTCCCACTATCCTTTGTTAAACTTCCACCCTCAATTTTGGCCTACACTTTAGACACACATGCACATACAATATCATACAAGTATAAACTAATTATTGTAATAATATTCAAATAATTATTTCTGCCATGTAAGCATTAATTTATAAATAAATTTTGTAAAAAAATTGTCATATATTTAACTTTTTTCTTCACATTTAGATCTAGCGACCAAAATGAGTAGATTGAATGACATAAAACGACTGTTTGTGGCTGCCTTCTGGATTATGTATAATCTTACTCTGTGTGCTCCTGCCAATTCTCTATGTTTTACTATTTGCAAAGAAGGAACTTATTGTAATTTAAGTGTTTGTGTTCTGTGTCCAGCTGGGTGAGTTGATTGTCAATAAATTATTATCTTTTACATTTAAGAAGCATTGATTTATTTCACAAATAGGATATTGCAGTAATTTTATCTTTAAAATTTGGTAATGTATATCCATATAAATAATAGCTATGTGGGTTCTGCATTAAATCGAAAGTAAATAATTAATACAACAGTATTCCAGTTTAAAATATTAATCATGGCTCCTACCCAGTCTCGATTCGATATTTCTTTAAAAAAGAAATACAGTTTTAATAGTTTATGTGTTTTTTTTTTATTATACAACATAAAAGTCCCAAATATTAAAAAATAATAATAACATAATATCATTCAAATAACATTTTATAATTGTTAAACATAAAGAATAGTAATGATCAAATTCTCCACCGATGAGAATATCGAGCGCGTTCGTTAGGGTGACAAAAAATCTAAGTGCTCAAAATTGGACTCTCAACCCGTCCTTTTAATTAATAAACAAACTCAGCAAAATATTAATAAGATATTTTTATATTTAGAGGTTGCTCAATGAACTTGAAAGTATCATCCACTAGGCGCGCGCCTAGGGCCCCAGATAATTTAGGGGCCCCAAAAACCTGGTTTTATAAAAGAAATAAAAAAAAACCCGCTTGCTGTGAGGGTTTTGGGAATTTCACAAATCTATAAATAGTCTTTCAGACTGGTAAACAATGCGAGTTGTCGAATGTGGTTGACTGTGTTCGAAGTGACAAGTAACGTACGGTACGTACCAGTAGTTGGCGCACCTTACGTCACAGATTTTAATTAATAATTCTAATTCAAATTTTAATTTTTTGCAAATTGCAATAACTTATTGTTAATTGCCAGTTTATTACACTATTTTGATAATTTTGTTCTTGCTACCCACTACGCTTTGTGTGGATGAATGATCATTGATCATTTTTCCTTTACTGTGGTAGCTGATTGCGACACAATCGTTTCATTAAGACTATGTCTATGAGACAATATCCATCAGGTGCAAAAAAGCGTGATATCCAAAAGAAAAGAAAAGCAGAAGATGCGAAAAACGAAGGCGCCTTTTTGACATTTTTAGCGAAACGACCGGTAATCCCACCATCAGGAACTACTCAAACAGACATAACAGCTAATGATCCAAGTCCAGTCGTCTCGGCAACAGCCAGTATGGATTCTGAGCCCGAGCCAACAGACGCCAGAACCTGAACAGCCGGCTGAAGGTCCTATACCGGAGGTCGTGAATAGTGAAACTGTTGATAATAACAACTGTGGTGAAATTTTGACAGATATGGCTATGTGGCCAGCGAATTTGACAGAAACCATGCTTAATTATGTTTTGGATTTCAAACCAAAAAATGTTGGCGACCTTTCACGCGCTGGCATGTTGATGACAGATCGTGGCAGAAAATATTTTCGTCATTTGTCTGAACATAACTTTTACTTAACCAAGGCGAATGGCCAAAAAGAAAGACGTGAATGGTTAGTGTTCAGTGAAACTAGTGGAAGCGTGTATTGTTATGTATGCAAACTGTTTCCAAATAAAGCTAGTCAATTTTCAACAAACGGGTGTTCTGATTGGAAAAATATTGCCGCCAAAATTTCTGATCATGAGAATTCGTATGGCCACGTTCAAGCAATGTGCACTTTCGCTAAACGCTTGAACGCAAAAGGGCGTATTGAAGAACAGATGGCCAAACAGTTAGATGATGAAAGGCAATACTGGAGAGAAGTTCTACGAAGGATTGTAACAACTGTACAGTTTCTTTCCTCTGAAGGCTTGGCCTTTCGTGGTCATGCCAACAATGACGGTAATTTTACCAGATGCTTGAATTACTTGTCAAAATTTGACCCTTTCTTAGCAAATCATATTGCACGGTACGGTAACAAGGGAAGTGGTTCTGTCAGTTATTTGTCACATGCTACTTGTGACGAATTTATTAAAATAATGGGCAATGCTGTAAGAGATCAGTTTATATCAGAAGTAAAGAAATCGATATATTTCTCTTTGATTGTTGATTCAACACCTGATGTTAGCCACGTGGACCAGCTAACTGTGATACTCAGATATGTTCTCATTGATGGTGAAATTAAAGAACGATTTTTAACTTTTGTTGACATCTATGCTCATAACGCTCAAAATCTGGAGCAAGTGATACTAGAAGTTTTGAAGAACTGGGGATTAGATATTACAAAATGCAGGGGACAGAGCTACGACAATGCTTCTAACATGTCTGGCAGATACTCGGGCTTGCAGGCTCGAATCAAGGCACACAGTCCCAATGCAGTACATTCACTGCTCCAGCCATAGCTTGAATCTAGTTGGTAATGCGGCTGCAGAACTGAAGAATCGTCGCTTTCAGCAGTATCATACTTTGACTTTATTCAACATGTTTATGTTTGGTTCTCAGCATCCACACACAGGTGGAACATCCTTAAAAGTCATCTAGTAAAAAATGGATGCACCATAAAGAAAGTTTCGGACACAAGATGGTCAGCTAGAGCGGATGCAGTGTTTGCATTGCATCAGAACTACATTGGTATTCAGGAAGCTCTTCTTCAAGCAGCCGAAGATCGTGATCAGAAGGCAGCTGTAAGAAATGAGGCTAACGCTCTTGCTAATAAAATGGATCTTTTTGAAACTGCATTGATGACTGTTCTTTGGGATACAATTTTACAGCGGATGAATGCAAACAGCAAATCCCTGCAAAATTCAAATTTATATCTTGATGCTGGGGTAAATCTTCTAGAATCACTGAAGCTATTTATTAACAACGAAGTCCGAAACGATTTCACTCGTATTGAAGAGCGAACAGCATTGCTTATGAACGAGGATCTCAAAGACTGTAAATATCAAGATGAACTGAGCCGCAAGAAGAAGCGAAAACCGTTTTCTGATGAAAGCAATGAACCGGAAGTTATATTTACTGGTCGTGATAATTTTATTGTTAACACAGTAAACGCCATTTGTAATAAATTGATCACGAAACTTGATCACAGAATCGAAGCATACAAAGGTATACA
Organism: Bulinus truncatus; assembly: GCA_021962125.1. Taxonomy (NCBI): domain Eukaryota; kingdom Metazoa; phylum Mollusca; class Gastropoda; family Planorbidae; genus Bulinus; species Bulinus truncatus. The sequence continues at coordinate 12,747,048 of JAGDYQ010000003.1, read as the reverse complement.
TGATTTTTTCAGTCTATTTTTCAAGGACAAGGTAGATGACTTGAACACAAAGATCTCGGCCTTGATCGAAGAATACAAAGACGATGTTAATTCTGATACCACTGCCGATGAAATCAAACAGGTTTTGCATTTCGCTAAAGAAGAAGGCGCTAAATCTGCGGTAGAGATGTACCAGCTTTTAGCAGTGGGTGGACTACAATGTACATTTCCCAATGTGGAAACCCTTCTAAGAATCTTTCTCACCATTCCTATATCAAACGCAACTGGAGAACGGTCATTTTCTGTGTTGAAAAGGATCAAGAATTACTTGCGGAATTCCATCAGCCAATGTAGGCTGGGAGATTTGTCTATTTTATGCATTGAATCAAAGGAGACATTAGAATACGATTTCAATGCGCACATTGACACGTTCGCGAAATTGAAGAGGAGGAAAAAAGTTATATAACTGTAATAAACTGACAATTGTAAGTTCTAGCTAGTATGCATAACTATGTAGTATGCATGTTAAATAATACATGAGTGTTCTGACTATTGTTGTATTCTGATTATTTTTAAATGCCTTATAGGCGAGGGGGCCCCAAATTGGTCATGCGCCTAGGGCCACAGTTTTGGTAAATACGCCTCTGTTCCCCTTCAGCACTTGCTCCAAAAATTGAAAGTTAGATCCGGAAAGCAATATTTACATTTCGAAAACTTGTCACCAATCTATTATGTATTTGTGCATTTCAGCGATAGATTTCTTGTCAGCAAACATCCGTGAGAACAAAAGAAATTCATTAGTAAATGCCTCTTCCAGATCTGATGGGTACATCTCAATTAGTGACTTAGCTTTCGAAACTTTGATCAGTTGACAGAGATCTTTTCCAGAAGAAAGTTGAAATTTTAATATAGTGTTGTGTAGGCTGCTCGCCGTTTTCCAATCTCAGTAATAAGTCTATCTATGATAACATAAAAAGACTGAGTGCGGAAAATTTCACTAGGACTCATATCTAAAACCGGATCATTATCATCCACAACTTCATCATGAAATCGGTGTCGCTGTCGTTTGCGTTGTGTACATTCTTTATAGTCCGTTTTTGAGAGCTCTCTTGCTATAACTTCGTACATTTCAAATTTATCGCGTATATAATGAAAGTTAAGAACAAAACTGACATACAAGTTGATGATGATCGTTAACTCAATTTCATGCTCCTGTAGAGCTTTGTTGACGATATCATTTTTTTTTGGAACAAGTTTTTTCGAAATCGCACACATTAACGCTGTCTCGAAATGATCCGACTTCTTAATGAAATTGGAATGAACAGAAGAAAACCTCTACAACGGTTCTACTTTTGAGAACAAAGTGAACAACTGTCAGCTGATCCGCATGACTGATGTCAGGAGTGGAATTGATACTGATTCCATAATATTTAGCATTCTTAATCTCAGACAGTATCTGCGTCAATACTTTGGATCCCATTAACTCAATAAATTCATCACATATACTTGCAGAAAGATATGATACATTCCTGTCATAGTGTAGTTGCGTGTGCTACGCACACAAGTGTGTGTGTGTTTTTTGGAGCGAGGCCAGCGAGGTAAGCGAGAGGTCAGAGTCTGGATGATTCTCGTCAATGTGTATGACATGTTTACTAATTATGATCATTGTAGCTTAATGTAGAAAGTTCGAGTTAGGATGTGTGCGAGTTATATAAGAGGAAGTTTGTGAGATACAAATCAGTCAGTCAGTGTATGCAGTCAGTATATAGTCAGTTGGGTCAGAGTCACACAGTAATTCAGTACAGTTTATTGGAATTTTAAGTATTCTTTGTAGTGAGGAATTCATTCGTTTGACTTAAGGAGATTATTTGATATAGTGATTATTCAGTTCACTTTGGATTTATTTGTCTGTTTCATATTTATTGTGATGTGAATAAATTATAATGAACCATGGATCATGAATTGAGTTTCTTATGTCATGACGTATTGATGGTGTACATGTTAGAGAACATAATATTACACTTCAATCCGTTACCATTCCCCTTTCCGGGGTTTCCATGTCTCTCAATGTGTTCCATTAGAAAGGGATCAAATTCAGCTAAAAGATCAATGCAACCAATGTAATCTCCATTGTTATAACAGTTATGTAAATGGCTGTCACCGCGAAAAACTAACCTTCTTTCAGCAAGAAATTTTATCACAGCAACTATTCTCTTGAGAACATCAGTCCAGTATTTGCAAAATATTTTGATTCTCCTATAGCAGATTTTTGTCATTGCTAGATATCTGTTGACATTCTAACATCCTTGACAAGGCAGCAATGTGATCCTTCGACTTCTCATGTGATGTAATCGTTGCGATGGCATTTTTCCAGTCATCAAAACCATCGATAAACTGATTTGCAAAACCTGTGTTGTAGTTAAACAGCTTGCACACATAACAAAACACTTTACCCGTTGAAATAGACAAGCCAGTCTCGCGTGACAATTTCATCATTTGTTAATTGCAATAATTCAGAATTAAGTTTACTCCGTTGATCACGAAATCGTTGAAACAATCTCTGGACCAGAAGTTGCCCCAAAACATGTTTTGTATACATGGGATAAAATCCCTTCACGAACATGGTGTCAATTAGGGATGTGACGGAGGTGATGAAAATCCGCATCCGTTGGATTCGGATTTGGCAAATATAAATCAGTCGGATTCGAATGCGGATTTGGCGAATGGGGGGTATCTAAAATACGTTCATGATCAAATACGACGTCTAATCTATGGACATCTGAGTAAGGATCCAGTAGTTTAGTTTTATCTGTTTTCTTTATATAGGGTTTTCGAAAGTCTCTAGGTTTTTTAATTTCAGTTACGATTTCTACGGCCATGTTTGAACTGAAACGTTAATTTTTCAAACGCAGTGGCTAGAGTTCCGTCTAGACGAACTTCGTATTATTATTTTTTTTAATCGGGGTCAGTCTATAGATGTGCGCATGCGCGACAATCGAAATTAACTCCCAACTCTTTAAACGATCGCCGACTTTAAACAGTATCATAATTTTTTTAACGTAATGTGCTACATTATTTTATCTTAACTTATAGGAAGAAAATGAATATAAGTAGTAGACTGCATTTCCCGCGAAAATCCTATAATTGTATTAACTTTAAATAGAGTTCTCATTTATTCTGTTTACAATAGAAACATAGGCCTACTTCTCCGATTATTAACAGCCAATGACGTCGTCAACTTTTTAAAAGTTTTATGAACAAATAAAAAAAACATGTATAATTCTTTATAATCTTTATTAATAGTGAAAAAATCTATACAGTGTTTATTTGTTTAAAAAATGTCACAAAAGAAATAAGGAATTTGTCACTGTCTTTTCCCCCAAGACGTCGTTGGTATTTAATATAAGTATAAAAAAAAACGTGTATTTTATATGGTTTCTTGGAAATTGGTGGGGTGTGCGATAGATGCTAATTTAGCGCATAATTTTTTGTTTTATTCGTTTACTTTTGTAGTTTGAATGATATTGTTTTCCTCCGACTTTATTAGGCTTGGACAGACCCGAAAAAAGTAATTAAGAATAATTGCAGTGCAAGCGGACATCTTTACTCTTAATCTCATTTGGCGCGCATGCGCACATCTATAGACGGACCCCGAAAAAAAAATACGGCGTCCATGTGGACGAAATCTACCCATTGCGTTTTTCGAATTCGAATCCGATTCGAATTTGCTCAAAAAACGTCGAAGTTCGAATGTCGACGGATTCGAATTCGAACTTCGTTACATCCCTAGTGTCAATATATGAAAAATGTGGATTCAAGTAACCTTGCAAACTTCAACTGCGTTGAGCAACCCCTAAACATTAAAGGATCGTCTACAAAATTTACCATTATAATTTTTTATTAAATGGAACCAAATATAAGGTTGGGAACATTAATTTTTTTGAGCATTTTCTAAAAAAAATGCTCTATTGTCCCCGTTTTGTCTGTCTGTCTGTCATCACCCTAGATCTCAACAACCATAAGTCCTAGACCCATGATGTATATATCATTTTGTAGGTCTTGGCCTGCCAAGAAATGGATTTTTTCCATTTCGCGATCTGACCTCTGAGGACCGTAAAAGGGGGCTTAGTACAGTTTTTTACTATATAAGATATATTAATAAAGGAGCGCTATATCTCAGCAACTATAAGCCCTAGACCCATGATGTATATATCATTTTGTAGGTCTTGGCCTGCCATGTGTACATCAAAAGTTCATTTCGCAATAGGACCTCTGAGGGCCGGGCTTCAGGGCTCCTAAGGGGCTTATATATTATATATACACCTTGTACGTTCAATAACCCATTCATTTGGTGCGAAATACTGCAGCACGTAGTTTCACCAAGATTTATTAAGAAACTCATCAAATGAAATAGTAAGCTTGTGTTCTGAGTTTAATTGAAAGTATCAGAGCTATGCAACAATTGACGGAGTTTTCGGACGATTAAATGACTATAATTGCGAATGTTTTCAATTATGAGTCCTATTTCAGTAACCACAAACCACTTGTAGTTAGATTTAAGAGAAAATAATTTTGTTTTCAAATATAAGAAAACGTCTTTTTAATATCTTTTTTCAGATATATGCATTACACAATTGAATTTATAAACATTTACAAAATTTACAAATATTTACTGAAAGATAGCATACGTACTGATACATAATACGAAAATGCTCTAACACGTCCTGTGTCCAGAATGGAACAGGCTTAATTGCTTGTTTTACAGTGCATTTGTTTGTCACCCTAGCGTTCGTCGTAACTAATTTCGTAAATAAAGTTCTTTTTAAAAGTCGATCTAGTATAAAAAAAAAGAAATTCTGCTAATTTATATACAAATTAAGTTCTCAGCTATCACATTATTTTATTTTTTTAAAAATAAATACTGCATTGATTAATCTTAAATTACAAAAAAATCAGATAAGTTTGTGTGACTTAGTGGCTGAATGGTTAAGCTTTTTTTTTTGATGATTCCTCGCGCTGTCATTTTTTTAATTAGATTTTTTAATAATTTATCTTTTTTGTTGTTTTAATGAAAAGTAACAACTAATTATATCTCTTTGACAAAAATTTTAAACATTTTTTTTTAATTGAAATAATTTATTTTTCAAGATATTTCAAGGGAAAGAAACAACAATAAATTAGATTTTTAATTTCGTTCATAACTTAAAAAAATTATTTTGAAAATATGTATCATAGCTAAATAGTAGTCTATCTCTATGCAAATGCTTCGCAGGGTACAGCTAGTGCTAAACACATTTTATTATGTTGAGAAATTTTAGTTGAGATTTCACTGTATTTAGCCTTACATTATTTATGATGTAACGAATTAAAGTGATTATTGATAAAGTTTTTCTTATTAAAAAAGTTTTTTTTTTTATTTAAAAGGTAAAATAAAAAAATAGAAATCTTATATTTCTGTGTGATAATATGTTTAAAAAATGAAGTTGTTTTAATTGGGAAGTTTTGAAAATGAAATTCAAACATGTTAATGGCTATTAAATTTATCACCCAAATTAGCTCAATCACTTAATCATTAGACGAAAATTTTTTATAATTAAGTTTTTCTTTTTAATCCCACTTTAAAATATTACATTGATTACATTTGACACTTTTTATTTTAGTTATTTACCATAAAATATTTTTAACCATTTTTTGTAGGTATTATCAAGAATATAGAGTTCATAAAAATATTTTCTGTAAGCCATTGACAGTAAAAACTGATGGAGGTTGGATTCTCCTTTATCCTGGTAGCTCTACCAAAGACAATGAGTGGGGTTGTAACAATAGCTCTTATATATATAACAATTCTGGTACGATAGAGTGTCGTGAAGCTGGATTTCCAACTACAGCTAAGTCTTACTTGAAGACCACTGATTTGGAAAAATCCACTGGATTGGTCACAATAAATACAACATCTCTTCAATTAATAGTTGGTGTTACATTGTGTTGTGTTTTACTTTTAGTTATTGTAATTTTTGCTTTTAAAATTCAGGAAAAGGTTACCATATGTTTCTTGTGGACAAAATAAGAGCACAAATAATGGAATCGATGATTCACACAATGATAACTCAATTCCAAATGAAAATGATAAAATGTTAGACATCAAATCCAGTAATTTAAATTTGGATGACAATGCATAGCTGTACATCTTCTGTGGGAACAAATTATCCAAAGACGAATGGACCTAAAAACATAAAACCTATTTCTGAAAACGCTAACAATGATAACCTAAGTTCTGATGGAACTGAACTAAAGAAAGTTTATCCTGCACCATAAGTTAACAACATAACTAAATCGAACAGTTTATGTGCAACAGGTAGAAATATGGAACATATAAAAGGTAGTGGTGACACTTTAAAAAATGTAAATAATCAAGAACTAAATTTATCTAAAAATATAAAAAAAGTCCTAAATATTGAACAAAAAATCAAACATGAGACTGCAAATACTTTATAACATGATATAGAACTAAGTGACATGAAAAGTAAAATGGACTATGCAGACGGGAAGAAAAAATTAACAGAAGCATTTGAAGCAATGTGCATTAAGTTGTGTGAAGATTTGGGTACACATGATGGTGATTATATAAAAAAACAATTGAATTGTCATTCAGATGTAGAAGTTAACGGTTATGTGTTAAACTTTACAGCTTGTCTCTCTAAATGGAGTGAAAATTTCCCTGTAAATCAGCTTGAAGATGGTCTTTGGTTTCCTCTAAGTAAATTGATAGGTTTCTTAAAAGATAGAGAGAGAAATGACATTTTTGAAAAATTTGATCTTCTTACTGAAGAAGTATAATGCATCATATTAATGAACTGAATAAAAACAATGGTGTGCCAATATGTATTTCTAATATAAAGAAATAAAATAAATAGTAAGCCACACTTTTTTTCTATAAAAGCTTTTTATGATAAGACAGATGGATAAGAACATATTAATAATTTCAAATTGTAATATCACTTCATTATTTACTTTGCCCAGCCAGTGTTAATTCAGTCTCATGCCTGTAATTAGATCTGACTATTGAAGAAATTTTGTACCAATGGCTCAAATGGCGTTTCCTCTATATCTTAAAATGTCTGCAAATCTCCTAATGTCATCTGCCAGCAACACTAATTTATTTATATCATAATATCATACCATAACTACGACAGGACATAAACATCTATCTATCTATCTATCTATCTATCTATCTATCTATCTATCTATCTATCTATCTATCTATCTATCTATCTATCTATCTATCTATCTATCTATCTATCTATCTATCTATCTATCTATCTATCTATCTATCTATCTATCTATCTATCTATCTATCTATCTATCTATCTATCTATCTATCTATCTATCTATATATTTTAGGGTGCATCACCAAAAAAAAATTTTAATAATTGATCTGTCTGCTATTTAAATTTGTTCCATTGATCAAAAAAAGCATTGTGTAAAAAAAATATTTAACAATATTTAGAAGTCCCCCGGACTTCAACAAAGTTTGCATAATTAAGCGAAAACTAGATAAAACCATCCTTCTTGTAAAGTCTTACAGACTTACATACAAAAAGTGAAGCGCTATATAAATTGTTTTATAGTCTTTGGTTTTATAATGTTTGGTAGCTATGATTGATTTTGATAAGCAGTTGTGCTAGAAATAAAATTTAAAATTCACATTTTATTAGCAAAAACACTTTTCCTTACCGCATATTGATGACCAAGGCAAGCATTTTAATTTCTTTATTTATATTATTTTAATTTCTGATACACACGACCTATAAAATAAGAACATGGAAATGATATGAAAAACAACAATAAAATGTTTACACCTTCTAAGGAAATGCTGGATGACCCTGGCATCACTTTAACAGTTGCATATCCAGTTATTACTGCGTCTCCTGCCTCGCGAACAAAGAAACCACAAACTCTTCTGAAAACTGAATAGTTTGGCATTGGCCCTGTAATTTGTGTTGATGATGCTATAATTACTGGAATTCTTCGACTACCAACTTGTTTACAAGTTTTGAGGTGCATGATGTATCACTGCAATGTAGCAGCACACAGTGAGCGTCCAGGTTCTCTTGGTGCACCTTCTCGATTTACAAGTGCCAAACTTGTGCTGAATCAAGTTACTGCTTTCTTCGAAAAAGCAAACATTCCAATGGTGACAGAGAGGAGAGCTTGCGAGAAGATTGTTCAGCTTCTTGATGAATACAATAAACTTCGTTCAATTGATAAAAGTCGCCGAAACACACCAGCCACCAAACGTAAACTGGAACAAATGAAATCTATGTTGGCAACAACTTTTCAATTGTGGGCACCAAATGTCGAGACTATTATTAAGAATGCCGAAGATCTAGCATTCTTGAGGTCTATGAAAGGAGACAGGTCTTCCAGCTTTGGATCATTTGACAAAACACTTGCAAAAAAAGTCACTCGACGCCATTCACGAGATGTCGCAACATTGGAACGTCAGAAACGCGCAAGAGAAGAAAATGAAGCATGTTCAACGATATCAGTGCCTTCCAGCGAGGGTAGCAGTGACGAACCAGATGATTCTACTTCTAAATCTGAAGATAATATAGAGTTTGTTAATAACTGTTTGGATGATATAATGCCATTGCAAAAGCGAAGAAAGCCAACAGGAGCTTTGGTATTTGCACCTCCAGATGTTTTAAGCCGACCAAATCTTGTGTTACTAGCGACAAGATTAAAGATTACACCAACACAGCAGGCAGCTTTCACACAGGGCATTATTAGCGAGTCTGGGGGTAATGTATCAATGGTGGCTTCTTCCTATGCCACTGCAGATCGTTCACGTCGCAAAGTTGTAAGTGAGATATCTACATAGATCCACGACTCCTGGGAACCATCCAAACTCTGCACTCTCCACTGGGATGGCAAACTGACACCTTCTCTAAAAAATCATCGTGTCACTGAAGAACGCATAACAGTTGTTGTCGGTGATGCAAAGCAATTGAAACTTCTAGGAGTGTCAAATTATGCCAAGGCAACAAAGAAACCCGTTGGTGAAATAATTGCAGAATAGGGCGTGAAAGTCTCACGTCACAAGCGCCATTTTGGTTCCAACCATACTCGCCCGATAGTGTTGTTTTCATAGACATACATGTAGATGTCTATTATTGCTTTTAAAATATTGAATATTATCATAAAGAATGGTACAATATATTGCTCCAGACTGTAACCATCGACCGGAACGTTAAACTTGTTCTTTTTTTTTTGCTTTTCTGATGGTAATAAGCAAAAACTTTACTTCAGAAATGGATGGCACTAATACTAATAAGGTAAGGATTGTATGATGTGAGTGACTGTCTTGTTTCTATTTGTAGCTTAATCATTAGTGGGACTGAAATAATTATAAAAGTAACCAAAAAAATATGTAAAGAATTTACTGTAAACATATTGTTTTAATTACTGTATTTCGCGATAAATTGTATCACGTAAGGATAATATACTGTCTTTACACTTTAATGATAACATTGAAAAATGATTTAATATTACTTGTGGAAATCGTACCATACCAGACTAATTAATTATCATATTAATATATAGTCAATTTTGATTCATTATATATTATTATGTACTAAATGAACTTATTGAGTTCTGTGCTGGTCTGTTAGTGTTAATATTGTTAATAGTCTAATATTACATTTTTATATTTGTAAAACTTATTGTTACTTCATTTTTTTTTCTTAGACAACAGGACAAACAACTTTCCAGGCTGTGATCATGTCAAGCCAGAAATGGGACTAATGATATGGGATCTGAATCTTTCTATTAAGACAGTGAACTAGAAGATAATGTTATTTTTTTTTTGTATGGAAAATAAACAAGAAAGATATAATAACCGCTTTTAGTCTTTATTAAATAGTCAAATAATGAAATTTACAGAAATTCTTGATAAAGGTGAGAAACATTGCATGCAATCATAATATATACACCAGTCTAACATAATTATTTTGAAATTGTTTAAATATAAGAGTACAGTACCAGTATCACACATTTTTGAAGAATATATAAAGGCTATAAAAAGCATTGTCTATAGTATAGTCTCTCCATGAAATAGTTTAGTCTCTTCATGAAAACTTCAATTATGGCTTCACCAGCCCATCAGCAGAACCTCCAAGACATTCACTTCCCTCTTGCCATATTCCAGTTTGAATGACTGAAAGGTTTGTTATGGAAGTGAAAATACTAATTGCCTCAGCTCCTACAAAATTGAGTGTACTTGAGGTGTAGGGTTAAGTGCAATTTTATTCTTTAATCAGTTTAAAATCATAGTCGGCATTGCTTAATATTATCATCCAAACAATAATTCGAATAAATTAATATAAGCTAATTACTGAAATATCCACGTACCTTCACTTAATAATCATTATTTTTCTTAATAGAATAATCTCTCCAAGTAGACAAGTGATACACATTGATGCTGTGTAAAGCTGGTTCCATGTCAGTGTAGTCTACTTCTCTACGACCATTAAATGTAATAAAACACTGATAAAATCATTTTCATGTTCGAACAATATCAGTCAGCTACAACATGTCACATTATGTAGCGTTTTTCACATATATCTAAAAATATAATATCTATTGAAGCTATTTAATGAGAGTACACATTGACGCTATGGCTATTATCACTGGGTTCCACGGATGTGTGGAAACAAAATGGCGATCGTGACGTCACGACTTTCACGCCCTATTAAACATGAAGCTAATGACAGAGTGGCATTGTAATGATTGTATCGTTAATATGACATTCGACACAACAAGATCAAACACTGGTCATCAGACTGCTGCCTGCATTGCCATACAAAATATGCTGCAACGTGCTCTTCTGTGGTCAGGTTGTCGCCATCACATTGGCGAAGTTATCCTCTCGCATGTGTTTGCAGACATGAAAATAGAAGTTTCCGAATCCCCGGATATAACTTTGTTCACCACGCTGCGAAGTAATTGGGAGTTGGTGGCACATGATTGGTCTCACGTTTGTAGTTCGTTTACGTTAGCTGATCATGATCTGAAGGCTCAAGAGCGACTGACAATAATGAGAGATGCGGTAATTGCACATGCCAACTCTAGTAAACAAACCGAATTCTTGCGAGACGACTACCACGAATTCCTTAAGCTGTCCCTTGTTTACCTGAATGCTACAAATAAGGAGGTTAACTTTAAAAGACCAGGTGCCCTGCACAAAGCACGATGGATGGCAAAGCTGGTATATTGCCTCAAGATTGCACTGTGTGAGAAACAAATTCAATTATTGCCTCCAGGTACTATTACCACACGTGATAAAGTGCCAAAGATTCGTGCATTTGCTACATTTGTAACACATGTTTATGTCGTGTGGTGGCTCACTTGCAAAAAGAGTTATGATGCACCATGGAATGATCTACAGCTCTACAAGCGACTTTTGGATTACAACGATGTCAACAGAGACATATCCAAGTCAGCAATCCGTGCCCTGAATAGGCATCTGTGGTACTTCACTTCTGAAATGATTCCACTTGCTCTGTTCAGAAATGAAGTACCTGTGTTGGAAAAGCGAGCTTTAGCAGATGCTCTGCTAAGGCTTCGACCAGTGGTTGCCCTCCAAACTCCACTGAATCGATTTGGAAATGGTTGGGGAAAACCACGATTCCAATCAATTGATTCTAAAACTCGGTTGTGTGATCTGGCTGGAGTTGACTCGTGGTTTACTATATACAGACTTCAACTGGACACAGGATTCCTCCAACTGCCTGTTGATGATTGGTGCCAAACAGCTTCTTACATTGCCAGTGCAGGAAATGTTGCTGCTATTAACGTTGTTAACGATTGTGCCGAGAGAGGAGTGAAACTGGCATCTGACTTTGTTGAAGCGGCGCGAACAGATGAACATTTTCAAAACATTCTTCAAGTGGTAGAAATGGACCGCAAAAACATCTCAAATGTGCGTAAACCTTACAAAAGTGCAACAAAGTGAAACTGAATTAAATGCAACAGTAATAAATAATTTAATACTTTAATGTAATTTTTATATAGGCTGGAATAAACTTTTTTTTTCTTTACATGTTTTGTGATTTCCTGGGCCGGGGGGGGGGACCTCTAAATCAACTCTGGTTTGAAAAATATTTTACACAAGTTATTATTAATGATATCAGAACAAATTAGAAACATAGGCAGCTCAAAAACAAACAATCAATTTTTTTCTCTATTGTGGTGATATATATATATATATATGTCATAGTGTAGTTGTGTGTACTATGCACACAGATGTGTGTGTATGTTTTGGAGCTTGGCCAACCAGGTCAACCTGAGGTCACGGGGTCAAGAGTCCAGATATTATATTTATAGAAAATATGATTGTCTAGTTAGTGCGATAGAGAGGGACGTAGAATGTTCGAGTTATGATGCAAGCAAATTATATAAGAGGATGTTTGTATGAAAGTTCAGTGAATCGCAGTATAGGAGTTCAGTCAGTATATAAGTCAGAGTATTCAGTTCGGAAGTCAGTCAGCGAATCAGTCAGTTCAGTTTATGAAGAGTTCAGAGTATATGAGTTCAGTTAATCGAGTTGAGTTTATTGGAAAGTTGATAAGTGTTTATTCATTGATTTAAGGAGATTATTAGTTATAGTGATAATTCAGTTCATATTGGATATAAATCCAATAAATCTACTGTTTATATTTTGTGTAATGTTAATAAATTATTATGAACCATGGAACATGAATTTAGTTTCTCATTACAATCCGTTACATGGTGACAACTATATTTCATTCGTTACAATATATAAAACACAACTTCGAGACCACGCAAGACGCATGACTATTTATAGATTTTGGAATTACCGATCATAGACGACATTTCGCGAGCCGGAAAAAAAACTATATATATATATATATATATATATATAACACAACTTCGTGACGCAACACGCAGAACTATTTATAGATTGTGGCAATCCCGAATACGTCACAGAAAGCAAGACGCGCTCGACAACTCGCGTTGTTTTCTGATTTCATATCTAGACAGCGGAAAATGAGGGAATGATGTACATAAAATAACATTAGAATGTCAACTGATTATTTAAAAAAAAACATTTAATAATAATACATCTACGTGTAAAGAAAGTAATATTTAACTAATTTCCAATTTAAAAAAGGGTGTATAAATATAGATAAGATGTGAAAATGCTATGGCTACCAATAGGCTACAAAGTGGGTCGAGAGAACTCATTCAACGTTGAAGTGTAGACAAAAAATATTAGGTATGGTGAAATCTTTTGCTTTGATTTATTTGTGCTGCTGTTTAGTGGAAAATCACTATTAAGTAAATTATAAATGTGTATGACGCTTTACAAACAAATGTTACCTGTTTCAAAATATGTACGCATTACAAAAAATAATAACTAATATCTATATGTACTGAATACTGTAGATACTCTAGGATGAAGGTTAGACGAAAAGAATCTTACGTTGTGTTACACAAGTCTAAAAAAATACAAAGCAGAGGCTGCCATGACTTGAATGAAAAAAAAATGTTACATCAAATAACACTATTGTGTGATGGGGTAAGGGGGTGGATTGAGGCAGACACAAAGCAAACCAAAAAAATCCACCACCCGAAATATGTTTGATATTTTGTTAGAAACTGAATGAAAAAAATTACAATTAAAAAAATCCTGATCTTACAAAAAAGGCATTAATATATAAAACCAATAAAGAGAATTCAGTCTTTAGAATTCTTATCGAGAATCAAGGCACACAAATAATTAACTTAAAATCTTTAAACAATAAAATAAAAAAAAAAACGAGATGCTGGAAGGTACCAGATAGTGTCCATAAAGTCTTCACATGATAGGTCAAAGTTCAACTTTGCATACCACGTATGTTAGCCTGTTATTTTGTTTGATTGCTTATTTAAACAATAATTACAGTAATTATATTGATTGATAAAGCGGCGTACGCTACGAAGGGGGCGGCTAGTGCATATTAATTGAAACCTAAACAGATGAGTACAAATCTCCAACCTGTGACTACGTTTGAGAAAATTGGAAGCACATTGAAAATTGAGCTGTATTTATCTTCATTTTATTTTTTAATAAAAAATCTTTAGACAGTAGTTCTAGAAAGCTTCCATAATAAAAAAAAACAAGCAATTTAAGGCTTTTCCGTTTCGGACAAAGGACATTTTAGAGCATTTTTGTGTACGCAGTGGCTACGGTTACGCGTGAATAACTGTTACAAAAATAAATAATGATTACGCCTCTTTGATTAGCTTTTAATATTTATATTTAAAATATAAGCAAAAACGGTACATAAGAAACTCTTATATTTTGGCCCTGGGAGGTCAGATCGCGAAATGGACTTTTGATGTACACATGGCAGGCCAAGACCTACAAAACGATATATACATCATGGGTCTAGGACTTATGGTTGTTGAGATCTAGGGTGATGACGGACAGACAGACAGACAAAACGGGGACAATAGAGCATTTTTTTTCGAAAATGCTCTAAAAATACACATTGAAATTCATGATATTTACTCATGATGAAAATTGAAATTCACGATGATTGTGGAGGAACACACTGAAAGAAGAACTGTTTAGAAACAAGAAACACTAATGAAGATTTACTATAATACTTACAACCAGGTTTCAGGATGAGATATCTGCTGAACATACTATTGTGCCTCTTATGTCTCTGTCAGAGTACTATGCAGGGCCTCATATCTCTATGTCATAGTACTATGCAGGGCCTCATATCTCTATGTCAGAGTACTATGCAGGGCCTCATATCTTTATGTCAGAGTACTATGCAGGGCCTCTTTATTTTTAATGTCGGAAAACATTGTAGTACCCCTGTTTTTCAACACCCAAGCACAAGGTCTTTGATGGCCACTTTTCGGATGCAAATAGAAGCTACAACATATAGGCCTACAGTTTGATTTTGTCCCCAATCCTCCAACACATATTTAAATATAAATAATTATTGATAGAATCAGGCCTAGCAGTGTAGTGTCCTAGCCAAATAAGAATCACATCAAGGCATACAAATTAGAAAAAAACTAATAATAAAAAAATTGCTTCTATAAAAAATAAAACATAATGAAGACCTTTGATCAGTATATCGGAACTTATGTGAAAGTTAATTTAAACTTTTCTATTTTTCAAACCTCTGATTGCAATGTGTTTGCGATTTTTACTTGATCCTTCTGACTTTTCTTGCTTGATTTGTTTTTAGTCATGGAAAATGAATATTTATTATCTTCCTTTTAAAGCTAAATTGAGTGTTTTCAAGTATTCTAGAGTAGCTGCAATGAGCAGTAAGTCTTGATTTTAAAATTTTGGGTACATTGTTAATACAAGTTCCATGAAGAGTCTAAAACCATTGTGTAGTTAACAGCTGTTTAAGAACCCATAAGATAAATCACTGGAAAACACATCTCTTTTTCATAGCTCTTCTGAAAAGTCCTAATAACAATGTGTTTTGTAATTTGTTTAAATTAGATTCACGATCTGCAAAACAATATTCCATACATTTTTTGTATTGAAGTATTTGGTTATGAGATGCTGGCAGTGAATTATGCAGTAATCATGAATGAAAGAATGAATTTTGGGTTAATTTTTTAGTAGACCCTATCTTTGCATGTGTTCTTTAGTTGCAAACATTTACTAGCTTATCAAACTTGCTCATTACTTCATAAAGTCTTTTTCTAATATCAGTACCATCAGTTGCTTCTATAAGAATTCCTAGATTCGGCATTTCATTCTTGACACGCACTTCTGTTGATACATAGCGGACAAAATGGTTTACTGAAGAGTGCAAATTTTGCCTCTCTAATTAAGATGGTTGTTAACGATACTCTTAAATTGTATCATCAATACCAATACCAATACTTCTTGAAAATATTATCGACAATACCAATACAAATACTTAAGTAAAAATTGTGCTAGCTATGTATTTTCCTAGCATGCCTTCTAATTAATGGGAAATCATTTAGCATGGCATGCCACAATTTGATTAAATTTAATTTAAAAAGCTGGATCAAAAGAAGTTTAATGGAGTGTTTAAGAACTAAAATAAATTAAATATAATAACATTAAAAGTGTTGGCCAGATCAAAGAGACCGTAGTTATCCATGCCTGTTTGGAGCTATCTATTTCATAAGTTTTTGATTAGTGTCTCTTAGAAAGGTGCTACCCAGTTTTTTTCAGCAGTTCACAGCAACTCTGAAATTAATTATGAAACAATACTCATAGATCAGGTGATTAAATTAAATAAACTTTATTCAAAATTAAGAACAGGTTTTTCTTAGTTTCAACCCTGACATGTATGATGCAATTAATGTATTTTAAATTTTAGATCATATTTAAAACTCAATGCAAATTTTCCACTGTTACATTTTTATTTGAAAATAATTGGTTAATTACAACGAAAGAAAAATTGGACAGTTTACTATGCATATACATATTTATATATACAGTATTTGACTAACTTTACTTAATTCTTTGAACTTCTTTGTGGAGCAAAGAGCCTCTGCAATCTCTCTCCAGCACACTCTGTTTTGGAAGGTCTTTTTCAGTTCTCCCCATGTTTGGTTGCAACTTTTCATCTCTTGTTCGAAAGACCTTCTCTAAGTGGTCTTTCTGCGGCCTGCCTTTCTCTGGCCTTGGGGATTCCACTGCAGAGCCATTTTTGTAATGACTTCTGGAGGCTTCCATTCAGAGAGGACAATCCATCTCCATTTGGTGACTCCATGTTCTGCACCAGTAATTACAATGATTTAAATATTGGACATGTATGAAGAGATTTATCTATATGTATATAATATAGATACATTATTTTTAGATCTTTTTTTTTCTAAAAATATAATTGTACATAAATATAGATCAGTAATGTTTGAAACAAACTATCAATTGAGGCATTTATTTATTTTGTGGCATTGAGAGTTAAGTTTCTGTCCTCTTGTCGTATTTCTTCTAATTTTATACAAAATACTTTCATATTCTTTTGTCTTTTAATGTCTTTTTTATTTCCATTTAAGAATTGTAATAAAATATTTAGGCTTTCGACAAATACTTAAAATTTATTTTTTCATAAGTTTATTACCATTGATACATTTTTATGTAAGTATGTAGAAAAATAATAATTCTTTAAAATATCCAAAGTTTGGCCTGGTTTTATTTTTCAATCACAAGCTCGGACTATCACATCCCAATCATATTATTTTAATTTTAATTTATGATTCATTTGATCAAAAGGAATGCAAATTTAAATTTTATCTACATATGTATCTATATATGTATATATATAAAACTAGTAGTGAACCTGGCAATCTGTAACAAAATAATGACTGGCTGCAATTTTATTATCTTACATGTAATGGTTCATGACTTTTATCATTTCCAGTATTGTACATTGTTATGCTTTTTGTGTGTTAATATTTATCCAACTTGTGTGTGACTTGTGAAGGTGTTAGTTATAATAGAACAAAACTTAAAGAAATTAATATGTTTAAGCAGTGGTTATATAACAGACAGTTGCAGCCGACTGTTGGGGTGCGTACAAAATTATAATTTTAATTTAAAAGATAGAGAATCTTTATATGCATAAAAAAACTCTGTATGTTAAAAAAACTTAGTTTGCAAATCTACAGAGTAAAAAGGAAATCTATAAATACAATTATAAGTCTTTATTCTCTTTTTTTTATCTCAGGTTTAGTTAGCAGGTGAGTCTCAAAAACAAAATAATTTTTTTTGGTGGGTTGCAAAATCAAAACTGTTGTCAAATTGGGTTACCAAGTATGAAAGTTTCAGAACCACTGTGTTGAAGCATTTATCTTTTTTATTCAATATTATGCACAACATTTTTTTCATTATATAATTGTGCACATTACCTGCTGATATGTAGCAAGAATAATGTGATTTTAGTTATTTTAATATATATATATATTTATAAGTAAATTTGTTATATCTCTTTTTTTTTAAACTATGATGATCAAATGTACAAAATGTTCATTTTGCTTACTCACTATTGACTCACTACTGCAATTCCTTCCAACTAAAAGAAACCCAAAAATATTTATTACTATAACTAAACATATTTTCACGTCTCATGCTTATCTTTGTTTTTGTTTTAATTATTATTTTTTTTAAAGAAATAAGAGCATTTAAAATTGAATTTATAAATTTACTAGTGTAAAAGAAATACATGAAATTGAAAGAAATCAAGGATTTAATACCCCACAATACAAAATATTATAGTTTTATAAGTAAATTCTATTTAAATTAATAAATATTTCTAGCATGTTTATTAAATGAAAGATTTGTAAGTTAAATATAATTTTTAAATATGTTGAAAATTGTTTTATGTATGTAAGAGTTTTATTTTTTGTCTGAAAAACCTTTTTTATTAAATATATCTGGAACAGATAAAAATGGAATTGTGTAACAGTTTTTTATTTATTTAATAATTAGATACTTTGAATATTTCATACAGCTGTTGTATTTTAAAATGTCTAATATTGTTGTCATAAAACCTTTTTTTTGTGAAGTCACTGTCAGGAGGAGACTAATATGATGCTAAATGGACCCCAACTGTGGCTGGCTAGACTCTAATAATCTCTGTTACGGCCCCCTTCACCACCACCCAACCAAAAGCAACAACAACAACCTAACAACTGTTATAGATTGCTGTACTTGATATTGATTGCTGTAAACAACAACACCCTAACGATTGTCCTTGTTACGGCTTGGGGGCTGTCCATTATTTATGTCAACAAATTTTTGGCGATTTTTACCTCCCCCCTCCCCCTTGTCAACAACTTGTCAAACTTCCAGAGACCCCCCCCCCCATAAAATTACGTCAACCATTGATTACCCCCCCCCCTAAAAAGGTGTCTTCCAAAATGTTTATGTGGCAAAATTAATAGGAATATAGTTAGTTTAATTAAAATACTGAATGTTAAGCGAGTGCGTAACACAGGACTACAAACGCTGCTTAATTTTCCTATTTATTAAGTAATTATATTAAATTAAAAAATGTAACATTGTTGACGTCAACTTTTCTTGATCTCCCCCCCTCCCCCTTGTCAACAATTGTAAAAAATTTTCTGACCCCACCCTCCCCCCTATTTTGTTGACGTAATTAATGGACAGCCCCTTGCTGCTGTACCTTCAGATACCAATGCCAATCGTGCTAAGGCCAATAACCTGATCACATCACAAGACAATGAAATTGGGGTTATGCACCTTGAAACAAACAACTTCATGCCTCCGACTTCTGAGTCTCTGCTGATTTTATTGTTGCAAATGTATTGCTCATCGTCAGCAGGACTTTCACAAGGGGAGGCAACCCAAACAATTCCGTGGGTTTCCAAGTCCTAGGGTTCAATTTTTTGTCGAAGAATATTGGGGAGGTGAGGCTTATAATTTCTAGCTGCGGCCCTACTACAAGACTCAGTGAATAGGTCTCGCCGTACACAAGTATATGTTATTTTACTTGCATATCTCTATTATTGTTACACAATCATTTATAACTTTGTCAGTTTCTAAGAAGAGTACATAGGGAACCATACATTTTATTAACTACACCGCTTAACAAAAATGTAGGATACAGTTGATAACAAAAATCTACATGATACAGTTTATAACAAAAATCTACATGACACAGTTGATAACAAAAATATACATGATACAGTTGATATTAAAAATATAGATGATACAGTTTATAACAAAAATGTAGGATACAGTTGATAACAAAAATCTACTTGATACAGTTGATGACAAAATATAGATGATACAGTTGATAACAAAAATCTACATGATACAGTTGATAACAAAAATGTAGGATACAGTTAATAGCAAAAATCTACATGATACAGTTGATAACAAAAATCTACATGATACAGTTAAAAACAAAAATCTACATGATACAGTTAATAACAAAAATATAGATGATACAGTTGATAACAAAAATCTACATGATACAGTTGATAACAAAAATGTAGGATACAGTTAATAAAAATAATGTAGGATACAGTTGATAACAAATATCTACATGATACAGTTGATAACAAAAATCTACATGATACAGTTGATAACAAAAATGTAGGATACAGTTAATAGCAAAAATCTACATGATACAGTTAAAAACAAAAATATAGATGATACAGTTGATAACAAAAATAAAGATGATACAATTGATATAAAAATATAGATGTGTACTGCTGATAACAAAAATCTACATGATACAGTTGATAACGAAAATGTAGATGATACAGTTGATGACAAAATATAGATGATACAGTTGATGACAAAATATAGATGATACAGTTGATAACAAAAATGTAGGATACAGTTGATTACAAAATTCTACATGATACAGTTGATAACAAAAATATAGATGATACAGTTGATAACAAAAATATAGATGATACAATTGATATAAAATATAGATGATACAATTGATATAAAAATATAGATGTGTACTGCTGATAACAAAAATATACATGATACAGTTGATGGATAAAATATAGATGATATGGTTGACCAAAATATGGTTGATTTAGTAAAATTTAGTTGATAACAACTAAGGCCATCTACCTCGATATCAACCCCCCTCCCCCTCCCCAGTAAAAATTCATCAAAAATATTCGTTACAAGCAGCCTAACTTTTATTTTAACTAATTCTTTTTGTTAAAGTTTAATATCAAATTTTATTCTTAACTGTGTGTGAAATATCAATTGAACTTGTTTAAATAACACTGCTTTTTTTTTTTCATCGTTATGGTCACGGACATACTCAGAGAAAACTGAAAAAACAAAAACTGAACAGTAATATTATTTTTCTCATCGTACAACTTTAACAATTGTGGCAATGGACATTTTGTTTACGTTAACATGATGTGTCAATGTCGTCACAAGCATACGTAAGGAGCCCATTCCCCCTACGGGTACAGTTATATATTTGTTATAAAATATTCCCCATTAAAAAAAATAACAACCGGGAAATAGAGTCGTAACCAGTAGGCCTACACAATAATAAAACATAGTATGGAACCATGTCTTTAAGTCTTTATAGTACCTCATTGGGCTATAAAATAAGTTAGCTGGTGTGGCGTGAGCACGTTTTGAGGGGGCCGCCGGCTACCGGCCATCAACAGGGGTGCTATCATAAAAGTATTAAGGGCCACCACGGGAACAGTGTATATGTAGGCCATCATAGGTAAATATGTATGACATCCTATGTAAATATGTATGACATCGTATGTAAATATGTATGACATCGTATGTAAATATGTATGACATCGTATGTAAATATGTATTTCATCATATGTAAATATGTATTTCATCATATGTAAATATGTAGGCCATCATATGTGAATATGTATGCCATCATATGCAAATATGTATGCCATCGTATGTAAATATGTATGCCATCGTATTTAAACATGTATGCCATCATATGTAAATATGTATTTCATCATATGTAAATATGTAGGCAGTCATATGTAAATACGTATGCCACCATATGTAAATATGTATGCCAACATATGTAAATATGTAGGCCATCATATGTAAATATGTAGGCCATCATATGTAAATATGTATTTCATCATACGTAAATATGTATTTCATCATATGTAAATATGTAGGCCATCATATGTAAATATGTAGGCCATCATATGTAAATATGTATGCCACCATATGTAAATATGTATGCCAACATATGTAAATATGTATTTCATCATACGTAAATATGTATTTCATCATATGTAAATATGTAGGCCATCATATGTAAATATGTAGGCCATCATATGTAAATATGTAGGCCATCATATGTAAATATGTATGCCACCATATGTAAATATGTATGCCAACATATGTAAATATGTATGCCATCGTATGTAAATATATATACCATCGTATGTAAATATGTATGCCATCATATGTAAATATGTATGCCATCATATGTAAATATGTATTTTATCATATGTAAATATGTAGGCCATCATATGTAAATATGTATGCCATCAAATGTAAATATGTAGGCCATCATATGTAAATATGTATGACATCCTATGTAAATATGTATGACATCCTATGTAAATATGTATGACATCGTATGTAAATATGTATAACATCGTATGTAAATATGTATTTCATCATATGTAAATATGTATTTCATCATATGTAAATATGTAGGCCATCATATGTGAATATGTATGCCATCATATGTAAATATGTATGCCATCGTATGTAAATATGTATGCCATCGTATGTAAATATGTATGCCATCGTATGTAAACATGTATGCCATCATATGTAAATATGTATTTTATCATATGTAAATATGTAGGCCATCATATGTAAATATGTATTTCATCTAACGTAATTATGTATGCCATCATATGTAAATACGTATGCCATCATACGTAAATATGTATGCCATCATATGTAAATATGTATTTCATCATACGTAAATATGTAGGCCATCATATGTAAATATGAATGCCATCATATGTAAATATGTTTGCCATCATATATAAATATGTAGGCCATCGTATGTAAATATGTATGCCACCATATGTAAATATGTAGGCCATCATATGTAAATATGTATTTCATCATATGTAAATATGTAGGCCATCATATGTAAATATGTATGCCACCATATGTAAATATGTATGCCAACATATGTAAATATGTATGCCATCGTATGTAAATATATATACCATCGTATGTAAATATGTATGCCATCATATGTAAATATGTATGCCATCATATGTAAATATGTAGGCCATCATATGTAAATATGTATGCCATCATATGTAAATATGTATGCCATCATATGTAAATATGTAGGCCATCATATGTAAATATGTAGGCCATCATATGTAAATATGTATGCCATCATATGTAAATATTATGCCATCATATGTAAATATGTAGGCCATCATATGTAAATATGTATGTCATAATATGTAAACTCCCCTGAAAACATGATCATCCTTTCTATAGAATTACGACTCAGCGCCACTTATCACTTTGACAGATGTGGGGCCTGACAGTAAGGGAACGACACGCATGTAAAGTGATATGTTGTGAAACATTTGTCTTCCCCCCCCCCCTCCTCAACTGGTGCCATCATCAATAAGGACTATTCAGTGAGAGACACCAGTCACGTGATATTGTTTAGTTAGAGGGGGGATATAATTTGGCCTTTAAGGCGCCATTGTTGGTCCATGCTAGTTCCAGAGTGAACCGGTGGACGTTAACTGCATTTTGATTTAACGGCGAATGCATTTTGTTTGTGTGGGGGCCGAGTCCATGTAACCTATCATCGGGGCGGTACTTTGGGCGCCTCATTTGTTGTCATGGCCACGTTAGCACCATTAATAGATAATGGGATGGCCTATGGCAGTTAAATATGTTGTAACATGTTCGGTAGGTGCCGGCCATGCAGTTTTGAGGGTGCAAGGCATCTCGCTGCCATGTACATGCGGTAGGAGATAGTCCTTTACGGCGCCATTGTTGGTTCATGCCAGGTTCCTTGGAGAACAAGTGGACATTTATGTATTTGGTTTTTTAAGATAAACACATTGTGTTTTGTTCGGGGACAGAGTCCATGGAGCCTAGTGCTGTGGTTCCCAATCCCCGGGCCGCGGACCGGTACCGGTTCAGAAGACCAAGCTACCGGGCCACTCAAGAAACATTAAATTATTTCCATTTTATTTACTGTTGTGTATTGATCTCTGGATTGTGCGACTTTTCATTTATGAGAGTTCAACCGGAAGCTGATCAGCTTAAAGAGGCTTTAGTAGATAGAAGATTGTGGCGCTCTTCTCTCTGTTCATCGGTACTTTCTCATGTTAAACAGAGCTTAGTGTACGTATCTCTTGTGTTTTATATTTTCGCCTTTTTCTAGTTCACATTTCCTATCTGAGTTTAACTTTTTTTCATGTTACATCTCGGTCACATGATGTCTCAAATTTAAACCAAACATTATCAAAAATGAGTACGAAACCGACGCCATTATAAAGTTTCTTTGGGAAAAAGAAAAGGCCAAGACAGAATAAGAGCCATCAACATCAGAGAAACATAAACTTTTAATAGACAATACCATGAGTCTTACTTGAAATATGGATGTATCGGAACATGTGATTACTAGGGAGCGACCGATATGCCTTTTTACCGATAGTCCGATACCGATATTTTTCCCCAGCCTTTTTTACCGATACAGATACCGATATTTTTTTAAATCAACAACAATGCCAAACACGTGTTTTTCTCGTGCTACAGCTAATGACGTATGTCAACCCATGCTCACCCCTTCCCTGTCCTATTTCGTAACACTTTGCCCACACGTAAGTCTTGTTCCCCCCCCCCCAACTCCCATCTCAAAAAAATACACACAGATGTTCACTAATTGTATCATTCAAGGTCATACATTAGAATTAAAAAATGCCAATCCTATTGTTTCAAGGTCATATAGCTGATGTAATTTTTGTGGACGTGACAATTTCTGTGTACGGGTTTTTTTCCCTTTTTTTTAAAATCTTGTCTGATCTGGTTATAGAATTGGGTTATTAACGGATTTTTTTTTCTGCAACACTGTTGTGAAAAAAAACAACAATGTATAGGCAATCAAAAAACGGCCGGTCCGATAGTTAACCCATAGTGCCAATATCGGTTCGACTATCGGTCGCTCCCTACAAAAATCAGTCGATCCGATATTAACAGATAGTGCCAATATCGGTCCGATACCGATACCGATCCGATTATCGGTTGCTCCCTAGTGATTACCACACACCAACCCCGCCCTGCATAGTTTGAGGCGACCGGCTAACTAATGAAGCAATGAAATTTTCAAAACTGATTCGACACTTGAACGCCAAGCACCCTGGATTAATAGACCTGGAGTATTTTAAAGAAGGAAAAGGGGAACACGAAGGACAGAAGAGTCATTGCAAAGATTTCTCTCAAAACAGAAGTCACCGCTGGCAGCACATTTCAGCGACAATATATGGTCGCAAAACTGACTTACCTGTGTAACATATTACGTCATCTCAACGAGCTTAAGCCGTCTCAACTGTTTTCGAGTTGGCAGACATAGCAGCTGCATCTAAAGCCAATCTGAAGTTGTGGGGATGGCACGTGAACGTAGACATTTGGACATGTTGCAAACATCATTGTGGATTTAGGCGAGACTGAAACCTGATAATTCATTCTAACAGTTGGTGCACATTCACCTGTCTTTGCTGTAAAAATAGTTCGAGCGCTACTTCCTAGTCATAAAAGACCAACGAGCTGGTAAGGAATGGATTCGCGACCCATTTGTCAACCAACCAGGCGAATCTAGCATGTCTATGCAGTAAGAAGATCAACTGGTGGACTGCGACCTTAAAACTACATTCGAGACAACGACTTTTCTAGTGTTCTGCATTAAAGTCATGGTGAAATACCCTGAGATAAGCCACCACAGAACTTAAATCCATATTGCCATTTTCGACATTATATGGTTTTCTGCAGTAAAAGCAACTAAAAAAACATTGGAATAAACTAGACATAGGCAAAACACTTCGCGTGTCCTTCTCTCCTAGTTTCTAGATGAAACCATTTAGTTGCAAAGAAACAAGCTAAAGGCAGGTCCTACGGACTTTTCAAGGGCCTACAAAAGCCAGAACATAAAGTGAGAATGAAAGTAAAATTTAATAATGTTTGTATTAAAGTAACTATACATAACCGTGTCAGATGAGCACATGAGCAAGTCAAGCTGAAGTGCTATATTGAAAATAATGCCAGGGAGGATAGTCGTGTTTGTCTCATCGTTGACCAAAGATACGTTTTTATCAATTTGAGTTTAGAAAAGGAACGTTCCCCTTCAGCACTTGTTCCGAAAGTTGAAAGATATATCCGGAAAGCAATAGCCTATTTACATTTGGAAAACTTGTCACCAACCTAATTCTGTATTTGTGCTGTAAGCATTTCAGCCACAGTTGTCTTGTTAGCAAACATCCGTGAGAACAAAAAAATTCATTAGTAAATGCCTCTTTCTGATCTCATTTAGTGACTTGGCTTTCGAAACTGCTTGATCAGTTGACAGAGATCTGTCCAGAAGAAAGTTTAACCTTTCAAGTAGTGTTGTGTTGGCTGCTCGCCGTTTTCCCATTTCAGTAATAAGTCTATCTATGATAACTTAAACAAACTGAGTACGGAATTTTTCACTACGACTCATACCTAAAACCGGATCATTATCATCCACAATTTCATCTTGAAATCGGTGTCGCTGTCGTTTGCGTTGTGTTCATTCTTTATAGTCCGTTTTGTGAGAGCTCGTTAGCTATATCTTCATACATTTCAAATTTATCGGGTGTATCATGAAAGTTAAAAACAAGACTGTCATACAAGCTGATGATGGTCGTTAAATCAAGTTCTGATTCCTGAGGAGTTTGGTTAATAACATATTTTTTTTTGGAGCATTCTTCCAAATCACACGCATTAACGCTGTTTCGATATGGTCCAACTTCTTTATGAGAAATTTTGGCTTCATGCACAGTAGGTATATAACTAAAAAATTTTTTTTCATTATTTTTTATTCCCCGTACTGCCACAAGTGGATATGTATCATATCTATACAGAACATATCAATAACAACCCACAACTGTTAAAGAAGGTTACCCTCCACACGCCCAGTAAATCATTTGTCATACCCGCATTTAGTATTTTAACTGTAATTGTGTTCTTTGTTGTTCCATGCACCGTCAGCATTTTATTTATGACCTGGAATACAGTTAGTTACCATCTGCAGAAGCGTGCTCTTAGTTTGACTTGTAACTTGTGTAAACTTGTTATGGGACAGAGGGGGTACTGTGGTTAGATAAGCAATAAGTAACGTCATCTAAGGCAGAGGTTTTCAACCTTTTTTATCCAAGCCCGGGTGGCGGCCCCCGTAGCCCAAGGTGCCCAGCATATGTCTTAAATTCTGTTCTTAAATTCTGCCTTGCATAAGTTACGCGCAAATCATGCACAAGTCATTTCACATATGAAATATCCATTTAATCAAAACATAAAACAATCACCTAGTATTTATTCTAGTGGTGCCTGTTACAGTTTTCTGTTCAGTGGTAAGGCTGTACCTGTTTTGCACAACAGCAAAATCTTCAGTCATGTCCTTTGCCGCCAAGGCCTCGCTGTGAATCACGCAGTTGGTTGCTACTATGTGTGGTGCTGCTTGTTTCCCTCGTGCAATTAAACCAAATTTACGACCAGTCATCGTAGCATCGCCGTCCATGCACATGCCAATACATTGTGTCTAGGCCAGTCCTGATTCTTAAAAAAATGCATCAAGTATACAGAAAAGGTCTGCACCGGTTGTGCACCCCGTCAGCGACTTGCAGAACAAAAAGTCTTCAACAACTTCACCTTCCCAGCAGTATGGAATGTAAACCAACAATTCGGCTGCATTCGCAATGTCTGTACTTTCGTAAAGATGAATTGAGAGTCTGATATGCTGAAGGCGTAAAATCAGTTGGCAGCGAAGATCTTCAGACATGTCGGCAATTCGTCGGCTCACTGTGTTATCAGACAGTGGAATGGCTTTCAGTTTTTGACTGTATTCCTTTCCTAGAACGACTTCGCACATGTCGACTGGTGCCTGTATAATTAGATCCTCTGAAATTGTGTGAGGTTTTTTTAGAACGCATTATTCGTAATGCTACCAACCAATCACGACGCTCGAAGAGCTTTCTCGTTCACAGTAGTGCAGGCCATCAATTTGCCTTTCTGTTTCAATTAGAGCTCTTTCTGCCTCTCAAAGTATTCCTTCGTTTTACTGGCATGTTTCAAAAGCACTGTGGTCAAATGGCGCCTCAATTTAGCACGCTTCATCGCATCGTTCGATAATGTTTGCATCACACGACACAAAGAGGTTGGTCAGCATCGGTTATCACTGCGGTGAAGCCGAATGGTATATGTTCTGGATAATACTTGCGCCGTTTTCTTTTTTGTTCGTCTTGGGGTGTTTGATCATCTGAATCTTCCAGGTTCTGGTCAGTTTTCCTCTTCACAAAATTATCCATGCTACTAGGCTTGGACAATTTACTTTTACAAATATTGATAAACAAAATGACCAAAACAGTTTAGTCCCGTTGACTCAGATCTCACAGGGAAAAAAAAATAGAGACAAAGTTTTAGAATAGAGAGGGTTTGAGTAGGTAATTATCTGTAAAATATTTTCACATTATGATGAGGAAAATTCACATTTTAAAATTAAATCGACTACTATGACAAAACAAATACAACTCTTATCAAATATTTTGAATTATTTACTAACATTAAAAAAAGTATTTGTCACATAAGCAAGTCACATGACAACAGAACAGCATAATAGGTTCATCGGTAGAATTTCACACCGTTTCTAGGCTAATCTAGGCTTGTAATAATTGTAGCCACTGATTAACCACACTATTTATAAACAATACACACGCTTGCTCAGATCCTGATGTTTTAGCAGTGATACCAGAGCTCAGTAAGTAAGAAATATTGCCAAGATGACATGAGTCAAAAACTCACTGCATAAGTACATGTAGTATGCAGATCCGGAAAGCAATATTTACATTTGGATTTCAGACGAAAATATAAAGAAATACCAGCAAAGTTTTTTTTTTTAAATTCTGCACATTGCTGTCTGTGCCTGAAACATTGGCATAGCTAGTATTTTTTGTTTAGCTAAAGGCTAACCAATCAACCAAGCCAAGCAATACTTTAATCAAGAAAAATCACTACTTTCCTTGACTTGCCCACGGACCCCTTTGAAGCTCCTCGTAGACCCCCCCCCCCAGGGGTCCGCGGACCACAGGTTGAAAACCTCTGATCTAAGGGGAAATACTGCTAAGTTTGTCAAAAATGTAACTGGGTTGGGCAAGGGGGAAAATATAAAAAAACGCGTTAATAATAAGGGGGCGAGTACTTTCTGGCTATACGTATGTATTTTTTTTTTTGGGATGGTATTACGATAGTGGAGGGTAAGGTAAACAAGACATAAGTGGGCCGAAGTGTACTAAAATATGACAGGAAAGGGGGAACAGGGGTTGATATACGTCATTATTTCGGAAACTACTGTACGAGAAAAACACATGTTTGGCATTGTTGTTGATTTAAAAGAAAAAAATTTGCATCACTTGGCGTGATTGATACATGTCAAACTGGTATCAATAACTAATTCAATACACATAACATATAAACTAATGCTTATTAAATCTGTTAGATTTAGTTATACCTCTTTCGTAAATTAATCTGACTTGTGTATTATGCCAATGTTATGCTATTGTAAACGATTGCCTAAGCAAAGCAACTCACTGCAAAGTACGAACATATCCAACAACACTGGAGCAATGATGCTTGGAAGTTCATAAGTAGACATCAAGAGTATGCACGATGCTCAAGGGCTACAGACAATAATAAAATATGGATGTTCCAGAGCTATTTTTAGAGAAGAGCGAAAGACTATGAAGACAGTACATACTTAACAGTTAATAGATAAAGGAATCGTTATTTTACACCTGAATTAAGCCTGAAATATGTATTTTAAAATGTTATATATTGTTAAATGCTGCACACTTTTCAGAACGTTGGTGGGTAGGTGGAGCGCCAAAAAAACTCGCAAATGGCGCCTCAATAGCTAGCTACGGACTGGGCTTTCATGTGCCACTGTAACGTAGATTGGAAAATGTTTCAGTCTGATTGAGATACATTTATCTGTGGTGGGTGGGGGGGGGGAGGGTTGTTAGTGTCAAGTTAACTTTCAGTGCAGAAACATTTGAAATAGGTAAGTTGTTGAGGTTCTAAAGGACTGGATATTCAACTTGGATATTAATAGAGAGAAATGTAAATTAAACATTTCTTGTGATATACAATGATTGAGTGAATAACAGAGTGAACATAGCCAGTAGCCTTCCTATATGCTTTCAGTCACAATTCTGTTAATTTTGACAAGCCGTTGTACTGTAGAGAATCTCGCTTTGGAAAATAATGCATTCGCCAATAAACAGATTTACCAAGTATTTATTTAAAAAGAAAAAACAAACATAACTTGATGAACACTTCATATTAAAGATTGCATGAGAACTGTGTGACGCTGTTCTGAATTATTTGATTAAAGTTCAAGTATTTTCCCTCATTTTTTTGCGCCGACACCGAGTCCAGACAAAGTACAAACGCCGACACCGACACCGGGCAATGTACTGATGCCAACACCACCACAGGCTAAAACTGCCGACACCGCCACCGGCTCACCACTCCTGCAAATAACTACAATTAAGGGGACTGGATGGAGTGGAAGGTGCTTTTTGACATGTGTGACACTTGTTTTACTATAAAATTAACTCTTTACATAATCATTAGAATCGGAAATGGAATTTTAAACAGCAGTAATTTTTTAAAGCTACAATGAGAACAAGATCATGGGGTAAATCGAATCCTTATCATACACTGGATAAAAGTATCATACTGTCAGTGATGGCGATTGGTCTGTCTTTATTTTCTTTACTATTCACCATGACTAAATCGCACAAACACTATAATAACAACATGTGTCAAAACCAATACCAATAATCTCATCAGATACATCCCATAGCCTTAACAGATGATTTGTTGCATTGGCTTGTGCCTTACCAGTTCCGGCTGGTATTTTAGTTACACCTTAAATCTTCTCAACTTCGTTCCCAGTTACAACTACGTGTGACTGCGGCTCTGGATTATCTGTAGTTTTCTCCATTATCTTTTCGTCCCAGTGAATGACCAGGGGGCATTTACTTCTAAAGTGAAACTCTGATTTCAAATTTCTTACAACAGTTTTACGATGAGCAGATTGTTTTTGACGAACCGTGGATAGGGAGAGAGATCCGCTACACAAGTTTTCATCAGTAGCTCTGGAAATAGCTGCTGCTAACATCTAGCTCTGGAAATAGCTGCTGCTAAAATCGTGAATTGCGATCTAGCGTAGGCCTATCATCAGGAGAATTCATCATCTTTTTGAGGATTTCTGTCTCATTTCGTTTTTCGTCTGGCATCGAACCGTAAGACAGCAGCTTCTTCTAATAAACAGGAATCTCAATGTCAAAAAAATCGTCATCTTTGCCTCCATCCTCCTCACTTTCGCTGTTGCTTTGTAGACGAAGTAGTAGTAACAGTAGCCTTCTGATGTCTTCTTTCGTCTACAACTAATCTTCGATTTTCTTCGACTGCTTTTCTTTTACGACTTCTTTCCCCTTTCTGAGCTAGCTTCGTACCAATGCCTGCCATTTTCATAAGCCTTGGTCCTCATTGGTCAGCTGGGAATAACCTTTCTTCATCAATTTTGATCAACTGTTCCACTTGTTTGTGTGCTTATCAAAAAGTTTACTTAGCCTGTGTTCAAATATTTCTTCTGGAGTGCGTCGTGCAAAAGATTTTCTTTTCTTACTTGTTTATAATCAACATGTACTCATCAACATGTACTCATCAACATGTACTCATCAACATGTACTCATCAACAGGTACTCATCAACATGTACTTATCAACATGTACTTATCAACATGTATTCATCAACATGTACTCATCAACATGTGCTCATCAACATGTACTCATCAACATGTACTTATCAACATGTACTCATCAACATGTACTCATCAACAGGTACTCATCAACATGTACTCATCAACATGTACTCATCAACATGTACTCATCAACAGGTACTCATCAACATGTACTTATCAACATGTACTTATCAACATGTATTCATCAACATGTACTCATCAGCATGTACTCATCAACATGTACTCATCAACATGTACTCATCAACTAAAAATTTTGTCTGTGAAGTAATGTTTAGCTGTAGGGCAACTGAAATCCAAGCATTGCTCCAGATTCTAAGAAGATCGTTAACAGTTACCTTAATGGTTTCGATATTATCTTCTTCAGTACATTGTGATTATAAAAAACCATCTTCATAGCATGACCCAAGGTTGGTAAGACGTTGTTAGGCACACAAGAATCCGTTTTCCAATCAACGACACTTCAGTTTTACGCCTGGTCGATACACTTTGCGAATTACCGCTTGATGTGAATTCAATAATTTGTAGTTAGTCAAAAACAACTTTATTATCCAGCAAACTTGAATAATACAATTAATTATAATCGAGAATTTAAATATCAAGGTATACTTTTAATTTTACTAAGAACTAAAACTGCACTATATCAAAAGCCTGCGACACATCAGAACTGCCGCATTATCTCATACAGTGAAACTTCCGATCGCTTGAGCGACCACTAAAAAATGGTCATTTTTTTCAAAAAGTTAAGTTTTTGTTCATGTGCTTGCCAAAAGGAAGATAATTAACCACAATGCATTAGAATGGGAGAAATTTGTTGTTTTCCATGCATGATGAATCACCCTAATGATAAGTGCGGTGTCCTCTTTATTCTCTTAAGTTCACCAAACTTTAAATTATGTATATAATGAGGGGAAGAGGGGGGAGGTTGAACTATCAAGCAAACTGAAGACTTGAGAATTATGTAATATTTTGTCCAGATAGTTTATATAAGTGAATTTAAGTTTAGTTCAAGGAGAGGAGAGTTTCGAGTTGAGGTGATCGTGTAATGTAGATTTGTTAGGTTGGTGTACTTTGTGAACTGAGATAGTTTTATACTGAGAAGTAAATGAGAAGTCTTGTTTTTGAGGAATTGATATTTCGTAAACATATTTGTGAAGCTGTGACTCTATAGTATTAACTTTTGTTTTTATTCCAATTATTCAATAAAGTCATAGTCGGTGTCAGGTCCGGCCTTACGAATTGAGGGGCTCAATTTAAAGAATGCTTGCGAGGCCCGTATTCAAATTTATATTACAATATCAACATTTACTATTAATTAGATCATGTAAATTGCAGGCCCCTGCCAAGTGCGAGGCCCAATTTGGAGCAATCGGTTAAATTAAATCAAATTGACTGTGTTTTATAGGAAGTGTTTGTGAGATTTAGTTATTGTGTGTAGTGAAAGATAAATAACAGACCACTCGCCAGCCATAATTGACAGTTATTAATCATACATTTTCTTACTATTGATATTATTAGTAACTTTATTATGCTATCTATCAACATTAGTTTTTAATATTCAAAAACTCAATTGTTTACTGAATGAAGAAAAATGTTTATGGAATAAATGAGTTTAAAAAAGAACTCTCTAAGGCATTGTAAATGTAGATATTTCTTACTAGAAATGACGAGACACTATTTGATGATTTAAGACTTTCCAGAGATTCAAATAAGTTTTCGTTTATAATCAAACGTTTTGTGTGTAGTAAGATTATTTTAGGGAAAAAATGTTTGTTCAGGGTAATATCGATATTTTATCAACAATAGAGACCAAATAAGGTTTTCATTTACGTCGCATTATTTTCTTGGTTGGCTCTTCTCTTCATGACAATGTCCCTATTCTAGAACGTGTAACCAATATCAGGTACTGCAGGTGTATCAATCCTACATTTCAGTGCACTTAATGTTTTTTTTTTGTCAACGTGAATGACTAATTTGAATCCTTTGCTCCTTATCTTATACACTGTTGATTACTGTGTAGAATCATATCCTCTAGCCATAACAGAAAACGTAAATGTATAAGATCACGTTATTTTACCATAAACAGTTTCGGCCTAATCACAGAGTTTTTCTCCATCAGTATATTTTAGCATGATAGAGTTATTTCCAAACCTGGGGCCCTTCCCCACTGAATAGATTGTGACAATTTGATTGTTAAGGGGACTATTGGAAAACTTCAATTATACATTATATCTTTTAAAAATTCAATTACCGTTTCCAATAAGTTGAATAACATTTCTTCGCCCTTCTGATTGTTGAGCCAAGTCAGCAATGAACACAAATATGTATATGTTACAGAAAAGTTCCCATTCTACGAAGGACATTCGATTTCCACTAAAACTAGTATTTAATATACCAATAGTCAGGTACAGAGAGCTTTAGTTTTTAGTGTAATGGTATTTGATATACCAATAGTCAGGTACAGAGAGCTTTAGTTTTTAGTGTAATGGTATTTGATATACCAATAGTCAGGTACAGAGAGCTTTAGTTTTTAGTGTAATGGTATTTGATATACCAATAGTCTAGTACAGAGAGCTTTAGTTGTTAGTGTAATGGTATTTGATATTTAGCCAAAAAAAAATAAAAATAAAATCAAGCTAACTCATCCGATTAAAATTAATTAGGGATATTTAAAACCAGAGTGAAATTTTCTGAGTTTACATAACGGGTTTTTATTTCAAAATTCTCATTCTCTATATATGGATTGGTGTATATGGCTAGACGCTTATTTCAGGAAACCTACAGATCATATGATGCACTTTAATATCCATTCATGTTCTGTTGTTGCGAAGACACCTATTTTGTGTCTATAAAGTAAGTAAACTTAGCCACTAAGTTACATATGAAGAAAACGTCACTGCAGCAAACTTCTATTGATATCGGCTCATGATCAGAGAACTTCAAGACAACTACTGTCCTTTTCTTCCGAACATCATCAAACAACATTTTAGTTGACATTTATGTTGAAATAGAATCAAAAAGATTGAGCTACATACGACTAAATCATCAATAACTACAAACTGAATACCACGTCCACTTGAAAGATATTATCGACTAATCGACACTAATGTTACAAAGCTTGCTCAAGCTGTGATATTACCATCGTCCGTCATTCACTGCCGTACTTTGATACATCCACGAGCAAAAACAAGAAGCAATGTGCTAAGTATATCATATGACCACCCAAAATTATTCATTACACTTACCTAGAATCCTGAATGGACAGACATCACTGAAGATCTCCTTCCGCGTCAAAAGCCTTAAGATTTTCACTACTTTATTAGTCGCGTGTTTTATATGAAAATACGCAAAATGATGGACTTGCTCAGCAAGGTTTACATTTTGGCTGTACAAATTGCTACATGTACCCCGTTGTAATAATTATATTTGCCTTCAAGATGACACAAAAATTGCCAAGCTACTATATTCAAGTATTCTGTTATATTCAGAAGTTAGAACTCACTTTAAATAGCAATAGAACGAAGTCAAAAACAAAAATATAATAGTCGCGTATAAGTCAGTCATGCCATCACACATGAAAATCGCCAAGTTGTATAGTATGATATTGTTCTTATTGAGACAGAATTCTTTAACATGTAAGAAAAAATCGAATATGATCATAAAGATTAAGGAATTCAATGTGTTCTCTCAAAATATATATGTATTTCTGAGTTGTTGATACCTCTTTAAAGTGTGAAATATAAGAGAACAACACATTAAACCATGCAGACATCAGTTATTTATGATAAACTGGCAACATATCGATTCTAATATAGATCTTTTAAAACGTCGAGGTGAAAAAATAACGGACATCACTTAAAGAATGAACGTGTTTTTTTTTTTAGTAATTCGTTAATGATCTAGAATTACCGATATTTTGGAAACAGTAATGACTTCAATTCACATTTTTTATGTATCTTTACAAAAATAGGAAATAAACTGCCTCTATTAAATTTCATTTCGTCTTTCTTGATTTCATTTAATTGCTAAATCTTTTTAAAATTAGTATTTGTCCTTATTAGTTATCTATCTTATTGAAGTGTGTTTTTTAAATGGTAAACAAAACATGATTCCCAAACATTCTATAATTACTAGTACACACATTCTATAATTACTAGTACACACATTATATAATTACTAGTACACACATTCTATAATTACTAGTACACACATTCTCATGATGGCACTTTAAAAGTACTTTTTATTAAAACTATGCACACATTATGGTCTGCTTAAATAACATAATAGAAAAAAAATGAGGTGAAGCCAGTGATACATAATTTATTTGTATGAGGGGTTGGCAAAACTTGTATGCACCCGGGCGACAGATAGGTTTGGCACGGCACAACATACAACAGAAGCGTACAACGGCCTCCTTTGTACTTTAGTAAAGCAACCTACATATCTTAACATATGTTTAGCATATCTTTTACATATAAGGGCCAAATATTTTATACTCCACCCGTCAGCACCGTCCACCCTAACTCACAGGTATGAAACAAAACATCTGAATTGTATGGTCTGTTTTACACTCTTCAGATCTGCCAACCAAAATGAGTAGAACCAATGAAATATTGCTACTGATCATGGCTACAAGTTATAGTATGTATACAATAACTCAGTTTGCTCTAGCTGCTGAACACCCATGTATAATAACATGCTCGGAAGGTTACTACTGTTATTTTACTGTATGTTACCTTTTGTCCAAATGGGTAAGTTGATTTTTTATCACTGATTTGTTATCTTATATATTTTTATTATTATGATATTTTTTTGGATGAATAAGTTGTACAACTTGTTGCAACAGGCCTACTTTAAATCTCCAGTTCGGTCATGTGAACATTTTGATAAAAAAATACATTGGAGATTCCACTGCATTTAGTAATACGAAATGAATGATTGCAATGATTACAGTGATTACACTGATTTCAGTAATTTGATGTCAATGATTACTGTGATTACACTGATTACATTGATTTCAGTAATTTGATTACAATGATTACAATGATTACAGTGATTGCAGTGATTACAATGATTACTGTGATTACACTGATTACAATGATTTCAGTAATTTGATTACAATGATTACAGTGATTGCAGTGATTACAATGATTACACTGATTACAGTGTTATTAATGAAATATTACTTATGTAAAGAAATCTTTATTGATCTCAACAAGTAAAAATTAAACAAAAAAAAATGAAACTGAGATGATATTCCAATGTAAAAATACGGGTGAGCTAATTGTGAAATCGTGTAATATAAAATGTTCAACTGAAATTAACTGTTACGTTTGTCAGTCAAATAAACATAATGATATTATCATCAGTTTAAGATTTTTTTTGTTACTTCCCTTTTTTTTTTTAATAGTTTTCCTACTTTTAAAGAAAATGAGATTTGCAGTTAATTATAACAATAATGTTATTCAATTTTGTGTAGATATTACCAAAGTTCAAGAGGTCATCAAGAAACTTCATGTAAGCCAATGACAGTACAGACTGGTAAAGGTTGGAAACTTCTCCGTCCTGGTTACTATACATCAGACAATCAATGGGTCTGTGACACTGGCTATTATACATATAACAATAATGGTAAAATAGAGTGTCGTGAAACTGGACAGCATAATTCAACTGACTTAATGACCAATGAAAATAATCTTAATGTTGGAGCAATGGTTGGTGAGATAGTTGGTGGTGTTGTTGTCCTGATAGTTACAGGCTTGATTCTATATCACTGCAAGAAACATATTAAGCCTAATTGTCTTTCATTAATTTTAAAAGTATAACAGAAAAGTATAACAGAACACCTGATTTAAAAACAGGGAATGATAATGGAAATTTGTTAGCTGATTATGAAAATAGTATTATTTACAGTTATAAATCAAACTCTGATGAAAGGAAAAAATGTCAGTTGATGCCGTCAAGCCAAATAATGATGATTACATTTCAAATGAAAATAGTAAGGAAACCATTTGCAGTTCTTCAGAAAACGTAATCATTCCTAAGCCACAATTTCGTGCAACAAATGTTTCGAACATTGAACAAAAGCCCATACAGAGTACATCTAGTGTTTCACCAGGTGGTATTGAACTAAATGAAATGAATTCAAATGAAAAGAAGAAAGTAAACGAAGCCTTCAAACGGATGTGTTATGAATTGTGTATCAAACTTGGACGTGATGGAGACTACATACTTGACGTTTTAAACTTGCAGTCCAACGATCAAAGCAAACGTTATGAAACTATATTTATTGATGGTCTCTCCAAATGGAGTGCAGACTTCCCATTCAACGCAATAGAAGATGGTCTTTGGTTACCGTTGAGTAAATTAAAAGTTCTGTTAAAAGATCAAAAGAGACAGGATCTTGTGGAAAGTTTTGAAGACCTCACTAAAGATGTCATGAAACACATTAATGCATTGAATAAAATAAAGTAAATACGCATCTGTTAAGCTTGTTAAAATTAAGCATTACGAAATACACATATAATCATTAATTTCTAATAAAAGCTTTCATCTAGTTTGTCCCTGTAAAATTTTGTTAATTTATTTTTTTTATCAGCTCCAGTTGAAACTGGAAATTGAGCTCGTGAACAATCTCAGTGTAAATACATGTCAATGTTAAATACTTTAAAATCAGTTAGTTAAATTTCTACTGAATTCCGAAGCTAAACATTGTTCTCCTACCGTCAGTATACCTAGAATTATTGCTTTGCAAAGAGTGTTATAGGGAGAAAAATAGACAAATCTGATGTTATTTTATTTTTACTGTTCACTGAGGGCCCACCTGGCAGTTAATACTTAACTGACAACTGTTAATTGTACGCTACAAATGTGAAATTTGGTCTATAACGCCTGTATTCATTTTTCTGCCTCAATGAGCTAAGCACAATGGAGAACACCAGGACCGGCCGTAGGGCACCGCAACCTATGCGGCCGCAGTGGGCCCCGCACTTTCAAAGGCCCCGCGCTAATTCTAGGTGTATATTATTAAATCAAACATTATAACTTATAATCATGTATAGGTCAGCGTGTTTATTATGTTTTTATGGTGTTTTTTTTATAACTATTACGTCATTGTTTCTCGTGATTACGATAAGTAAATACAATTGAACAAAATAGTAGCAGCTCGTTTGCTTTGTCTCTAAACTCGTCATTTGGGGAAACTTGAGGTAAGATGAAACAGACACCGTTCTTAACTTTATGATGGCTCAGTCCAGTGAAACCAATCAAATAAGATGAGCTAAATATGAAGATGATTTCATGGAAGTTGTTGCAGTCTTTCCACCTGGAAATACTGAAGATGACAACACATTGCTTCAACAGAATTCAATCCTTGAAGCCGAGATTTGAACAAATCAAACCACAATCTATTTTTTTTTGTCAGCCTCTAAAGCCTTCATCGTGATGACGTACGAAAGTTTACAGCGAGCCTCGAGCAAGCATTGACGTTATCAACAGTCAGCAGACATATGTGGGCGAGAATTAGCAGATGAAATGAAATCTTTAAGGCACATTCTACCAAATACTGCCAAAATTCCCGGTAAAAAATTTTGCTTCTCTGTCCACCAATGAAAGATACACTGCTTTCCCCATCTACTTTGTTGCAATCAGAATATTTTTAACAATACACGTAACTGTGGCATCTGTTGAAAGAAGCTTCTCGCGCATAAAACTAATCAAGAATTACCTGAGGTCAACAATTCACGATGATAGGTTAAACGATTTGGCAATTCTTAATATTGAGCGTGATCTATGTAGTAAACATAATTTTGATGATATACTGAATGACTTCACTATACGCAAGGCTCATAAAGTTAATTTGATCGTGATTTTGTACTTAGTAAATAATATATAAAATATAAGACGAATTTATTTACTAATACAAAAATCTTAATTTTCACTTATTATCCTTTCCCTACATAGACTGGGCCCCACCGATCCGTTTCGCATAGGTCTCATAGTTTGTCAATGATGGTCTATGCCATTGTTTGTCACTGATGGTCTATGTCATTGTTTGTCACTGATGGTCTGTCATAGTTTGTCACTGATGGTCTATGTCAG
The DNA here is from genome assembly GCA_021962125.1 of Bulinus truncatus. NCBI lineage: Eukaryota > Metazoa > Mollusca > Gastropoda > Planorbidae > Bulinus > Bulinus truncatus. The sequence continues at coordinate 12,707,342 of JAGDYQ010000003.1, read as the reverse complement.
AGTTTGTCACTGACGGTCTATGTCATAGTTTGTCACTGATGGTCTATGTCATAGTTTGTCACTGATGGCCTATGTCATAGTTTGTCACTAATGGTCTATGTCATAGTTTGTCACTAATGGTCTATGTCATAGTTTGTCACTGATGGTCTATGTCATAGTTTGTCACTAATGGTCTATGTCATAGTTTGTCACTGATGGCCTATGTCATAGTTTGTCACTGATGGTCTATGTCATAGTTTGTCACTGATGGTCTATGTCATAGCTTGTCACTGATGGTCTATGTCATAGTTTGTCACTGATGGTCTATGTCATAGTTTGTCACTGATGGCCTATGTCATAGTTTGTCACTGATGGCCTATGTCATAGTTTGTCACTGAGGTCTCCGAGTTTCTGTTGTCATCAACAAAACATGGTATTCTGATGGTTCTTCTTCCAAAGGATATGGTAGTTCCTGGTTGATAAAAAGGTTTTCCTGCATTATTTTGTGTAAGCGTAAGTCGAGGAGAACTGTGAACTATTTGTTATAATACGCGCTCATTCGTATACATCGTTTAATATTGGGTAAAACACTTCAACAGGAAGACTTAAACTTAGACAAAGCAGTAAATGTGTGTTAATTCATAATCAAAGTAAAATTATAAATAATCTTAGCATTGAACAAAACAGAGAGCATAAGATATTCCTAACAAATTTAGTATAAATTCTAGATAATTAAATACTTTCAAAAAGATTCTATGATTTTTTATTAATAAATAAATTAATACGCTGAGAGACGCACAAAAAAAAACTGTTGGCAGCTCTCGGACATAGTTAGGGGCTGTCCACTAAATATGTCAACACATTTTTGGCGATTTTTACCCATCCCTCCTGCTTGTCAACAACTTGTCAAACTTCCAGAGAAGGATAAAAAAAACAAAAATTTAAATAGACTAGTTTACAACTTCAACAAAAAAAATGAATAAAAGTAAAATGTTAGGAAAAAAAGTTTAATAAACTTTTAACTTAGGAACATATTTCCAATTTATAACTACAAAGACTTACTCTGAACAGAAAAGAGATTATAGGGTTTAAAAAAATGTTTAACTATTACACCTTTAAATTATGAACATATTTAAAATTAATAAAACACTATTTAAATACTTACAAAGACTTGTTCTAACCTCAAGCAGAAACGAGATTAAAAAGGTAAACTATATATACACTTTTAATTTAAAACATATTTTTTTACAAACAAATCCAAATCTTATATCCAAGCCTCTATATCTTCCTATGGAGATGTCAAATGTTCCTCAATTGTTATTATTGGCATAGGTCCCGGCTGAATAATTTCTTCTGTAACCAAAAAACCACACAAGTGTACATTTTCTTCATCTAGCCAGTCTGCACTTAGCCTCTTCCCATGAGCAAGAATTGCCTTGAGCTCTCTGTCATTTGGCAGCCATTCACATTGGACAAACTCTTTAGTGTTAGGGTGCATATAGTATTTGACTGGACCCAGGCATACATTGTTGGTGCTGTTAAAGTTCTTCTTTAACATGGCTTACTAAGCAACAAAAAAGGTGAACTTTCAAACAATAGGAACTGAAACGATGGACAATATATATCATATGAAAAAATTTTGAATGCGATGTAGTATGTTTTCAACCTTCACAGACTGATTGAAGAAAAGATATGGACATTTATGATACATCTGGTGTTTTGAGGCCCTCATTAGTTAGGCAGACTGGAATTGGTGGGAGATAAATCTGTCAGCAATAATATCATAGGACAAGCTTCTAATCGGTTGGCAACAAATTAAATCACAACAAGTCACAATTTGTAGAAAGTACTGACTTGTAATTACATGGTTTTGGCACCAAACTTGAACTTTGATTATTAAAATTTCAACTTCAAGCTCAGACTTTTCAGGCACAATATGCTCTGTCACTGTTCTACCAGGCGCATTGGTTGCTACAAACATTGCATCAAATGTTCTGCTTTACAAAATGATGGATGGCCACATCAAATACTTTTTGACATCTTGGATTTTCATCAGGTCCACCATCCACAGACAAAATAAGAATCGGTTTGATCAACTTGTTGCTTGGATCATTTGTAACAATTTCAAACTCTTCCAATTCAAGTAGCCTTTCATAGTCCAGTCCGTTGCTATAAGCTGATTATGAGCAATGTTTGCCTGATATGATGACTAAATAAGTCGGGCCTGCATATTGTACAGCTTCTGGTTTACCTTAACCGTCTTTTTGGATTTCAATGCCAGCATAAACAGATGGTATGAGTTTGGTGTCTAAATGCTACTACCCAGTCGTGATCAGGCAATGTAACGAGGTATTTGACATGAATTAAAAGTGGAGCTTGCTTGTTTACTACTGTCAATCTAATGAAGACTGACTTTGTCATCTTGACTAATGAAGCATACTTCTTTAGGTCCCAAGAAAAATGTCGTTTTCTTTAGGTGATTTAAAGTAGCTTTACAAAATATACCACCAATGTGTTTTGAGTGGAAATCATTTAGTGCTCGAATTAACTTCACTGGAAGAGTTATTACATGGCATTTGCCTTCCGATAATAAACTTCGTTTTGGCAAGAGCCGAGTATAAACATCACTTCTACTTATTTAAAAACCACGAATCTTTAATTGTTCTGTCAAATCATCGAGATTTCTAACGCTACGAAAATATCACTCTGTCTTTTGTCGTGAGCAGCAGACCCATACAATGTAATGTCAACAATGGTTTTTAAAAGGAGCGGATAATCATCTTCAATTGTCGGTCGACCAGCTTTCTGTCGGATTTTCAACTTACTGCTGACGTCAGGTTTTTCAGCACAAATTGCAGCTAAAGTTTTTTTTTTTCTTTTTTTTTTAGGTATATCTTCTGCTTTTCTTGTTCATATTTCTTTCTTTTCAGTTTTATTTTTCTAGCTCATCAACCTTATTTTTATTGTTCCCGTTTTGTCTGTCTGTCTGTCGGTCTGTCATCACCCTAGATCTCAACAACCATAAGTCCTAGACCCATGATGTATATATCATTTTGTAGGTCTTGGCCTGCCAAGAAATGCCTTTTTTCCATTTCGCGATCTCACCTCTCAGGGCCGTAAAAGGGGCCTTAGTACCGTTTTTTACTATATAAGCTATATTAATAAAGGAGCGCTATATCTCAGCAACTATAAGCCCTAGACCCATGATGTATATATCATTTTGTAGGTCTTGGCCTGCCATGTGTACATCAAAAGTTCATTTCGCAATAGGACCTCTGAGGGCCGGGCTTCAGGGCTCCTAAGGGGCTTATATATTATATATACACCTTGTACGTTCAATAACCCATTCGTTTGGTGCGAAATACTGCAGCACGTAGTTTCACCAAGATTTATTAAGAAACTCATCAAATGAAATAGTAAGCTTGTGTTCTGAGTTTAATTCAAAATATCAGAGCTATGCAACAATTGACGGAGTTTTCGGACGATTAAATGACTATAATTTAGAATGTTTTCAATTATGAGTCCTATTTCAGTAACCACAAACCACATGTAGTTAGATTTAAGAGACAATATTTTTTTTCAAATATAAAGAAACGTCTTTATAATTTTTTTTTACACATATATGCATTACACAATTGAATTTATAAACATTTCCAAAATTTACAGATATTTACTGAAAGCTAACAAACGTACTGATACATAACACGAAAATGCGCTAGCACGCCCTGTGTCCAGAATGGAACAGGCTTAATTGCTTGTTTCTTTTAGTTCTTTACCTGATCTGAACTTAAAACATCAGTTTCTTTTCGTTTATACAAGCCAATCAAATCGCTCTTGAAAATGTTTATCGGACTCTGTAATTCATCATGTACTTTTGCTTTGTATTTTACAGATTTTTACAGAAACATAGTTAGTTTAATTAAAATACTGAAGGTTGTGTGGGTGTATATTACTGTATATATAACACAAGGACTAAACGCTGCCTAATTTTCCTTCGTTACGTAATTAAATTTATTAAAAATAGTAACATTGTTGACGTTAACTTTTCTCGACCCCCTCCCCTTGTCAACAATTGTTAAATTTTTTCAGACTCCCCTCCCTTCCCCCCAAGCACGCCGAGAGGGGGGGCAGGGGGGTCATTGCCAGGGGGCCGCATCTGTAAGGGGGCCCTGCCGCCCTGACCATGTCAATTTTTTCACGCCTTTTTGTTTATTGATGTCCTGCCCTGGGGCCCGTGTTGGCTATCGGCGCCACTGCTTCCCCCTTATTTCCCCCTATTTTGTTGACAATATTGATGGACAGCCCATAGACAAAAATGGATGAATCATAATGTGAAACTCGCTAGTAAGTGGCAATTTGAGAGAGAGAGAGAGAGAGAGAGAGAAAGAGAGAGAGAGAGAGAGAGAGAGAGAGAGAGAGAGAGAGAGAGAGAGAGATATCTAATATCATGGGATGATTTAACTTCTTAAACCTACTTATTTAATTTTATACACTATTGCCAACTCTTTTTTAATAGCTACCCAGAAACAGATGAAAAAATATCGATAATTATATAGGATCTAAAAGAAAATCTAGATTTTTATTTAAACGAAAAATAAAATATGACTCCATATACTGTTTCTGATTTATCATCTTTATTATTTATCTATCAAGATGGAATAAAATACTAATTTTTTTAAAAATCGAAAATTTTTTTAAAATTTACTTTTTTTTTTTTTTAAATTCAAGAATGAAATGATTTCACAATATAATATAGTGGACTAAATGTTAATCAAAGAAATAAGAGCAACAATTTACAAACAGAAGTATATTATTACAGGATAATATTTTTAAAATGTTCATTTTACTAACCGATACAAATCATGTGTCTTTAAAGTGTAAGGATGGTAAGTAGACGACCCAATATATAATTATAATTAAGAAATAGAAAAAAAAGACAGCAGTGATACTAAATGAGCCAAAATTTAATATGTGATTTCTCAAAAGGTATATTAAAAAATTTTATACAGAAAAAAGAAATAAAAAAGGATTGTGTTTGTATGTGTGTGTGTATGCTTGTGTGTTGGGTGTCTGAAATTAAGCTGTCATACTTTATTTTAAAACAAATCGCATCAGTGCTACGATTTTAAAATATCGGGCCCCTGAAAACTGAGCCCCTCTATTCCATAAATACATTCACACACACACATATATATATATATATATATATATAACGTTTTGAAATCTTTAATTTTAGAGAAAAAGGGTAATTTTCAACCCAAATAAAGGGTCGATGTTACAATTTATCATTTTATTATCTCAGCCTCCAATCATTCACGCAAAAACATTTTAACTCCAAATGAAAGAGACGGCTTTAACAGTTTATTGTAGTAGGTGGCGGGCTAGAGATGTGTATGCTGGATGTGTCGGAGCTCCGTCAAGGATGATCCCAAGCCCGGCTGGTATGAGGGTTGGGCGTTGGGCTAGCAGCCCCATTCAGTAAAAACACCAATTGTTACAAAAACACGAACAGCAGAAAAAATTATATATATATTGTCCTCTTTATTATGAAGACCTATAAAACTTAGTTGTGTTGAAAGCCGAAAGGAAACCACAAAGCTGACTAACCTTCTGACATCCAGGAAAACGTCATCGGCACATGGAATATCAGGACCATATTTGTGGCAGGAAAGAAGGCACAAATAGCAGCAAAGATGAGAAAAAAAGCCCTGATCATCTTAGGCATCAGCGAGACAAGGGGGACACAAGCTGAACAGAGACGACTTATATCAGAAGAGCTGCTGCTGTACTCTGGACATCAAGAGAATGATGCACCCCACTCACAGGGAGTGGGACTTAAGCTGTCCAAACAGGCACGGGGGTCACTAATTGGGTTGGGAAGCAAACGGCCCCAGGATGATAACTGTTTCCTTCCCTACAAAGAAGAAGAAGATCAAAACGAATATAATTCAGTGTTATGCGCCAACAAACGACGGCGACGAAGAGGAAAAAGATCAGTTCTACAGCAGACTCCAAAAGATTCTGGATAATTTCCTAGACAAGGATCTCACAATCCTCACGGGAGACCTCAACGCCAACATAAGGACCGACAACACTGGATATGAACCAGGGCCATTTTAAGGTCATCGTAGGCCCTCCCCGACTTCATTCTTATATTTTTCAATAATGCACCCGCACTTCTTTGCGATTTGAAATCTAAATAGACTTTCCGCATTGTTAATTATTCTATGCAGACTCTATGCAGTGATGACTTAGTTTTCTTCAGTTCATTCCATTTGAGCAACACCATGGTAAATACCTTTCGATCCCTTGGTGAGTACAACGTCTGATGTTGATAAAAGCGAACGTCAACCACCAGCATGTGTGCATGAAGCCCAATCACTCATAAAGAAGTTGGACAATTTCGAGACAGCGTTAATGTGTGTGATTAGGAAAGACTTGCTCCAAAAATTTATATTGTCAACAAAGCTCTACAGGAGCCAGGAATTGAGTTAACGACCATCAGCAGCTTTTATGACAGTCTTGTTTTTAGCTTTCATAATACACGCGATAAATTTGAAATGTACGAAGGTATAGCTAAAGAGCTCTCACAAACGGACTATAAAGAATGTACACAACATAAACGACAGCGACACCGATTTCATGATGGAATTGTGGATGGTAATGATCCGGTTTTAGGTATGAGTTCTAGTGAAAAATTCCGTACTCAGTTTTTTTTTAAGTTATCATAGATAGACTTATTACTGAGATGGGAAAACGGTGAACAGCCTACACAACACTTCATGAAATGTCCAACTTTCTTCAGAACGGATCTCTGTCAACTAATCAAACAGTTTAGAAAGCCAAGTCACTAATTGAGATGTACCCATCAGATCTGGAAGAGGCATTTACTAATGAATTTCTTTTGTTCTCACGGATGTTTGCTGACAAGAAAACTGTGGCTGAAGATTTTAAATTTTTGGAACAAGTGCTGAAGGGGAACGTTCCTTTTCTAAACTTTAAATTGATAAAAACGTATCTTCGGTCAACGATGGTAAAAACGACTTTCCTCCCTGGCATTACTTTCAATTGAAAAGGAAATGATGAGGTACGTCATATGTGACTTTGCTATGACAAAGAGCCGAAAGTAAACATACTGTAATTTACAGATCTACAGTACAGCCGGTTGACTTGCTCAGGTGCTCATCTCACACGGTTTTATATAGTTACTTAAATAGAAACATTATTGAACTTTTCTGGCATTCTGAACTTGTTTTCACTTTTTGTTCTGGCTTTCGTAGCCCCTTGAAAAGTTAGTAAGTCCTAGACACAGTGTCTACTGTGCCTAGTTGATAAAGCGACCCTGATATGAACAAGTCATGGGCACTCATGCTCTTGGGGGGATGAATGAAAATGGAGAGAGATTTGCAGATTTTGTACACTAAACAGTATGGTCATCGGGGGCAGCATCTTTCCTCACAAAAGGATACAGAAGAGTTCATGGACAGGGGTGGACTGGGCCGCCAGGACCGGTGATATAATAATTAATAACTAATACGTGGTGATATCAATGGCAACTACCAAAATGGCTGTCCATAATGTCCAAACCAACAGCGGCCGTACTCGTACGTCAATAAAGAGCTCCGTACTAGGGATGTTCATGGTTGGCCGTCATGTTAGAATTTACATCTTCCATTCTATTTCCGCTGAGTTTGCTTTGATAAAAATTCTTTTTTATTTGTTAGTTAATTATAATTAGTATTAATTAAATAAAATATTTTACGGTTATGAGTGATATAAATTCAAAACGTAAATGTAAAGGTGGTGCGGAGAAATTAAGAGATAAGAAACTAAAAATTATTGGTAAAGATGGAGCTAAATGCCGAAATCTAGTCGATCTATTGAAAGCCACTCCAACTCAAACTAAAGATACCGTCTCTCAACAAACACCTTCTACAAGTACAGAACCCGATACAAATAAAAGCGATGACAAGAATCAGCATTCAATAGTGCCAACAAACTTGATTCCCACCTTACATTTAGAAAACGTTACGGAGTTAACTGACAACATAATATTTATGAAAACAACGCTGGCAGTGGTAGATCTAAATCCCGAAAATGATACTCCAGTTATCGATGATAAAAACACCAGTTACAATTTCAAACGTCCTCGACAGAATAATTTACAATCATTTAATTAAATTTCACCCAATACAACGAAATGCGAGTGAAACTGATCTACCATTTACAAATGCGCATCGAGTATTTTTCAGAAGCAATGGTATCAATAGGAATTGGGTGTCATACTGTGAAGAATCTAAAGCTTTGTTTTGCACAGTATGTTTAGCATTTGGCAAGACTGACGACATGAACTCATTCACAACGGAAATGAGATCCTGGAAACATGTGCATCAAAGATTAGAGGAACATGTAAACAGCAAATATCACGAGAAGTGTGTGAAAGCTCATTTAATGTCTGTAAGTGAAAGAGACATTGATAGCATTTTATTCTTTCAGCAAAATAAAAAAGGTGCCAACAAGTTCAAGAAAAGAGACAAGTGCTGGAAAGAGGAATTGAGATTTTGAAAATGATTGGAATACGTTGTCTTAGCTATCGGTAAAAAAAATAATGCTGCCTATACATTAAACGACGATACAATCGATCATGGAAGTTTCTTGGAAATATTATTACTCTTGTCAAAATTTGACCCAATAATTAAAATACATCTTGATATGGTTATTGAGATAAGTAATGACAGACATGTATGTAATTTGGCGAATAATGGGAGAGGAAATTTGACTACCCTCATATCGAAGACGACATTGAAATATATCATGGATGAAATAAAAATAATAAAGAAAACCAATTCGGGGGAAATTAAATCTGTTGCTATGTTTTCAGTTCAATTAGATACAACTCAGGTCATGTGAAGGACCAATGTTCAATAATTATATATGTAACAGATAAAGTTCATGAGCGATTGATATGCGTTGCAAACTGTACATCTTCTACTGGAAAATGTATGTTTGAATTATTTCAAGAGAAACTCATTGAATGTAACATAAATATTGAATATTGCGTCGGTAATGCTACAGATGGGGCAGCCAATATGCTAGGACAGTACAATGGGTTTACTAAATGGCTGAGTGACGTTGCACCTCATCACATTTATGTCTGGTGCTACGCGCATGTATTGAATCTTGTTCTAAGTGATACCACTCAAACCACGACCTCTTCAATGTGACTATTTCAACTGCTTAACGCATGTGCGGTGTTCTTTAGAGAATCGTATAAAATAATGGATGTTTGGGTCGATCACCAACAGAAATCTAGACACCAAAGATTAAATATTATTGGTGAAACGCGATGGTGGGATAAAGAAAGTTCGTTAAAAAATATTTGGAAATGTTGATGTTCCATACTCATCATTATTCATTGAATTGATTAATATGTTACTAGAACTAGCACATTCGGACGCATTCATTGCAAAGATCAGGGATACAGCTCAAACTTTACAAGATAAGTTTATCAAGTATGAAACGGTTTTCACTGCAAAATTATACATAAGAATATTCCAGCACAAAGGATCGCTTTCTAATTATTTACAAACCACAGGAATGGATGCACTACAAGTAGGCCTATACCATAATGTAGATTGTATTGTTAAGTTGTTAGAAAATATTTCAAGAGATTTCGATGGTGTTCTCGACAGTGCCAAACGATTTGTGTCCTGGGTAATAACAAGCTGGAAGAAGAAAATGTTGAAATTACCATTTAGGAAAATTTTGTAAAGAAACGTTTACACAAACCAAAAGCGATGTCTGATGAGAGAAGAACGCACGAGGTAGTAGGAAATAATTCAGCGGACAGATATCGCATTGAAGTTCATAACTGCATCATGGACAAAATTGTAAAAACTATTGAAAAACGATTTGAAAGTCACGATTCCTAATAAGCAGATATTGCCTGTTTTGATCCACAGAATTTTGAGGATATTATACAACAAGGTTTGGCTACATCAGCGATGCAGCGCCTTAGCAGTATTCTCGTTAAATTTGATGAAAGCGCCACAGCGACTAATCTCAGAGAAGAGCTAAATTCTGTCCCCGACGAATACCTTCTCCAAATGTTCGATGATTCAGTAGAGGACAGCGTCAGTGAAGATTAGAAACATGATCTCTGGGACGATCAAGAGTGAGGAACTTCAAAAATGCAAATTTCGCAAAAAATGTCCTGTTTGCTGCTTTTCTGTACTAAATAAATACAGTTTATATGGGTAAACATAGAAGCATCTCTTTAGTGCATACAAACTTTTATTGACTCTGTATTCTACGCAAGTAGCTTGTGAGAGATTTTTCTCTAAACTGACATACATTAAGAATCCCTTGCGAAGCTCATTGTCTTCTACACACCTTGAAGCTTTTTTATGCTAACGTCAACAGAAACCGATGTTTTAAGTGAACTGAATAATGACACAATTATAGATCATGTAGCCGAAATAGCACCAAGCTTAAAGAAGTTGCTTATAGTATAAACACGATCACAGTGAGTCCGAATAAATTGATTTATAACTTGAATTGACACATTCTTGATATTTTATATACAATTATAAATTATAAATTCCATGTATCGTTTTTTTGTTAATGTATATTGTAATTTGTGAAGTGACCATTGACTTTGGAGGCCTTGGCCCTCAGGTTTTGATGGAAAAAAATCACAAGGAAAATAAAATTAAGGAAGATAGGGCCGCTTTTTGTTTTTTTCCCGGGCCGCTTGAACTTCCCAGTCCACCCCTTTTCATGGGTATCTCCAGACAACACATCTGCGAATCAGATCTATCATATCTGCATGAACAAAAAATTTAGAAGGGTCAACACAAAATATTAAAGTGAAATGAGGGGCAGACGTAGCATCGGACTATCACCTGGTAGTAGCAAGAGTGAAGCTGAAATTAAGAGAATTCTCAACAGCATATCAGACAGAAGAGTCAAACACAACATTAGCCTTCTGAAAGGCCCTAAAACAAAAGAGCAGTTCAACTGAGTTCTGAAGAATAAATATGAAATGCTTCAAGAATTGTTTGAAGATGAATATAGTGTACTCAATATGTGGCAGAAAGTGAAAGAAACCTTAAGATCGTCATGCCAAGTGACAGTGGGTCCAAAGAAGCATCACCAGAAGGAGTGGATTACAACAGAAACTCTGAACAAGATAGAAGACAGGGAGAAAAAGAAGGCAGCAGTCAATAACAGTAAAACCAGGGCAACAAAGGTGTCACAGGTTGTGACTAATCTGTCGAAACCATTCCCTTTATTCCAACCATTGACTTAATAGTATTAATAAAATTAAGACGTATATTATACAATGTATAGTAGTATACGTTCCCGTTCTCAAGTTCTCCACCCTTTTTACCCTACCCCGTAATTGCGTCATATCGCAGGTGGCCAGCGGAACGGGGAAGAATAACTTTCCTCGGTGAACAGGGCAATGGTTGACAGAAATACGTTACATTCCTCGCGGATTCTCCCTGACCACTCGGCCCCTGTTCAAATGCCGACAAAGGATAGATATCCAGTTACTTTTGTCTTTGTCGGTATGACGTACCCCCCTTGTCCTCTCTAAGGTGGGAAGTCAGCTCCACCCCCACCCCCATCCTGATTGACAGAGAAAGGAGCGGAGATAATTGATTGGCCAAGAGTCACATGTAAGAAAGTGTTTGACTAACGAAAGACAGTTTTTCTCGACATTCGACGGAGTGATCTCTGAGGAGAGAGTTGATTTGAGAGAGAGAGAGAAAAGAGTGATCTATCGAGAGAACGTCCCTTTGATTCGATTCATTAATATTGGATTATTATTTTTCTTTGCTGCATTTTTGGATTATCTTTGCTCTATTATTTGACAGCCACCAGATCCCTATTACGGACTGGTGCCTTTGTATAAATAAACTATATCTTGTTGTTGCACACACGACTTGTCGAATTGATTATCGTCCTGTGTTGTACGTATAATTACTGGTGAGAGAGTGTGTGGTAGAAACACAAATAGAAATACGGGTCATCACTGAGTCAGCCCTCATACTTCTAGATACCAGCCAAGGGCACCCTCACAGGGGTCCTCAACAAAAGGGTAAGCTTCAAGAAGAATATGCAGAAGCACACAGGGTAGTGAAGAGGAGTATTAGGAAAGACTATCTGAAGGGGCTGGCAGCAGAGGCAGAACAGGCAGCATATAGCGAGGCATACAAATGTCATTGTTAAGCAGTCCCTGGAGTGGAACTCACCACTGTATGTCACCTTTGTGGAATTCGAGGAAGCGATTGACAGTATAGAGACCCTCTGGAAGATCCTTTGGCACCAGGGAATTCCACGAAAGCTAGTAAAAATTATAAGGAACTTTAACAATGGTATTTCCTGCAGAGTAATCCATAAAGGGTAGCTCATAAAGGCTTCCAGGTGCGAACTAAAGTCAGACAAGGATGCTTGTTGTCAACATTCCTTTTCCTTCTTGTAATTCACTGGATCATGAAGAATCCACAAGAGAACGAAGAAATGGAATTTAGTGGACATTATTGAGCCAGCTAGACGACCTAGAATTCGGAAATGATCTAGCTCAACCAGTGACATAGCTAAACGTCACCCATGGCGGTCCATTCAAATGTCACCCCAGTGACCCCAAACGACCCTTTGCTGAATGGTTAGGTGTAGCCATAGATATATAACACTAGATCGCTTACGGGCTATGTAAACGTATTATATGGTCGGTGCTCGATTACATGACGTAGCACGCATAGAAATCTTTAGTAACCGAAATTAATAGCAGAAGACATTTTGCATTGTTTGGCTTGAAAAATTTTCAATTTTTTTTTTCAATTAACATTGAATAAAATGCCCTCGGATACATCAGTAGATTTTAAAAGCGCCAACCTCTAGCATGAATGGTGATTTTTTTTAAATTAAAAGGAAGGAAATCTTTTTCGGTAAAAATTAATGAACTGTACAGAATTGCACTCTTCTCTTTTTAAAGTCCGCAAATATAACACTTTTTCGGTCTCTATTAAATAAGCATAAGCTATCTAGTCTATAAATCTGGCTGAACGGCAGAAGAAGTCAGCAAAATGTCATACACTGCTTTTCCTCTCGTATCTAACTCCATATGAAAACGGTCCAGACACTCAAACATTGCTCTCTTGGTCTCCTGCTGCAATGAGTATCCAGAATATCTTGCCTCCTCTCCAGTTAATCTTCTCTTTCTCATGATTCTCTTCTCTGTAGGGATATCTAGTTTTTCTTATTTCGCAAGTGCCTGCTGGATTGCATTGTCAACAACCTTCGTACGATACTCTTTCAAAAAGACCTTGAGATCCCTTAGTTTGGTTGCTACCATGTTCACAGTAATACCTGGTCTTCTTGTAAAATGTTACCCTAAAAAAAAACAAGAACAAAATGAAAGAAAAATCGCATATAAGCTGGCAATAGATTGTGCGCAGCGTCTCTTGTCTCGACACTTTCTTCGACATCACACAGAGCTTCAATGGCTTCCACAAACTGGTTAAACTTCTGTATCACTTGCTTCACTGCATCAGCATGTGCACCCAGCGAGTTGTGGACAGTCTCTTCACTGTCAGACCTGGGTATTCAGCGAGTTGTGGACAGTCTCTTCACTGTTAGACCTGTGTATTTTACTAGTACATCCCAGCGATCGGTCGACAGAGCAGAAAATGTATACAGCGCCTCAAGACTTTCAAAAAACGTTACACAAGACGGAATGTTAGCAAACGAATGTTTACACAAAGGTTCAAAGAATGTTTGAAACAAGGTACAAAAATTGCCTTCGGATTAATGTCTTTGATCTTTTGTTGAACACCACCGTGGATTCCAGCCATGCTTGCTGCATATCGTACCCTAGACCGCGACATAACTGAATATCCAGTCCTTCGTTTTCTTGTTTCTCGAGGATATCGCCAGTCAATGCAGTAACTGTTTTACCTTTCAGATGAAAAAATCCAAGGAATGACTCACGCACTTCAACTGTACCACCGCTGATGCGTACATTTCTAATTACGGTTGACATTTGATCTGTATGCGAAACGTCCGATCTCATTTACAGTGTTGGCTGGGTTTCTATAACAATTTTATTTTCGGACTATTTTCGCAACTTACCCTGGGTGAACAATTTTGTTGGAGGTGACATAGTGTCATCCTCCATATGTCCCCCTCCCTTAGCCACGCCACTGACCCAACTCCCAAACCATTATTTTAATGCCCGCTATCATTTCATGTTCAACAGTGACAGCTTTACGAAATGGCTACGATGGGGAACAGTCCTATGTACCCAACCTGCGAAGGATCCAATGATAAGATGTTCTATTTTACAGAACTGTAACAAGCTTATGTGACATAATCTGCATCAAAACAATGATGTCGGGCTTTATTAAGGCATTCCTTTTTGCTTTTAATGTATCATAATAGCTTATAATAATCCACAATAGTCCACTGTAGTCCAAAAATATATAACTGTTAAATAATAAATACATTAAAAATATTATTAACCCTTTCCGCCGCGACATATTGCATATCTTATTCCCGGCAACTGGGTGCATTACACCCGTACACTTTTTATAGAGAGAAAAAAATGTTTGTGATGATAATAGTAGGTTTTTTTGTAGTCATCAACCTTGGTAAGAAACATACATTGTGTCAGGACAGCAAAACTAGGGGACAGAGTGGAGTTTGGGGTCATGTTTAGGGTCAGACAGCCAACTGATTAGATTATTTACATAAGGGACAATGAGGAAAGAGAAAAAAATGTTTATTATTTTAACCTGGCGGTCTAATTAATAGATAAACATTAGTTGTAATTACAGCCTTAATGCTACGAGTAAATTGTCTTTAGTTAAGTCCATTTAAAGATGAGTTTTTTATTTCTGAGATCCCATAAACCACTCAAGTGACGATGATGGCGTTGCCCTTCTTTCATCCCCACCGTTCCCAATGGAGAGTGCCCTGGAGGCGATACATTTGTAAGTGATTAGCAGCACGGTCACTTTCCCCCAAAATCATGTCATGTACCCATTTAATTTGGATGCATTTTTAAAATTGATTGGTATGGTACTATGTGGAAGATATTGTCTATATTTGTTGGTACTATGTGGAAGATATTGTCTATATTTGTTGGTAATCTGTGGAAGATATTGTCTATATTTGTTGGTAATCTGTGGAAGATATTGTCTATATTTGTTGGTAATCTGTGGAAGATATTGTCTATATTTGTTGGTAATCTGTGGAAGATATTGTCTATATTTGTTGGTAATCTGTGGAAGATATTGTCTATATTTGTTGGTACTATGTGCAAGATATTGTCTATATTTGTTGGTAATCTGTGGAAGATATTGTCTATATTTGTTGGTACTATGTGCAAGATATTGTCTATATTTGTTGGTAATCTGTGGAAGATATTGTCTATATTTGTTGGTACTATGTGCAAGATATTGTCTATATTTGTTGGTAATCTGTGGAAGATATTGTCTATATTTGTTGGTAATCTGTGGAAGATATTGTCTATATTTGTTGGTAATCTGTGGAAGATATTGTCTATATTTGTTGGTACTATGTGCAAGATATTGTCTATATTTGTTGGTAATCTGTGGAAGATATTGTCTATATTTGTTGGTAATCTGTGGAGATATTGTCTATATTTGTTGGTAATCTGTGGAAGATATTGTCTATATTTGTTGGTACTATGTGGAAGATATTGTCTATATTTGTTGATACTATGTGGAAGATATTGTCTATATTTGTTGGTAATCTGTGGAAGATATTGTCTATATTTGTTCAGACAATCCCGCGAGCAATGCAGCCTAATATTTACCCAAATAACCCACACTGAAGATTCGCCTAGCATATTACACTAGCCATAACCCTGAAAGTTTTAGTCGTCACATGCCTCAAAAAAAAAAGACAAACCCTGAGCTCCGCTTACTGCATTATGGAAATTAAAACCTAGAAATGAGTAAGGCCCTGCTAAGGGGGGCCCCGCATTGAGATTTATATTGTCAAGTAGCTGTAATTATTTTAACACTTGTTCCTGGCAAGATGGTTATGAACGGGGAGGGGTGTATAGTATGGTGGGGGTATAATCGTGAACCGGAGAGTCAAACAAATTCATTGAAGAGCCACATACTATTATATACTATTATATACTATTATATACTATCTTATACTATTATATACTATTATACACTATTACATACTATTACATACTATTATATACTATTACATACTATTATACACTATTACATACTATTACATACTATTATATACTATTACATACTATTACATACTATTACATACTATTACATACTATTACATACTATTATATACTATTACATACTATTACATACTATTACATACTATTATATACTATTATATACTATTACATACTATTACATACTATTATATACTATTATATACTATTACATACTATTACATACTATTACATACTATTATATACTATTACATACTATTACATACTATTACATACTATTACATACTATTATATACTATCTGAGGGGCCAAACCATGCATGACACCACGTAGCAAGACGCAATTCTATATTTAGATAGATTAGTCGCGTCTGCAGAATTCCCGAATACGTCCAAGCAAGCGAGACGCATTCATCATTCAACAACGTTCGACAACTCGCGTTGTTTTCTAATTTCTTTGTGCTGCTTTTTCAGTGGTCTGTCTCAATGCTCCTGTCTTCGTTTGTCCCCGAAGCTTTGTTTTGATTTTCCCCCTTCGTATTGCACTTCGGTTCCTAACCATGGCCACCACTTCACATATATTCCGTGGAGTCAACAGGTCTTTCAATGTAGTCAAAATTCCTGCATCAGGAAACTGTTTATTTCTATCAGTCACATATTACTGGAAAAATGTCATCGACGAAACTGCTGCTCTCGAACTTCACGATATGGCTGTAAGCTTTGTTTGCGAACATTGGGATAACTATGGCGACGCACTGTCCGTTGTTCTTACGGAAACACAGTCACACATCTAAAAACACACCCCAGTGAACAAACGCATTCCACACACCATTTATTCTTAGATGGTGCCGCAGGAACAGTGAAAAACATTGTCTACAAAAACCTGATTCATAACATCAGAGCCAGGGGAGACATTCCTATAACCGTTGCATCTACAGGTAAATATGCAATATTGTTACCTGGTGGACGTACTGCACATTCTGTGTTTAAAATACAGTTGAAGCTCACTACTACCTCCGCATGCAATATCAAACCTATATCACAATACGCGCAACATATTCTGCAATCCTAATCGATTATATCGGACAAGGTGCCAATTACACATGCATACGCATTCCACGAAGTTGACAGGTTGTTATGTGATTTCACAGGTGATACGCACCCATATGGAGGGAAAACAATACTATTGGGTGGAGATTACCGACAAATACTCCCCGTCATTCTGCATGGCTCCCGAGCACTCCCTGTCGCCAGTTGCATTAACAAGAAACCTTTGTGGCGTCAAATGCATGTACTTACATTGACGACACATATGACAGCTCTTCATGACAAATATTTCGCAAAACGGCTTCTCGATGTTGGAGACGGGACAAATGGATCACCTGTAATATTACCTTCACATTGTTTTCTTGTGAATTCTGATCCCGTTCAACAACTATATGGTGACCTCGACTTCTCAGCTGTCACTTCGGAACAACTCAGTACGCGAGCTATATTAAATGTCACGAACCAAGACTCCCTGCACCTGAATGACCAAGTATTGAAACTTATCCCAACTGAAGAAGTAACTTTTACCAGCTTTGACTCCATCGTCACAGACGATCCCGCAGATCAAGTTTCATTCCCCGAAGAATTTCTTAACAGTCTTACCCCTACTGGCATGCCTCTGCATAAACTCAAACTTAAAATTGGTTCAGTCGTCATGCTTCCTAGAAACCTCATGCCAGCAAGAGGTCTCTGTAAAGGCACTAGACTGACTGTTACCAGCATTCTCCGCAACGTACTGGAGTGTAAAACTATCGCAGCTGCTACCTCACAAACTGTCCTTACTCTCCGGATATCCCTGACTCAATCAGATTCAAATTTGCCTTATACCTTTACGCGCAGACGATTCCTTGTTACATTAGCCTTCGCCATGAAAATTAATTAAGCACAGGGCCAAACGTTCATTCGCTCAAGTCGTTTGCCCAAGCCCACCCCATTTAACAACTGTATCTTTCAGTAAGTCTTCACCCGTCACTAAATAGCGGCGTATGCTACGACGTGAGTCGGCTATAGATGTTTAAATTTCGCTTTACAGAAAACATACTTCACTTTGTCATTGTGTCCGTATCAAAGATTGTGTTAGTGTCAAAGATTATGTCAGTATCGTTTTCCCCCTTTCTTGGCGGCGTATGCTTCGACGTGGGTTGACTAGTATTTGTTTATATAACTTATTAGTCAATTATCTGGGGGAGGGCACCAAAAGTTAGATACTAGTTGACAAAGATGGGGTTTAAAAAGTTCTAAAATTGTTTGATATAATTAATGGACATGCCCTAAGAAGTAAAAATGTTGAGTTAATTGATTTTCTAGTTATTATCTTCAAATCTTAACCAAAAATATTTAATTACTTTCAGAATATTAACTGAATAAATGTTCACTATGTGACCATTAAACCTAAATACAGCTATACAAAGGGATGAAGTTACTAAATTGTGTCAATTGGGCTGAGTAACCAAATAACCACAATTCAGGGGAATGGGTGGAGTGGAAGGTGCTTTTTGACACGTGTGACACTTGTTTTGTTAAAAAATCAACTCTTTACATACTGTGATGGGGTGGGAGTAGAAGAGAAAACATCCGCTTTACAATTAGTCATTGCTCATTAGAATCGGAAATGGAATTTTAAGTAGCAGTAATTTTTTTTATAGCTAGAATAATAACAAGATCATGGGATAAATATAATCCTTATCCTACACTGGATAAAAATATCATTCTGTCAGTGATGCAGGCCCGTAGCGTGCGGGGGGCAGGGGGCCGTCCCTCATGCGTTTTGTCTGCCCCCCTCTGCTTATTTGCTCTACTTAGTAAAATGTATTAACTGGCCCCCTGCTAATGCGTGGCCCCTGCTGTAGAATGCCTGGCTCCTGCTGTAGAATTTTCATGCTACGGGGCTGCAGTGATGGCAATTGGTCTGTCTTTATTATTTTTACTATTCAAAATACTAAATCACACAAACACAATCAAAAAATTTTATAATTCAACGTGAGTTAAATTTGACACCAATTATCTTTTTTTTTTGTTTAATATAACGCAAGTCACAAATACTTTACAACATATTCAATATAATAAACCTTCGAAACGTAACACTTCTTATTAACTTCTTCATATAAAACAATCTTCAGTCGCTAAGCTCATCAACTTTAACGTATCTACCCAACACTTAAACAAATCTACATAACCCGATCAACTACGCTTGAGAACTCCCCTTCTGAACTAAACTTTTACATTTCCTTATATAGGTTAGCTGAATAAAACACCCTAAAATTCTCAAGTCTTCCGTTTGCTTGTTGGTTCCACCCCCATTCAATACATAATTAAGAGTTTGGTGAACTTAGAAGAGCAAAGAGGACACTGCATGTTACTTGAATTCCTCCACACTGATACATTGTTTATAACTTTAGTTGTAATACAGCCCTAACCATGAACTTACTCAGATCTACGCAACTTCCTGAATTCAATTATGACACTATTCTTTATTGTCTAAAATCAATCTACTTTGTTAAAGTTAATGGGTTCTGTCTTTACGCCCTGACCTACTTTCAGTGTCCTGACAATACTTTTAATACTCTCTAACACTATAGCTATTTATTTATGAATATTCATAATGTATTTTTAATTTTTTTTTTAACAACATCCAGGACCCGATTAAGGATTTTGTAGGCCTTAGGCACTATAGATTCGTGGGTCCTGCCTTAGGCACTATAGATTCATGGGTCCTGCCTTAGGCACTATAGATTCATGGGTCCTGCCTTAGGCACTATAGATTCATGGGTCCTGCCTTAGGCACTATAGATTCGTGGGTCCTGCCTTAGGCACTATAGATTCATGGGTCCTGCCTTAGGCACTATAGATTCATGGGTCCTGCCTTAGGCACTATAGATTCGTGGGTCCTGCCAGGCACTATAGATTCGTGGGTCCTGCCTTAGGCACTATAGATTCATGGGTCCTGCCTTAGGCACTATAGATTCGTGGGTCCTGCCTTAGGCACTATAGATTCATGGGTCCTGCCTTAGGCACTATAGATTCATGGGTCCTGCCTTAGGCACTATAGATTCGTGGGTCCTGCCTTAGGCACTATAGATTCATGGGTCCTGTCTTAGGCACTATAGATTCGTGGGTCCTGCCTTAGGCACTATAGATTCATGGGTCCTGTCTTAGGCACTATAGATTCGTGGGTCCTGCCTTAGGCACTATAGTTTCGTGGGTCCTGCCTTAGGCACTATAGATTCGTGGGTCCTGCCTTAGGCACTATAGATTCGTGGGTCCTGCCTTAGGCACTATAGATTCGTGGGTCCTAAGTTGAGAAGAGGAAGCCCCACGAGTGAGTTTTTGAGACTTCACCATCTAGATTAGTGATAATAAACTACACAAAGTGTAGTACACATGTTAAAAATTATTCGAGCTTTAATTGAAAATTTAGAAAATAAAAAATCTTAATCTATAATATTAGTACTGTATAATGCTATTTCAATTGTTTTACACTAACAAACAATGTCATGTTTACTAATGTGTCAATACAAATTCAAGTCATTACAATATTTGTACTTTTCTGCACTTTTTTGTGCAAAGTTAACAATTATTTCATTATAGTTTAATGTTCCTAGAACTTTACTTTCGATTGAAAGCAATGAAAGTGCTGCCATTCTCTCATGACCAAGTGTTGATCTTTAACAATTTTTAACCCTCTTCAACCACAGGCGTATTTACCAAAACTGTGGCCCTAGGCGCATTACCAATTTGGGGCCCCCACGCCTATAAGGCATTTAAAAATGTTCAGAATACAACAATAGTCAAAACACTCATGTATTATTTAACATGCATACTACATAGTTATGCATACTAGCTAGAACTTACAATTGTCAGTTTATTACAGTTATATAACTTTTTTCCTACTCTTCAATTTCGCGAACGTGTCAATGTGCGCATTGAAATCGTATTCTAATGTCTCCTTTGATTCAATGCATAAAATAGACAAATCTCCCAGCCTACATTGGCTGACGGAATTCCGCAAGTAATTCTTGATCCTTTTCAACACAGAAAATGACCGCTCTCCAGTTGCGTTTGATATAGGAATGGTGAGAAAGATTCTTAGAAGGGTTTCCACATTGGGAAATGTACATTATAGTCCACCCTCTGCTATAAGCTGGTACATCTCTACCGCAGATTTAGCGCCTTCTTCTTTAGCGAAATGCAAAAACTGTTTGATTTCATCGGCAGTCGTATCAGAATTAACATCGTCTTTGTATTCTTCGATCAAGGCCGAGATCTTTGTGTTCAAATCATCTACCTTGTCCTTGAAAAATAGACTGAACAAATCATTTATACATTTGCATGCTTCTATTCTGTGAAATAGTTCCGTGATCAATTTATCACAAATAGCGTTTACTGTGTTAACAATAAAATTATCACGACCAGTTAAAATAACTTCCGGTTCATTGCTTTCATCAGAAAACGGTTTTCGCTTCTTCTTGCTGCTCACTTCATCTTGATATTTACAGTCTTTGAGATCCTCGTTCATAAGCAATGCTGCTCGCTCTTCAATACGAGTGAAATCGTTTCGGACTTCGTTGTTAATAAATAGCTTCAGTAATTCTAGAAGATTTACACCAGCATCAAGATATAAATTTGAATTTTGCAGGGATTTGCTGGTTGCATTCATCAGCTGTAAAATTGTATCCCAAAGAACAGTCATCAATGCAGTTTCAAAAAGATCCATTTCATTAGCAAGAGCGTTAGACTCATTTCTTACAGCTGCCTTCTGATCACGATCTTCGGCTGCTTGAAGAAGAGCTTCCTGAATACCAATGTAGTTCTGATGCAATGCAAACACTGCATCCGCTCTAGCTGACCGTCTTGTGTCCGAAACTTTCTTTATGGTGCATCCATTTTTGACTTTTAAGGATGTCCCACGTGTGTGTGGATGCTGAGAACCAAACATAAACATTTTGAATAAAGTCAAAGTATGATACTGCTGAAAGCGACGATTCTGCAGCCGCATTACCAACTAGATTCAAGCTATGGCTGGAGCAGGGAATGTAAACAGCATTGGGACTGTGTGCCTTGATTCTAGCCTGCAAGCCCGAGAATCTGCCAGACATGTTAGAAGCATTGTCGTAGCTCTGTCCCCTGCATTTTGTGATATCTAATCCCCAGTTTTTCAAAACGTCTAGTATCACTTGTTCCAGATTTTGAGCGTTATGAGCATAGATGTCAACAAAAGTTAAAAATCGTTCTTTAATTTCACCATCAATGAGAACATATCTGAGTATCACAGTTAGCTGGTCCAAGTGGCTAACATCAGGTGTTGAATCAACAAGCAAAGAGAAATATATCGATTTCTTTACTTCTGATATAAACTGATCTCTGACAGCATTGGCCATTATTTTAATAAATTCGTCACAAGTAGCATGTGATAAATAACTGACAGAACCACTTCCCTTGTTACCGTACCGTGCAATATGATTTGCTAAGAAAGGGTCAAATTTTGACAAGTAATTCAAGCAACTGGTAAAATTACCGTCATTGTTGGCATGACCACGAAAGGCCAAGCCTTCAGAAGAAAGAAACTGTACAGTTGCTACAATCCTTCGTAGAACTTCTCTCCAGTATTGCCTTTCATCATCTGTTTGGCCATCTGTTCGTCAATACGCCTTTTTGCATTGAAGCGTTTAGCGAAAGTGCACATTGCTTGAACGTGGCCATACGAATTCTCATGTTCAGAAATTTTGGCGGCAATATTTTTCCAATCAGAACACCCGTTTGTTGAAAATTGACATTGACTAGCTTTATTTGGAAACAATTTGCATACGTAACAATACACGCTTCCACTAGTTTCACTGAAAATTAACCATTCACGTCTTTCTTTTTAGCCATTCGCCTTGGTTAAGTAAAAGTTGTGTTCAGACAAATGACGAAAATATTTTCTGCCACGATCTGTCATCAACATGCCTGCGCGTGAAAGGTCACCAACATTTTTTGGTTTGAAATCCAAAACATAATTACGCATGGTTTCTGTCAAATTCGCTGGCCACATAGCAATATCTGTCAAAATTTCACCACATTTGTTATCATCAACAGTTTCACTACTCACGATCTCCGGTATAGGACCTTCAGCCGGCTGTTCAAGTTCTGGCAAGTCTGTTGGCTCGGGCTCAGAATCCTTACTGGCTGTTGCCGAGACGACTGGACTTGGATCATTAGCTGTTATTTCTGTTTGAGTTGTTTTTGATTGTGGGATTACCGGTCGTTTCGCTAAAAATGTCAGCAAGGCGCCTTCGTTTTTCGCATCTTTTGCTTTTCTTTTCTTTTGGATATCACGCTTTTTTTAACCTGAGGGATATTGTCTCATAGACATAGTTTTAATGAAACGATTGTGTCGCAATCAGCTACAACAGTAAAGGAAAAATGATCAATGATCATTCATCCACACAAAGCGTAGTGGGTAGCAAGAACAAAATTATCAAAATAGTGTAATAAACTGGCAATTAACAATTAGTTATTGCAATTTGCAAAAAATTAAAGTTTGAATTAGAATTATTAATTAAAATCTGTGACGTAAGGTGCGCCAACTACTGTTACGTACCGTACGTTACTTGTCACTTCGAACACTACGTCACAGCAACCAAGACACAGTCAACCACGTTCGACAACTCGCATTGTTTACTAGTCTGAAAGACTATTTATAGATTTGTGGAATTCCCAAAACCCTCACAGCAAGCGTGTTTTTTATTACTTTTATAAAACTAGGTTTTTGGGGCCCCTAAATTATCTGGGGCCCTAGGCGCGCGCCTAGTGCGCCTAGGCCTAAATTCGCCACTGTCTTCAACAATGAAAATGATCAGTCTCCTTCACAAGTCGTTCCAAAAATAGTCAGTTAAATTTCACAGAGCAATATTTATATTTAGTAAGGTATTCACCAACTTGTCAGCAATTTGCATCTCCAACATTTTTGTCTCAGAGTTGATAAAGTTGATAAAAAGTTATAAATTCATCTACAAAGTCATTTTCAACATTAATGGGTACTCTTCAACTAGTTGTTGTGCCTTTGTCTATTGCTGTGGTTGTAAATTTACGATCAGTTGGAAAACTGAATTGTTCATCTAAACCAAGATAAGCTGTCTCTTTTCTATTTCAACTTTAAGTTTATCAACAATTACAAAAAAGGTTTCAAACTTGAACTTGCACTCAAAACAGTCTCAGCATCAGTTGAAGGTACTTCGTCTTTCATCACTGTACTGATACATTTTCTAACTCCAGATTGAGCATAGTTTATGGTTTTATGAGGATTATTTTGTATTAATAAATAGAGTTAGTGAGTATTGGCTTTTGCTTTATATTTAAACGAACATTTTTCCATTGATTGAATACATTTCTACAGAACGAGCTGTAGCTCTTTAGTCATAAAGTTAGTAACAGATATTATTTCAATATCATTCGCTATTAAAATAATTGACTTAGACCATTAGATCTTAAAATGATTTTAAATGAGTTTTGTGTGGCTCATAAAGAGTCAAACTTTTTAAAAACTTCTAACTACTTTCATTGATTAAAGTTTGATACTTTTACTTTGATTCGCCTTTTAAAATTATTTTTACTTAATAAAAAAATCTGAGTTCATCTCTCACGCCTAGCAATTCCTTTTATATAATACCCATTTTTTTAGCAGGTGGCTATAATTAATATTGTAAAATACATAACTATTGAGTTATACGTGTATACAAGTAAACCTCTTCACCAATCAGTTCACAAATCGATCAAGAGTTTATTTTTCTACAAAACAACCACTGTTGACTTCTACTTACTTTACATTCCCTCCCCATGTCAACTGTCAAATCTTTTCAGACCACCCCACCCCCGCCCCACCCCTTTTGCGTACTTCATGGATGGACGACCCCTTACTTTCAAGTGGTGTTTCATTATAGCAATGTTTCTCAGACTGAGGAAGGTCGAGAACTAATTTGAAGTGGGAAGTCAAATTTGTCATACTTGCTTCATCAAGAATATACGTACGTCTATATATACATCAATGGCGTCCCTTTGTCTGGTGTTACCCGGTGCAGAAAAATCAGGGTGTTACCCCCCCCCCCCCCCCGCATGGTGACGAACTAAGCCATTGCTCTGCATTGTGGCACCCTGTTCTACTGCTCTGCATGGTGGCACCCTGTGCTACTGCTCTGCATGGTGGCACCCTGTTTTACTGCGTTACATAGTGGTGAACTAAGCTACTGCTCTGCATGGTGGCACCCTGTTTTACTGCGTTACATAGTGGTGAACTAAGCTACTGCTCTGCATGGTGGCACCCTGTTTTACTGCGTTACATAGTGGTGAACTAAGCTACTGCTCTGCATGGTGGCACCCTGTTTTACTGCGTTACATGGTGGTGAACTGAGCTACTGCTCTGTATGGTGGCACCCTGTTTTACTGCGTTACATAGTGGTGAACTGAGCTACTGCTCTGTATGGTGGCACCCTGTTTTACTGCGTTACATGGTGGTGAACTAAGCTACTGCTCTGTATGGTGGCACCCTGTTTTACTGCGTTGCATGGTGGTGAACTAAGCTACTGCTCTGTATGGTGGCACCCTGTTTTACTGCGTTACATAGTGGTGAACTAAGCTACTGCTCTGCATGGTGGCACCCTGTTTTACTGCGTTACATAGTGGTGAACTAAGCTACTGCTCTGTATGGTGGCACCCTGTTTTACTGCGTTACATAGTGGTGAACTAAGCTACTGCTCTGCATGGTGGCACCCTGTTTTACTGCGTTACATAGTGGTGAACTAAGCTACTGCTCTGCATGGTGGCACCCTGTTTTACTGCGTTACATAGTGGTGAACTAAGCTACTGCTCTGCATGGTGGCACCCTGTTTTACTGCGTTACATAGTGGTGAACTAAGCTACTGCTCTGCATGGTGGCACCCTGTTTTACTGCGTTACATAGTGGTGAACTAAGCTACTGCTCTGTATGGTGGCACCCAGTTTTACTGCGTTACATGGTGGTGAACTAAGCTACTGCTCTGTATGGTGGCACCATGTTTTACTGCGTTACATAGTGGTGAACTAAGCTACTGCTCTGTATGGTGGCACCCTGTTTTACTGCTCTGCATGGTCGCACTCTATGCTATTACTCATGATTTTATCAACGATCGGTTATAAAACCCAACTAGACCGAGTTCTTTCTGATATGCAATTTAGAATTGTTCATTTTGATGTCACCCCTATTTGAGTGTCACACGGTGCAACTCATATCCCCGCACCCCTAGTGTACTTTTGAATTTCAAGTGAGTCACAACAACCGATCACATTCATAAGTGGGTGTTCAATCGCGAAAATTATATAATCATTTCTTTATTATGTTGATTGTAAATGATCTCGGTATTCCGATAGTTTTTGTGACACTTCCCCGGTACTGATAGGATTGAACGGCTGTTTGTTTTGTGTCATTTACTGGAGGGTCTACATTCACACTGTTAAATCTGTTTAATAAATAAAAATTCTCCCATCTACATGCAGGTATTTATTTTAGTCTTATAATTGACATGTTCAACTTTGAGTCATTTCGTTGAGTGATGTTGCATTTAATAAATGGTCCGTAAAGTTGTACAAAAAAATGCACTTATGCTAAAAAAAAGTTTAAAAGAGCTAACTGCATATTTTAGTTAGGTTATAAGGCTTTTTTGTTTAATTAGTTTAACTTAGATAAGTCATTTATAGATAGTCTTAGATAGACAATTTATAAAACAGACTTTAAACATTCATATGTTGTTCCATAGTAACTCAACTGTGTCACATTCAGTAAGCGATTCTGCCAAGTTCAGGAAGTTCCCGTTCTATAGTTGCAACAAATGTTCAGTTGTTTCAAGAAAAGCTAAACATTATAAGCCAATAGTCGTCTTATTAACTTCTATTTAGAACTGTATAATGCTGAATATCACTGTCCATAATTTTTGGATATGTAGCTCGAAAATGTTTTCTTTTCTTTAAAGATTTCTACAGTCAAAATTTATTTCTTTAGACAGTCACTATAGGAAGACGAAGCATCAAATTACATACAACCACATCCGCGAAGACCATTGGTACACGGGGGTTAAAAACAATCGGGCGGCCGCCTATGAGGAACTTCATGATATTAGTTTGAAACAGTGATCTGAAACTAATAAGTTATTGTCAGGACAGTGAAAGTAGGTAAGGGCGTAGGTAAAGCTTCAGTTCAAGTTAGGGCCCTGCTACAGTTAATTAAAATTAAGGAACAATGTGTCGGTTTTGGGAAATTCCGTTAATATGAGATGTTGGGGTGATTCAACAAATTTGTTTTGCAATTTAATATTGCATTGTTATTACGTTTTTCCTTTTATATTCATAAACTTTCATTCCGAATTTCATTGAAATTGAATTACATTTAGAGGTCGCTCATCGAGACTTAAGTTTATAGTATATTCTTTAATGACACAAATTATTTTAATATAAACATTGAATTAAACATTATTTTAAAATAAACATTAAAAAGAGAATTAGAAATGTTGAAATTTTAAATAACACAAAATACAATGATATGCAACAGTTACTGCTTGTTCATTCTTGTACATGTTACCGGCAATGTGCGAAATTCTGGCATTCTATAGAATGCCTAGGAAATGTATAGAATGACTGAGGGTTTTAGGTAAAGCATGAAATATCAGTTTTTCGTATAAATTGTGCATACTTTTCCTAGGCATTCTATACAATTCCTAGGCATTAAATAAAATGACAGGTATCGTTGAGGCAAAGTGTCAGTAGAACACAACAAAAGCCTTTATTGATAATTACTTACTTTAAAGTGGAAGGAATTTGAAATAAACCAGATGATGTTCATACTGGAAAAAAAAAAACGACAGCAGAGCTGAGTTTGAAGTATTTTTTACAGCAGGTAAGACTGGAATAACACATAGAATTGTACTGTACTTAACATTCTTCCTTCACAAGCATAATACAATGGGTAAAAGCTACTTGTTGCAACAGGGAATACTAGAATGGCATTTTGAATTGCACTTAACTTTATTTTTCACACAAAGACACCTCAAGATTTGGCATTTTTTCTTTCATATACACCAGACGAATCCTTGGCCGCTTCCTGTAGACTGAGAAGTAGAAGCAGATAGGAGAGTATTAAAAGGTCAGGAACGTCTTCCGCTTTCATTAAATCTTTCGGACATACTGTGAATTCTGATATAGCATATAGATGCTTTAAGATTCTTTGTACTACAGTTCCAATGCGGTAAAAGCCATCTTCTGTCATGCCAACAGATTTCGCGAGTCTCCCCGTCGTTTGTCAACATCGGTAATTGGAACTCGCACAGTGGCTCCCAAAGGCGATGGAGGATATCTTTTGTCAGAACCCCTTTTCATTCTTCTGACCTGCATTTCGAAGTTCAATTTCGATTCCATTTTATTTTTAATAGCTTTCTCAATATTGAAGCAAAGAGTACATAAAATGCTAACACTATAACTTGCTACTTCGTTGTCGTCATCGTCTTTAGGGAAATGCCCACAGATGACACGAACATATATACATACTTGCCGCACGACGACTCGGAATTCTATAGAATGCCTAGGCAATGTATTGTAATAACTTTATATTATACAGAATGACACACAGGACACGTGGGTTCAATATAACTAGACTAGTACTTTTATTTATTACTACAAAATCACTTAACAGTAGATCTGCAACTACTACGCTAAACTAATACATCCACAAAGGAAAAAATCACTGCCGGCCACAAGCGAGTCTAACGTGTACTCTCCAGGTCACGAACTCCTTGTTCTCCCAAAAAAAAATCAACTACACATGTCCGGTCCACACCTACAAAATCAGGTCACGTCACTGGTCTCCACGCATCGTCCTCATCTCTTGTTTTTACACACCTGTACAGGTGACGAATGGTGCAGCGCCGTGTGTTAAATTAAGAGGGTCACAACAGTATGAACTAGCAAATCATTTCATACTTTGGCTTAAACGCTCGGGTATTATATAAATTTCCTAGGCATTCTACAGATGCCGGATTTCACACATTGCCGGTAACATATACATTGAATTATAGACGTTAAACAAGTACACGTTACTAATGTTCGTCAGTTCAACGCTTCTTATATAACTTCCGTGTACTTTTCTTCAATTTTGGCACTCTCTGTCTGTGATCTTATACACCTTGCAGCAATCGCTGCATTTCAGATCACTTTTTAATGATTGACTTATTAAATTATGACATAGTGGAACTGACCGCTCGTGTGCATCATCGACGCCTTAAAGGCATCAGCAATACACTTAGCATCAGCAAATGATGGCCATCGATCCCAGGACACTGGATCAACTTTAGAGAAGCTGATATCAATATCGACTAAGTGCATTGTTGAAAGTGATGAGGTACCTACAAAGTAATGCAGTTCTTTTATCTCCAGTTAGTACAGTCCTTCTCTTTTAACGCTCTATCGCCAGACTTTAGCATCGCTTCAGAAAACAACGCAAGAAAAAACACCTCATAACTACTATACCAAAGATGGTTTTCAAATTTCGTTTTTGGAGCATCAAACACCGTTTTGTTGATGACATAATAGATTGAGCCATATAGAAAAAAACACCTCCAATGATCAGTTCATGCACATGATGTCGGCAGACAAAATGTAAAAAAAAAATATTCCCAGCTACTTTTGCAACAATTTACATGTCTCCTTAGTAACACCAGTGTTGACGGATGTTGTGTCAAAACAAATACCACTAATCTCATCAAATACCTCCCATAGCCTTAATAGCTATATGGTTGCATTGGCTTGTGCCTTACCAGATCCGGTTGATATTTTAAACCTAAAATCTTCTCAACTTCTTTCCCAGTTAAAACTACAGCTAATCTGTCTACGTGTGACTGCAGCTCTGTACAATCTGTAGTTTCCTCCATTATCTTTCCATCCCAGTGAATGACCAAGGGGCATTTACTTCTAAATTTAAATTCTGATTTCAAATTTCTTACAACAGTTTTACGATGAGCAGATTGTTTTCTACGAATCGTGAATAAGGAGAGAGATCCGCTACACAAGTCTTCATCATTAGCTCTGGAAATAGTTGCAGCCAACATCTAGCTTTGGAAATATGTGCATCCAACATCTAGCTCTGGAAATAGCTGCAGCCAACATCTAGCTCTGAAAATAGCTGCAGTCAACATCTAGCTCTGGAAATAGCTGCTGCTAACATTTAGCTCTGGAAATAGCTGCTGCCAACATAACTCTGGAAATAGCTGCTGCTAACATCGTAAAATTGCGATCTGAAAGATTATTGAGGTCTAACGTAGACATCACATGAGGAGAATTTATCATTTTCTATAGGATTCCTGTCTCGTTTAGTTCTTCGTCTGGCACCAAACCCTCAGACAGCAGCCTCTTGTAGTTAACAGGAATCTTACTTTCAAAATAATCATCATCGTTGCCTTCACTCTCTCTTTCGCTGTTGCTTGTAGACTAATTAGTAACAGTAGCTTTCTGGTGTCATCTTTCGTCTTCAACTACTCTTCGATTTTCTTCGACTGCTTTTCTTTTACGACTTCTATCCTTTTTCTGAGCTAGCTTCGTATCAATGCCTACCATTTTCATAAGCCTTGGTCCTCATTGGTCTGCTAGGAATAACATGTCTTCATCAATTTTGATCATCTGTTCCGCTTGTTTGTGTGCTGTATCAAAAAGTTTACTTAACCTGTGTTCAAATATTTCTTCTGGAGTGCGTCGTGCAGAAGATTTTCTTTTCTTACTTTTTTATAATCCACATTTATTCATCACTAAGAATTTTGTCTTTTGAAGTAATGTTTTGCTCTAAGGCAACTGGAATCCGAGCATTGCTCCAGATTCTAAGAAGATTGTTAACGGTTACCTTAATGCTTTCGGATATTGTCTTCTTCAGTACCTATAATCTTTACAGAAAATCATACATTGAAACTTCAGATCGCTTAAACGATCACTTAAAGTGTTCATTTTTTCAAAAAGTTAAGTTTTTGTTGATTTGCTTGCCAAAAGGAAAATAATGAATTACAATGCAATAGAATAGGAGAAATATGTTTTCACCGATGCAATGATGAATCACCCTAATGAGAAGTGCGGTGTCCTCTTTATTCTGTTAAGTTCACCAAACTTTAAATTATGTATAGAATGAGGGGGAGGAGGGGAGAGGTTGAAGTATCAAGCAAACTGAAGACTTGAGAATTATGCGATGTTTTGTCCAGATAGCTTATATAAGTGAATTTAAGTTTAGTTCAAGGAGAGGAGAGTTTCGAGTTGAGGCGATCGTGTAATGTAGATTTGTTAGGTTGGTGTACTTTGTGAACTGAGATAGTTTTATACTGAGAAGTAAATGAGAAGTCTTGTTTTTGAGGAATTGATATTTTGTAAACATATTTGTGAAGCTGTGACTCTATAGTGTTCACTTTTGTTTTTACTCCAAATATTTAATAAAGTCATAGTCGGTGTGAAGTCGGGTCTTACGAATTGCGAGGCCAAATTTAATGAATGCTTGCAAGGCCCGTATTCTAATTTATATTACAATATCAACATTTACTATTAATTATATCATTTTAATTGCCAAGTGCGAGGCCCGTTTCAAAGCAATCGGTTAAATTAAATCAAATTGACTTTATGTTTTATTAGAAGTGTTTGTGAGATTTAGTTATTGTGTGTAGTGAGAGATAAATAACAAACCACTCGCCAGCCATAATTGACAGTTATCACTCATACATTTTCTTACTCTTGAAATTATTAGTAACTTTATTATTTAAGTTTAATATTCAAAAACTCAATTGTTTACAGAATTAAATCAAATGTTTTAAGAAGAAAACTGTTTATGGAATAAATAAGTTTAAAAAAGAACTCTCTAAGGCATTGTAAATGTAAATATTTCTTACTAGAAATGACGAGACACTATTTGATGATTTAAGACTTTCCAGAGATTCAAATAAGTTTTCGTTTATAATCAAACGTTTTGTGTGTAGTAAGATTATTTTAAAGAAAAAATGTTTGTTCAAGGTAATATCGACATTTTATCAACAATAGAGACCAAATAAGGTTTTCATGTACGTCGCATTATTTTCTTGGTTGGCTCTTCTCTTCATGACAATGTCCCTATTCTAGAACGTGTAACCAACGACACGACAACATCAAGTACTTCAGGTGTATCAATCCTACATTTCAGTGCAGTTAATGTTTTTTTTTTTGTCGACGTGAATGACCAGTTTGAATTATTTGCTCATTATCTTACACACTGTTGATTACTGTGTAGAATCATATCTTCTAGCCATAGCAGAAAATGAAAATGCATAAGATCACTGTTGAGGACTCCTATTGAGGGTATACTTGGCTTGTCGTCTAGGTCGTCTTAATTATGACTTGTATTTTTATTTGTAATTCTTCCACACAGTTTCACCAGCATTCAGACATACCACAAGTAGTGAGAATAAAGCAACATGTCTTTGTATACAATATAAACAGGCTCTTTATTTACATGAAGGCGCCAGTTCGTTACAGGATCTGGTGGCTTGTAAAAATACAGTATAGATAATCCAATAAAAATATGAATAAAGTGAAGGACTTTCTCATGATCTCTCTCTCTCTCTCTCTCTCTCTCTCTCTCTCTCTCTCTATCTATCTCTCTCTCTCTCTCTCTCTCTCTCTCTGACTCAACAACGGACTTGGGGGGCTTAATCTGCCACAAGTATTCAGTGGACCAGTCCAACATCGGACTAGGTCTTTTTACAAATTGAGTACTAAGCGCCACGCTTATTCACGTGAATCATTCCACGAAAGTACAGAAGAACCACTAGTACTCAGTAGACCAGTCATACATCGGACTAGGTCTTTTTACACGTGAGGACAAGCTATCGGCGAATAGCGAACATTTCACGGATATGAGCCTCTATGCGTGATGTTACATGAGTGTAAGATTGTGTACGGTGAAAACGATTTCTTATTCTTTGAAAGGAGTGAGGAAGCGTCAAGAAAAGCCATTTTTTCACCTCTTTTATTTGTGATAATTTGTGAGCACTTTAACCGTGTGGTGAGCTGCACGGCGAGCTTTAACTGGGTTAACTATTACTTATCTTAGGCTCGTATCAACATCACCAACCATGTAGTCTATGGAGGAATATGTACAGTTCTTCATAGGCTTGGAGTGTGATGTTAATACGGCCATAAAACACGCAAAAAATGAAAGGGATAGAGAGGTGGAAGAGACTAGGCATGATAGGGAAACAGAAACTGAAAGCGCTAAGCATGATAAAGAGGTGGAGTTAGCTAAAGTAGCAGTAGACAAAGAGGTGGCCCTAGCACGGTTAGAACAGGAAGTTGGGGCGGCAAGCCCCACCCCTAGCAGCCAGACAACTACATCCTCCAAACCAAAACTTCCCAAACTAGACGAGACAGGCAACATTGACGTCTACATTCGGAGGTTTAAACGTTACGCTCTGTCCCCGGGTTGGGAAAGACATGAGTGGGCCCCCTGCTTGACATCGCTACTCACGGGACGGGCCCTGACAACAGCTACATGCTTGACAGCTGACGAGTCAAATGACTTTGACTCACTGAAGGCTGCCCTCCTTAAGTCATACGACTATACAGAGGAAAGCTTTAAACGGAAGTTTAAAGGGGGGGGGGGCATTTAGAAAAAGGGGAGACCTACCTCCTTTTTGGTGCACGTCTAGCTGACCCCTTGACGAGGTGGGCTGAACTCATTGGGACAGAACGTAACTTTGATGGCCTAATGGACCTCCTGCTCAGGGAGCAGTTGATGGACAGGGCACCTAGTGGGCTATATGTGTTCCTAAAAGAGCGTAAACCAGGGACATGGGAGGAAATGCTAACTTTGGCTGGGAATTATAGGGAAGCTCGCCACGGCAAGGACCGCGAGTCTTACAAAGACAGGGAGGAAGAGTTGGTTGATGCCAAAAGGGGCAGGTGACAGGAGGGAGGCTCCTTAAGATAGGAAAGGAACCCCAGTGAACGGGAACATGGTGTTCAGTCATCCGACTAATGCTAAGTCGGTGTGCTACACGTGCTGGGCCCCGGGGCATCGCTCCACTTCATGTCGGCTGCAGAAAAATGTTCCCCTTGCTAGAAGGGTAGGGCCCATACATATGGGGGCAGTAGTTGAAGTGGGAGCTGGGGAGAAAAATCTCCAAGTGATAGAGGGCCGGGTAAATGGTATCCGTGTGATGGTCCTAAGGGACTCGGGTAGTTCAGGGGCTGCATTGAAGGAATCTCTGGTAGAAGAGGGAGCTATGACAGGACGCTGGGCTCACTTTAAAAGTATTAACGCTACCGTTAGCCAATAGCCACCGTTTATTTAGACTCTGGCTACTATCGGGACCCTTTAGAGGCTATGGTCCTCACAAACCCAATATTTGATTTAATTATTGGTAATGTAAAGGGGGCCAAGGCCCCTTGGTCTAATACAGTAAACAGCCGGGGTCATCATGATGCCGGGGAAGTCGAGGCGCCCAGGCTTGTTAAATCTATAGAGAAGTTTAGGGGTTTAGAGAGAGAGAGAGAGAGAGAGAGAGAGAGAGAGAGAGATCTTGAGAACGTCCTTCACTTTATTCATATTTTTATTGGATTATCTTTACTGTGTTTTTACAAACCACCAGATCCTGTAACGGACTGGTGCCTTCATGTAAATAAAGAGCCTGTCCAGCCTCTTGTCGTATTCTACGCTATCTGTCTTCCGTCTATCTTTTTCTTAAAGCTGAGTTACATCTCATTATATGTGGTGATAAGCCGTCACATGACTCCAAAGCCCCAACACTTCTGATTGGCTCTTCTACCCCTTTTCTAACTCATCTACGTCATTAGGACCCTTTTTCCAGCCTAGTGATTGGTGCGGCCAAATACACACTCTAAGGTTAATATCTCTATGTTTCTCGCAATCAAATTCATTGTCACCCACGGCTGGGGTCACCGACCTGCATTGAAAGCCTTACTCTACCCAAAACATACATCTAACGCTGGAATTCTAATTATCAAAATATATAAATGTGTCCTGGCCCCAAGAACTTTAAATGTTGACTAACCAACTGAACAGTGGTTCTAAAAGATGTAGGAATATATCTAAAGCTATTGTATAATAAGTTATATATATATATTTATATATATATATATATATATTTATATATATATATATTTATATTTATATAACTTATAAAACTTAGCAGACTGTTCTCAATCTCAGTGATTTTTAATTGTATTAATATATGTGTTAAGTCTCACACATATCTGTGGAAACTCAAATGATAAGAAACAAAACTAGAACTCCAAAGAGACTGGTAATACTGCAATTAATGAATACCTTCCCAGATGTACAAGAACTACAGTGAAATAATATATATAAATAAAATTAATATACACCTGACAGTGATTTATCATTGCATGGAGCAAAAAATTTTTCTCCAATTCTAATGCATTGTGGCTCATTTTTTTCCATTTGGCAAGCAAATCAACAAAAACTAAACTTTTTGAAAAAATTACCACTTTTAGAGGTCGCTTAAGCGACCCGAAGTTTCACTGTATGAGATAATGCGGTATTTCTGATGTGTCGCTTGCTTGCTTTTGCTATAGTGCAATTTTAGTTCATTGTAAAAATAAAAGTATATCGTGATATTAGAATTTTAGACTATAATTAATTTTATTATTCAAGCTTGCCGGATAATAAAGTAGTTTTTTGACTAACTACAAATTATTGAATTGATATGGCATCCACATCAAGTGGTAATTCACAAGACGTATAACTGAAGTTTGGTTGATTGGACAAACGGATTCTTGTCTGCGATGTGTTACTAACCTTGGGTCATGCTATGAAGATGGTTTCCTATAATCGAAAGGTACTGAAGAAGACAATAGCCGAAAGCATTATTGTAACTGTTAAAGATCTTCAAATAGAAAAGCAGTCTAAGAGAATCTAAGAGTAGTTGAAGACGAAAGAAGACATCAGAAGGCTCATGTTACTACTTGGTCTACAAGCAACAGCGAAAGCAAGGATGAAGGTAAAGATGACGACGATTTTGAAATTGAGATTCCTGTTTACTATAAGAAGCTTCTGTCAGAGGATTCGATGTCAGACGAAGAAATTTGAAATCATAATTTCAATTTAGAAGTATATGCCCATTGGTCATTCAATGGGACGGAAAGATAAAGGAAATCACAGATTATCCATAGCTGCAGTCACACGTAGACAGATTAGTTGTAGTCAGCCTAGTAGCGTGAAGATTCTACAGCAGGGGCCAAAATTTTAATAAATGTCACTAAATAGAGCAAACAAGCACAGGAAGCCAGACTAAACGTCCGGCCCCCAGACCCCCCCCCCCACACACACACGCTACGGGCATGGTTGTAGTTTTAACTGGGAAAGAAGTTGAGAAGATTTTAGGTTTAGCTAAAATACCAACCGTGCTGGTAACGCACATGCCAATGCAACAATACAGCTGTTTAGACTATGTGAGGTATCTGAAGAGATTATTGGTATGTGTTTTGACACAACATCCGTCAACACTGGTGTTACTAAGGGGACATGTAAATTGTTGCAAGAGATGTTACATTTTGCCTGCCGACATCATGTGCAGGAACTGATCATTGGAGTTGTTTTTCTCTATGGCTCCTCAAACAGCCCTAACATTCCACTGTTCAAACGTTTTAAACGATTTTGGCCTAAGGTTGATCAGCAGCTATATAGTTCGCTGGAATATTCGAGAATATATGATCCGTTTATGGTGGAACACGAACACAGTGTTGTGTCATTCCTGCAAGACAGTCCGTCAAGTGCCTCAATTTACATACCACGTGAAGTTTACAGAGGGTCGATCAAAACCTGATTGTTGATATTTGGCGTCAATGTAAGCAACCAACCATACCACTTTCATGTGAAAGGCGCTTACTATATGGTTCGCTAATTGGCGAGAAGTGATATACTACTTCAAGATCTACATGTTTAGAAATCAGTTCTCACGAAATTCTGTCATTTACAAAACGGTGTCTGATGCTGAGAAATTTAAATTTGAAAACCATCTTTGGTATAGTAGCCCAGAGGTGCTTTTTCTTGCGTTGTTTTCTGAAAAAAAAGGTTTTTCCAGATGAAAATAGCTGCATTGCTGAAGCGATGCTGAAGACTGACAATGATTGGACGGATCCAGTGTTTGAAGTGAAGGATTGCACTAACTGCATCACTTTGTAGGTGCTTTCAGTCGATATTGATATCAGCTTCGATGAAGTTGATCCAGTATCCTGGGATCAATTGCCGTCATTTGCAGAAGCTAAGTGCATTATTGATTCCTTTAAGGCGTCATTAATGCAACTGATGTTATCATTTAATAAGTAAATCACTAAAACGTTATGTGAAATGCAGAGATTGCTTCAAGTTGTAGAAGATCACAGAGAATGCCAAATTTGAAGAAAAGTACATGGAAGTTATATAAGAAGCGTTGAACTGAAGATCATTGGTAAAGTGTATTGTTTATGTTTATTATACAATGTATACTTGAATAAACAAGCAGTAATTGTTGCATATCATTATATTATATGTGTTTAACATTTAAACATATTTAATTTGTTGTAATTAATGTTTAATGTTGATTTTAAGATAATGTTTAATTTAATTTTTATATTATATGCTAGCTTTTCCATGGGACAGATTTTTCTGTCCCATCCTATCCCATCCCGTGGTAATTTATGTCTGTCCCGTCCCATGGGGTTCCCAGGATAATATTACCGTTATGGAATGCCGTTGTAATAAAAATAAGAAATTTCTGAAAGTTTAAGTTTAGTGTCTACTGGATTGGACTACATACACAAAAATGTAAAACGACAGAATTTAATACATTTGATATTGTGAATATTCAATACTATTT
Source organism: Bulinus truncatus (assembly GCA_021962125.1). Taxonomy (NCBI): domain Eukaryota; kingdom Metazoa; phylum Mollusca; class Gastropoda; family Planorbidae; genus Bulinus; species Bulinus truncatus. The sequence goes on along the minus strand of JAGDYQ010000003.1, from coordinate 12,669,181 downwards.
TATAAAAAAAAGTCTGATTACTGGCGTAACGGTTGTGCCTCCGTCATACGCAAGCGGAGATTATGCATAAATGCGTATTGCTTCAGCTACGCATGGCAAATGTATATGTAATCTCCGTCCATCTCTTAAAATCAGGCCGTACTATTGGTGTTAATAGCTTGCGCTCCATCTAGTTGTTTATACCACATCTTTGGGCGTGACGCAGCAAAATGCAAACGAACCATCTTATATGATAAAAGGTTATGTGTATTTATTTATTATCTGCTATCCGGTGTCCCACCATAAGATAAAGAACAGACTACGCAATATATCTATATACATAATCGTCTAACATAGACGGTGGTTCGACCGACAGACCTTCACACCGTGCGGTGTAAAGTATGTTCATGGCAATAAAAGCCATATGTCTGCACGTTACAAATACTCGACACCGCACGAGTTGAAATCGTACATCGCTAAAAAAAAATCTGAGTTCTACGTCACACCTTTGCTGAGTTAAAAAAAACGCGCGTCATCGACCGTCTCTTTGTATGCTAAATGAGAGTATGTTTGTGGCGCATTTTGTTCATCAAATGAATCTTTCTTGAATAAAAATGAAATGGTGGGGAATTCTAAACACAAGGATTTCTTATTAATTAATTAAGATTTTTACTGGTTGCGGAAAGGGGGGGGGGTCAAGCAGACGATTCGAACTGCAACACTGCTATTTTTTTAACCTCACGTCTCTCTTTATTTTTAAATACGTCATGTAAAACATGATAAATTATAAAATTATAAAAAAATAACTGTTGGAATGGGGGTGTAGGGTTAGGAAAGGAGCGTTTAACCAGGAGGGGGGAGGTAGGGAGAAGTGTAACGTAGTATTGTTTACCGGGTTTGTTTTATGTACATTGAGACCCACTGCGATTCGAGCATGTCTTGAGTGGAAGGGGGTGGCGGGCGGAGGAGGGAGGGAAGGATGGGTTGAGCTAAGTGGAAGAGAATTGGAAATAGAAGAAACAGTTGGATGTTAGATTCAAAGTTTAATGGTCGGGGGTTGTTTTTGTTAAGATTGTATGCCCATAATGAGGATTATTTTCTTTGGGATGAACTATATAAATTATGAACTTATTTGATGTATTATTAAGTGTCCCTTAAATGTGTTTTGGCTACAATAATCTGTTCATGTCCTTTTGGGCCACTTCGAGTAGACAGACATGCTATTTTTGTATATAGACTGATTGTTAAAGCGCTCTTATATATATCACCATTTTCAACTCCAACTGCGTGCCTAATAGCCGGTCCAGGACCGGGCCTGTTCAGCTAGTATTTAAATGAAAAAGAATGATTAAAAGCCTTACAAATTAACAAGTTTGGGGTAGCTCAGGTGCACATCAGGTCGCTATGACGCGGCTACTCTGTCCCATGCCGTGTCCCATGGGACATGGAAAATACAAATGTGTGCTGTACTATCCCGTCCCATCCCATGGGAAACGTCCCATGGGGTTCCCGCGGGAATCCCATTCCCATGCACAAGCCTGATTATTAGAATTCTTGTCATTAAAGAAAATACTATAAACTTCAGTCTTGGTGAGTGACCTTTACATGTAATTCAAGTTCAATAAAAATTTCTCATGAAAGTATTGGAATATAAAAGTAAAATTTTAACAACAATGCAATATTAAATTGCAAAAAAAAAAGATTTTTCAGCCACCCTAACCTGAGACCCATATAAGGGAAACGATGCTGTGTTTTCTTTTCACACATTCTGTATTGGCTTGAGGATATGATTATACCAACTGTCAAGTGATACGTGCAGAAATCCTCAAAATATTAAAATATAACTTTATTCAAGGTCTAAGTTGTTCTAATTTACAGTTAAAAGTACACGCGTTCATTCATCCCAGAAAATTACCAAATAATTATTTATTCTAATTAAAGTTTTGATAACTTCTCAGCTGAAAAGTACATGTATTCGTATTGTTAAAATAAAATGAACTTCTTTGTCGCCCTGCGTTTGAATTTGAAACTTACCTGGTGATATACTTTCTTAACTAGATGACACAAAAATTGTCAAGTGAATATGTTCAAGTATTCTGTTATATCCAGAAGTTAGAACTCACTAAAAACAGCAATAGAACGAAGTCAAAAATAAAATATAATAGTCGCCATGTAAGTAAGTCATGCCATAACACATGAACATCGCCAAGTTATATAGTACTAGTCAAACGCGGCGTAGCATACGCCGCAAAGAAAGTGTGAAAGATACTGACACAATCTTTGATTCTGACACAATCTTTGATACGAACACAATGACAAAGCGAAGTATGTTTTCTGTAAGGCGAAATTTATTTTGAAACTTTTTAAACATCTATAGCCGACGGGTGAAGACTTCCTGAAAGACACAGTTGTCCGAATGGGGTGGGTTCGGACAAACGACTTTGAGTGAATGAAAAGAAGGAATTCTGGAGAGAGCAATAAACAAATGTCCATGACTGAAAACAGGCTTTGGAATATACAGGCATATTTATCGTCATGGCAAAGGCTAATCTAACATGGAATTGTCTGCGCGTTAAGGAAACAGGCAAATTTGAATTTGATGGAGTCAGGGATATCCGGGGAATGATGACAGTTTTTGAGGTAGAAGCTGCAATAGTTTTACACTCCAGTACGTTGCGGTGAATGCTGGTAACAGTCAGTCTAGTGCCATTACAGAGACCTATTGCTGGCATGATGTTTCTGACAAGCATGACGACTGAACCAATTTTAATTTTGAGTTTATGCGGAGGCATTCCAGTAAGTGTAAGACTGTTAAGAAATTATTCGGGGAATGAAAGTTGATCTAAGGGATCGTCTGTGACGATGGAGTCAAAGCTGGTGAAAGTTATTTCTTCGATAGGGATATGTTTCAATACTTGTTCATTCAGGTGCAGGGAGTCTTCGCTCGTGACACTCAACATCAGTTATTTATGATCTACCTGCAATACATCGATTATAATATAGATCTTTTAAAACGCCGCTGTGAAAAAATAACGGACACAACTTAAAGAATGAATGTGTTGTTTTTTAGTTATTCGTTAATGATCTAGAATTACAGATATTTTGGAAACAGTAATGACTTCAATTCAGATTTTTTAATGTATCTTTACCAAAAAATAAACAAACTGCCTCTATTAAATTTCATTTCGTCTTTCTTGATTCCATTTAATTGCTAAATCATTTTAAAATTAGTAATAGTCCTTATTAGTTATCTATCTTATTGAAGTGTGTGTTTTTTTTAATGGTAAAGAAAGCATGATTCCCAAACATTCTATGATTACTAGTACACACATTCTCATAATGACAATTTTAAATTACTTTTTAATAAAAATATGCACACCTTATACGCTGACTAAATAACACAATAAAAAGGAAAATGAGGTGAAGCCAGTGATTCATAATTTCTTTGTATGAGGGGTTGGCAAAATTTGTAAGCAACCGGGTGACAGATAGGTTAGGCGCGGCACTACATACAAAGGAAGTGTACAACGGCCTCCTTTGTACTTTAGTAAACCAACCTACATATCGTAACATATGTTTAGCATATCTTTTTCATATAAGGGCCAAATATTTTATACTCCACCCGTCAGCCCCGGCCACCTTAACTAGGCACAGATTATCACAGGTATGAAACAAAAACTACATCACAGATTATTACAGGTATGAAACAAAAACTACATCACAGATTATCACAGGTATGAAACAAAAACTACATCACAGATTATCACAGGTATGAAACAAAAACTACATCACAGATTATCACAGGTATGAAACAAAAACTACATCACAGTTTATCACAGGTATGAAACAAAAACTACATCACAGTTTATCACAGGTATGAAACAAAAACTACATCACAGTTTATCACAGGTATGAAACAAAAACTACATCACAGTTTATCACAGGTATGAAACAAAAGCTACATCACAGTTTATCACAGGTATGAAACAAAACAACTGAATTGTATGGTCTGTTTTCCACTCTTCAGATCTGCCAACCAAAATGAGTAGAACCAATGAAATATTGCTACTGATCATGGCTACAAGTTATAGTATGTATACAATTACTCAATGTACTCTAGCTGATGAACACCCATTTTATGGAAATTGCTGGGCAGGTGAATACTGGAACTTAACTGGATGTCACCCTTGTCCAAATGGGTAAGTTGATTTTTGTGATTAATTTGTTATGTTATATATTTTTATAAATATAATTTTTAGGATGAATAAGTATAACTTGTTGCAACAGGCCTACTTTAAATCTTCAGTTCGGTCATGTGAACATTTTGATAAAAAAAATACATTGGAGATTCCACTGCATTTAGTAATACGAAATGAATAATTGCAATGATTACAGTGATTACACAGATTTCAGTAATTTGATTACAATGATTACAGTGATTGCAGTGATTACACTGATTACAGTGATTTGATTAAAACGATTACAAAGATTTCAATGATTATAGTGCTATTAATGAAAGTTTTCTTTTGTAAAAAAAAGTCTTTATTTTAATCTCAACCAATAAAAATTAATCGAAAAATAAAATTGAAATGATATTCCAATTTAAAAACCGGGTGAGCTAATTATGAAATTTTGTAAAATAAAATATTCAACTGATATTAACTGTTACATTTGTCAGTCAAATAAACAAAATGACAGTATCATAAGTTAGATTTTTTTTATAACTTCGATATAATTTCTTTTTACAGTTTTCCTAGATAAAAATAAAATGAGATTTACATGTATTAATTATATCAATAATGTTATTCAATTTTGTGTAGATATTTCCAAAATCTAGGAACTCATAGAGAAACCTCATGTAAGCCAATGACAGTAATGACTGGTAAAGGTTGGATACTTCTCCGTCCTGGTTACTCTACATCAGACAATATATGGGTCTGTGACACTGGCTATTACATGTATATATATAATGGTACCATAGAGTGTCGTGAAACTGGACAGCAAACTATCACAGCCAATGGTATTTTGTACATTAATATACTATCTATCTATCTATCTATCTATCTATCTATCTATCTATCTATCTATCTATCTATCTATCTATCTATCTATCTATCTATCTATCTATCTATCTATCTATCTATCTATCTATCTATCTATCTATCTATCTATCTATCTATCCATCTATCTAACTGTATGTATATCTACTTGTCTGTCTGTCTGTGTCTCTTTATGTCTTTCTATCTGCCTAACTTTAAATAAATAAATATATAAGTACTGATTGCTAAAACAATGACTTACTGATGCAAAAATGGTGAAGTGTTCTTTAAAAAATCGTATTAAAAGTCGCTTGGCACATAGAAATTAAATATCCGTTGCTAACCACAATTTTTCGATCAAAAACTTTTTATTTTTGTGTGTACACCATGTCTGGATTATCCCCGGACGATGCCTTTTTTTTTTTACAATTGTAAGCAATTGCTTCAGCTTCAATTTTGAAACGAAAGAATTAAATGACAAAAAGATCATACTTTTTTGCTCGCATAAAAGTATCTTACCTTGCAACAGACATGTCTTGGATGATTCTGCATTAAAACTGTTTACATCTCCTTGATTATGCTAACCTTAACATGTGTAATTACTTTTTAGAAAACCCATATCATATTCTGACAGTACTAAAAATTCAATGACATGATTACAGAATGTAGGTGGCCTGAGCGAAAGTACTCAAAATAAACAAACAACCCAACACAATAACCTTCACACTCTAAGCGATTTTAGATTTTAATTTAAAATTTTTCCAAAAATTTGTGTTCGAATATCAAGTTGTTCAAGGTTTAAGCAGTTCGGATTTAGAAGTGTGACGTTGTGCTTTGTATGTTAATGAACCACGCTCTTAACAGAAGGTGTCTGAATCATCAAGAATTAAATGAAATTTAAATTCGATACTTATATAAAACAGGGGCGGATCTAAAAATGAGCACACTGGGCATTAATAAATAGTTCATGTTCATTTACTGTTCAAACGCAAAGTTCATTACAAATATTATTTTTTCATGCAGGAAGATAAATGTATGAGACTTTAGTATTACGAAATACAGAATGATACAGAAAAAACAAAACAAAACAATGTATTTTTTAACTTACTTCATTTTATGTCAATATAGAATTATACGATACATTCTAAATACTTGCTTAACTCTAAATATTATTAAAACAATAAAAAAAACTCACTTGAAGCGACTTATGATTTAGAAAATGTTATCATATATATATATATATATACATATATATATATATATATATATATATATATATATATATTTATATATTTATATATATATGTAAGCTCTATATTTCTTTTTAAAAAAACATCATGAAAAGATTATTTGGTTTCTGAATTATGTCATCGTTTTATGCGTAATGTTTTATCGATTATGTTTTATAATTTAGAATTTTAAACATTTTTTGAGTGATCGGCCGACATAGAATGACAGATCCATAAGTGAATCACAAAGGTAAAATTTAGTGCCAATAAGAAATTTAAAAGTTCTTACATTTAATTAATGTATTCAATTTCCTTTTATCCAAACATTAAATAATTTTTGTGTTTATGGTATTTTTAGTTGTGTACCATACAGGCGTATTGTTTTTATATTTTACTAGCTGTACCCTGCAAACCCTTTGCATGAGGATAGACTATTGTAAAGCCAGTGCCGAACCTAGGGATTTGTGGGCCCGGGGGCTTGGCCTGCTTTTTAACATCCGATACCAAGACATGAGATTATGTACTTAATATTAATATAAAAAATAATTTTGGGGGCTCCCCTCAAGCTGGGCCCGGTGGGATTTTCTATTTTGGACCCCACTCCCCCACCCTAGATACGCCTCTGTGTTCAGCTTTGATGCATATTTTCAAAATATTTTTTAAGCTATGAAATAATAAAAAATCTAATTAATTGTTGTTTCTTTTTCTTACAACATCCTAAAAGATAAATTATTTTAATTAAAAAGAAATTCCAAGAGATCTAATTAGTTACTTTTCATTAAAACAACTAAAAGGATACATTCTGAAAAAAAAAAACCAATAAAGAATGTCCATAAGAGGAATCGAACCTGGATAGTCAGCATTAAATAAATAAAGATAATTCCAAGCAGCTTATCCATTCAGCCACCACGTCACACGAACAAAATGAAGACTTCAATGTTTTATGAAAATAAAAAAAATTGCTCGATTATTTTTTCACTTCCGTTTATTACTATTGTTTACGTTTGACGATGTTAAAATGCTATCTGTTGTAATAAAAATTACAATAATTTGAATGATATTATATGTTAATTATTACCTTTTAATATTTGGGACTTTTCCATTTCATAATAAAAACCACAGAAACTATTTAAAACTGTAGATTTTTCAAAAACATTTCTCGAATCGAGACGCGGGCATGACGCCATTTTGAATTCTTGTTTTTCGCTTTCGATTTAACGCAGAGATGAAAATGAATAATATGTATATTGATTATCAAACAACATAAACAATAGTTTATTTTACATTTTATAAATTCATTTTAATTTTATTGATGACTTTCTTATATTTACAAATGTCTAAATACAATATTTGATGTTGTTTTTTTTATGAATTTTTGTTTGTTTCAGTCGACGTTATACAAGTAATGTGTTAACTATCACCGATCATTCTACAATCTTAACTTCTGTACATCACCATGGACATTTATAGTTTTTTTTCCAACTACTATTGATTTATATGAGATTTGCGGTAATTTATATCACCTGCAATAATGACTTTAACATTTTGTAGATAACTTTGTTAACCTTTGAAATTTTTTTTTTAGCTTTAAAATGTCTTCTCATATGTGATTATAAAATAAATACAAATTATGTCGTTTTTAAATTCAATAAAAATGTATTAAAACTTGCAAGAAAACACCAATGTAAAAGTGCATTTAGTAAATCATAGATGGTTTGGTTCTAACTTTAATTTCTATCTTAACAGATGTTACTAAATTATTGTGCTTAAAACTGTTTAAGGTATTTATATCAAATTATCGCCCTTAAAAAACTGACTCATGTCTCTAGTTCTGCTTTAAAATTATTAAAGCGTTTATTTATTTTATTTTTTTTAATAAAAAATCTTAAATGGAAAACCAAGAACACAAATAATTCTTTTTACTAAACATTTTATTTCAAAAGGGTTACATGAGAATGTATGTATCACAACGATTGCTGATTGGTAGCTACATATGACGTCATACTTAGTGTATCAATAGTAGGAGAACATCAAAACTAGAATTCAGTCTAGACTAATATCAGAACACCAATACACAGAAAGTAAATGTATTCATGGCACATAGTAACTAAAAAAGTAAACATGAAAAAAAAGTTATTAGATTTCTAGTTACATCGTACAAAACTTTCCACTTATGACATTCATTGTTAGGCTAACTCATCCCGTTAGCAGGTAAGAATTATGTTTATTAATAGATATTGCCTGGTGAAAGTCCCCAAGACCACCTGACTATAAGTTGGGTGGGGGGGGGGGAGAGGGAGAAAAGGCGGCTGGGCGTTTGCTAACCCCACAATCCTCTTATATACCGAGGTTACAGAAACAGATGAATTCTACACTTCATCTGCCTCGATCACGGGGTTAAGGGAATAAAAAAAAAGAGATATTTGCTAAAAAATTCTTTTTTTCGTTGGTCCATTGTTGACAGAGTTGATAAATAGTATCGAAGTATTAGTAAAGGGCTACATATAAACATAATAATAGTACAACATTTAGTATTTCGTTAATTATTATTCCTTAAAGTGGGCCTGTTATATTTATATTGTTTTGATCTCTTGATTGAATTGATTTCACTTCTATTTTATGACAAGTGAGAAAATACAAGTTAACGTAAAATAAGATGAACACAGTAATAGATAATACGTAGTATTAGACTATATTTTCTGGAAGTTAATATATTACGTAGTATTAGACTAAAGTTTCTGGAAGTAAAAACTGTAATCAAGTTTGTATGTAACATTAAGATATCAATTTTCAAGATTTGATTCTACTGGAGACAAGTCTATAACACTCACACTGACTAATGCAAGTGTTATATTTACTATTTTATGTACCAGCTGAAACATAAAGCAAATGGTATTACTAATGGTAATAGATGACACAATCAAATATTAAAGACGAAAAGCGCGTTTCTTAGCTTGGTGTAGGAGTTCAAAGTAATGTAGTCTGTAATAATAAAGGTATGTATGTTGTATTTAAGTTGTACCAGTAAGACGATTACAATTCTGTATTTGATAATTGTCGGTGATATGATATCTTATATATCAAACCAGGGTCATCGTAGGCCCTACGCACTTTCAATGTCGTGGGCCCTCCTCGACTTCATTTTTAATATTTTTCAAGAATGCACCCGCACTTCTTTGCGATTTAAAATCTAAATAAACATTTCGCATTGCTAATTATTCTAAGCAGACTGTGCAGTGATGACGTAGTAATTCTGGTGTTACATCATAAGCTTCGCATTCGTTGTTTATCGTTATCGTGTGCTTCTTTTTTTCTTACAAAAATTTAAAAAGTAACGAAAGTACTTTTAAATAACCATGTCTGATGGATACAAGAGGAAACACGAGAGTGGATTTGAGAAGCGGAACAAAAAGGAGGAGAAAGAAAAAGCTTTGAAAAAAAATCGGGGTTAGTTGCTGCAATTTATGAGCAGAGACACTGATTGCATTACTGGTAAAACTAGTAATACTAGTGACAATGACATTTCATTTATTTCTTCGGCCACAAGGTACACCAACAATCCCGCAATGCCAGAAATAATGTTGTCGGACTGTGCTGAAAAAAGTGAACCAACCGAAACAAGTGTTACAAAGGAAAAGGTATCTGCAAATTATGTTATGGGCCATGCTGAAGCTGCTGTGTTTGATTTGCCTACAGACTCAGACTGTGAGCTGCATGACCAAGAATAAAGTTATTCATTGATCCCGCTGATTTGGAGATAACTGCATATCTAAGAAGATATTATTCTGAACATCTTTCTTCACAAAATTTGTACTCAGATGTTACATTAAGGGTAGACAATTTGGTAACAAGATCAGATATTCACGCAAAAAAAAATTGCTAGAACGTTAACCCATTGTCACGCGAGACTGGCTTCTCTATTCTCATTCCAGGAATAAAAATGTTTTGTTATATGTGCACGCTATTTGACTATAACACTGGTTTTGAAAAGCAATAAAATTGTACAAATACTGGACTCAAAAGAATAGTTGCTGTTATAAGATTTCTGGCTGAAAGAAGGTTAGCTTTCCGCGGTGACATCCATTTACATAACTGTTATAACAATGAAGATGACTTTGGTTGTTTTGACCTTTTATCTTAATTTGATCCCTTTTTAAAGAAACACATTGAGAGACACGGAAACCCCGGAAAGGGGAATGTATCATATCTTTCCGCCAGTATATGTGATGAATTTATTGAGTAATGGGATCCAAAGTATTGACGCAGATACTGTCTGAAGTTAAGATGCTAAATAATATGGAGTCAGTATCGATTCCACTCCTGACATCAGTCATGTTGATCAGCTGACAGTTGTTTTTCGCTATGTTCTCAAAAGTGGAACTGTTGTAGAGCGTTTTCTTCAGTTCATTTCAATTGAACAACACGATAGTAAATATATTTTCGATCTGTTGATACTCTCAGAATTCATGGTAAAGATATCGGCTATTGCAGATCTCGATACTATGACAATGCGAGTAATATGAGTGGGATTTATTCTAGAGTACAAGCTAGATTTATTAGCGTAGTGGGTGCCATGAATTGTCCACATCTTAAATTTGGTAGGCTCATCTGCTGTGGAGAGCTGTTCAGCTGATGTCAACTATTTTGCTATTGTTCAGTCAGTCTACTTTTTTTCGCTTTCACTGCAGCGATGGTTAAAATTGACAGAGTGCCTGATAGGAAAAAAAAGGTTTATGTAGCAAGGGCTATCAGCAGTAAGTGAACTTACTAGAGCTTTTTAAACCAATTATAAAGACATTTGACATGCATTGCTGTCTGATGTTGCTACAAGCGAACGTCAACCACCAGCATCTGTGCATGAAGCCAAATCACTCATAAAGAAGTTGAACCATTTCGAGACAGCGTTAATGTGTGTGATTTGGAAGACTTGTACCAAAAAAAAAATATTGTCAACAAAAGTCTACAGGAGCACGGAATTGAGTTAACGACCATCAGCAGCTTGTATGACAGTCTTTTTCTTAACTTTCATGATACACGCGATAAATTTGAAATGTACACAACGCAAACGAAAGCGACAACGATTTCATGGTGAAGTTGTGGATGATAATGATCCGGTTTTAGTTATGAGTCATAGTGGCAAATTACGTACTCAGTCTTTTTATGTTATCATAGATAGACTTATTACTGAGATGGGAAAACGGCAAGCAGCATACACAACACTACATGAAAGGCTCAACTTTCTTCTGGGCAGATCTCTGTCAACTGATCAAACAGTTTCGAAAGCCAAGTCACTAATTAAGAAGTACTCATCAGATCTGGAACAGCCATTTACTAATGAATTTCTTTTGTTTTCACTGATGTTTGCTGACAAGAAAACTGTGGCTGAAATGCTTACACCACAAATACAGAATAGGTTGGTGACAAGTTTTCCAAATATAAATATTGCTTTCCGGATCTACTTCCATTTTTTGGAACAAGTGCTGAAGGGTAACGTTCCTTTTCTAAACTCAAATTAATAAAAACGTATCTTCGGTCAACGATGGGACAAACACTAATATCCTCCCTGGCATTACTTTCAATTGAAAAGGATATGATGAGGGAAATGATATTTGAGGACGTCATTTGTGACTTTGCTAAGACAAAGAGCCGAAAAGTTAACATACTGTAATTTACAAATCTACAGCACTACAGCTTGACTTGCTCAGGTGCTCATCTCACACGGTTATATCTAGTTACTTTAATACAAACATTATTTAAATTTTACTGACATTCTGAACTTGTTTTCACTTTATGTTCTGGCTTTCGTAGGCCCTTGAAAAGTCCGTAGGTCCTAGGCGGATATAGCGGCCCTGTATTAAACACCGGGCAGATGCACATAGCTCGGTGAAAGGGCAAGCCGGGATAAAAAAAATTGTCTGGACATCAAAAAATATTATCAACTTACTTTATGTATTTGAACAAATTTAACATTTTATCACCAAAACATCTTCTGAATTTTCATTAGAGGCCGGTTCTTATTGAATGTATATTTTGTACTGGAATACAGACCAGTTCTAAATGAATGTATATTTTGTACTGTAATGTGTATATTTACGGTGACCAGCGGCTAAGTCTCTCGGTGTTGGAGTCCTCTAATAAAAGGAAGTTAATATTGAACACACATATATATATATAATATAATATGTCAAAAAATGACATTTAATAAAAAGAGACGTATAATCTGAGGTAAAGCGCTCGACTGTCGACATCAGGGTACCTGGTCCGATTTCCAGTGAGGACCAATGGATATTTCAGATCATGGTGAAAGTATCCTCTTTATTTCCCGTGGTGCCTCCATGACCACTGCACTATCGACTATGGTGGGGATGCAAGAAAAGCACCATAAAAACAGTCTCATTAGTGGACTATAAGATCTTACATAGTTCATTATATCCTTACAGGGACTTCACACATGTATTAAAAGCAACCTCTTTAAAATTCCCAAAACCTGTAAAGTTTAGATATTGTTACCTCCCTTTGAGTTGTTCTAGAAGTGATTCTTATTTTAGACACTTTCTTTCTATTTTTTAATTAAAAAAAATTTAAACTGAATATTAATTAATCGTAAAAGAAAAAAAAGCATATTTCGTTCATGAGAAATAATATTTAAACCAAAATAATTACATAATCATGATTGACAGGGTAATCTCAAAGTTGAGACAAACTTTGCAATGTTCTTAACACTGGAGGGAAATTTACACTCGCCTAGACAATATTGCACCGCACATCGCTATTTTAAACATATCACTACATTTAAATATTACAGCTGTAATTAGTGGCACCGTGTGATATAGGCCTACACTAGCCCAAACATTTGTCGTCTTCTACATCCGTTTATTAACATACAAGCACTGATCATGTGCTCTTCGCAAAAACAGGAATTAAATTTATTATAAACAAATTTCGTCGATGTTTTAATGGAATGAAAAGATGTTTAAATGTAATACGATAATTATAAAAAGTTACCAAACAATAATTACAGTATTTGAAAAAACGACACAAATTGATCTCAAAAATAGGGCTACATTGATCGCGTCAACTATTTTTGACTATTTGATAGAATAAGTCAAATCCCTTAAGTGCATAAAAGCTTATTAGTGTATTTGACATGTAGAATTCATCGGCCATGGTATATTGTAGGATTGTGTGGATCGCACTACGCCCACACCCTATACTCACCCTACTTTAAGTAAAGTTATCTATTCCAGCAGGGTGGACATGGGGACTATCAAGTAAAGTTATCTATTCCAGCTGGGTGGACATGTGGACTATCAAGTAAAGTTATCTATTCCAGCTGGGTGGACATGTGGACTATCAAGTAAAGTTATCTATTCCAGCTGGGTGGACATGTGGACTATCAAGTAAAGTTATCTATTCCAGCTGGGTGGACATGGAGACTGTCAAGTAAAGTTATCTATTCCAGCTGGGTGGACATGGGGACTATCAAGTAAAGTTATCTATTCCAGCTGGGTGGACATGTGGACTATCAAGTAAAGTTATCTATTCCAGCTGGGTGGACATGTGGACTATCAAGTAAAGTTATCTATTCCAGCTGGGTGGACATGGGGACTGTCAAGTAAAGTTATCTATTCCAGCTGGGTGGACATGGGGACTGTCAAGTAAAGTTATCTATTCCAGCTGGGTGGACATGGGGACTATCAAGTAAAGTTATCTATTCCAGCTGGGTGGACATGGAGACTGTCAAGTAAAGTTATCTATTCCAGCTGGGTGGACATGAAGACTGTCAAGTAAAGTTATCTATTCCAGCTGGGTGGACATGGGGACTATCAAGTAAAGTTATCTATTCCAGCTGGGTGGACATGTGGACTGTCAAGTAAAGTTATCTATTCCAGCTGGGTGGACATGTGGACTATCAAGTAAAGTTATTTATTCCAGCTGGGTGGACATGGGGACTATCAAGTAAAGTTATCTATTCCAGCTGGGTGGACATGGAGACTGTCAAGTAAAGTTATCTATTCCAGCTGGGTGGACATGTGGACTATCAAGTAAAGTTATCTATTCCAGCTTGGTGGACATGGAGACTGTCAAGTAAAGTTATCTATTCCAGCTGGGTGGACATGGGGACTATCAAGTAAAGTTATCTATTCCAGCTGGGTGGACATGTGGACTATCAAGTAAAGTTATTTATTCCAGCTGGGTGGACATGTGGACTATCAAGTAAAGTTATTTATTCCAGCTGGGTGGACATGGGGACTATCAAGTAAAGTGAAACTCGCCCATAGTATGTCAGAGTTTGCCTTTTAAAACAAGTAAACATCTCTAAATTAACAAGATGAGTTCGAATAATTTTTAAATTTTAAATACCAGCAATCTTGAAAGTTTGATTGTGATAAAACAAAATGTAAGTCCTGACAGATAGATTTCTTAGCGAGAGGTTAGCTGCAGGAATGGCTTATTCATGAGAACTGGCACTGTCAACAAGCCTTAAATCGGGCCTGGCACATCCTAAAGACGACCCTGGCTAGTACAATATATAATGTCATTGATAATTTGTTTCTTTAATCTCTAATCAAGTTTTGGAATCGTTTTTTTTCCATACAAATCTGGACACCGTACAATAATATACACCCATGTACCTCGTACAGTACACACAGAGCTGGGTTTACAATTTTTATAATTTGTGTGTACACATTTTGGAGCCCTTACTTCGCGGGGGCCGTAGGCCACGGCCTACTTGGCCTATCTGTAAATCCGGCCCTGAATACACATTCATTAGAAAAGAACAAATATTATGTATAGAAGTGAAAACTTAATCAAAAGGGGGAGGGGGAAATTACCGTATTTGAGTTTACAAAATAGTTCACACAGATATTGGCCAACTCTTAATAAGTCGATAAAGAACATCATAACAGAATTCCGGTCTCAACGCCTTGACAAATGAATTATTTTCTACCGGAAATTACGTAGTTTCTATTGCTGCTATCAAAGCAGACGATAATCTAATGTAGTTAAACAAACATAACCTTGTAGATTGAAGCAAAACCAGACGTACAATCAATCAAATAGCTATCTTCAGATATAAACGTTTTGAGTTAATACACAATATCTCTCTCTCTCTCTCTCTCTCTCTCTCTCTCTCTCTATCTATCTATCTATCTATCTATATGTCTCTCCCTCTCTCTGTCTATAAAACACTGTTACTTATATCTTGTATCAACATAATACAATACATGTATTGTAAGTGGATATGTGTCTTATGAAATATTTACAAATATTGAGATTATCAAAAATGTTATTATATACATTATATGATAAATAAAGTATTTAAAGGTACTCTATCTAGAATATGACAACAAATATTAAGAACCCAACTTTTATACAAACATTAAGTTGCATATTCCAAGAAAGACCACAGCCACACAGAAATTATAATATTTAATGTATAAACTCTTCACCAACACTGACATATGGAGGTTTCACTACGTTTCTTGACATATTATTTAACCGATTCAACCGGATTCAACCGATTCAACCGGATTCAACCGATTCAACTAGGTTTTCTTTCAGTTTTCCAATTTTTACCCTATTTTGGTTTACATGTAGTGAATCAGTGACTCGTCCATTGTGTTGTCAAGTGACTAAAATATTTTAGGTTGAAGGAGTGGTTAATTGGTGGGTGTAGGTAACACTCAATGAGTAGTTAATTGGTGGGTGTAGGTAACACTCAATGAGTAGTTAATTGGTGGGTGTAGGTAACACTGAATGAGTACAAGGAAGTTAATTAGTTGTTTTAAATGAAAAAAAATCACTTAAACTTGATATGGGGAAAACCCTCAACAATGTAGATCGTTTTTTTTAATATTCTATGGTATCAGGCTGTTAAACATGTGTTGAGGTTTATCTAAATTATTATTTAAAGTATCGACGAAATGCACAAAAACGAAATGTATTAACCTGAACATTTTCGTGAATTTTGTTTTCCCTATACTTTTAAAAAAACAGTTAAACTACTTTCTTATGTAAGGGCAACAAATAGATGCTTTAAAAGTGGTTTCTACAAAAATACACACAAACCAGCCCTAGAGGTAAAAATGTATATGTATAAATATAGTGAAATATACACATGATAAATAGGTAAAATAGACATTATTGTGAGAAGTAAACAACGCTAAAAACTGATATAGCTAACTGACACACATAATTCCAGAAGTGAAATAGTTTGTTGCTATGGTTACTGTTGTCTGACGATGCCTGGTGCACAGATGCAGGTCCATCCATTTCCCCGCCAATGTCTTCTCTCACGTCAGTTTCTTCATCGAACGTCTGTGGAACTTCCGGCGTACTACTTTTGTAGTTCCCGTTCACAGTTTCTAGATTATCACATTTGTCCGGGTACATGGAATAAAAAGCGTCACTTTCGCACGATTTGCTGTTATCTGTGAGGGGTTTGTCCTCCACAGCATTGTCAGACCCCAAGTTTTCAGAAAAACTATCTTTAAGACTTTTGCTATTGTCGTGGTCGATATTTCTATCATAGGATGCGTTTTGAGCGAAGGAATTTCCCCCAACTTTCCTTTCTGTCGAAATCATTGTTGATGGCTTTCCCGTTATTTTTTCTACTCTCGGAATCCTCCGAGTCTTGCTTTGTTTCTTCGGTTACATAGTACGCCTTGCCTATGTGGATCTCCATTCCCCAAGTTCTGAAACACTATTTCTCCTTCAATGTCCTCACTGCCGTACTTCAATTTCTCTCCAGCCACGCCTTCCATGTCTACGTCACTGACTCCCTTCCCGCCGTTCCCTGCCACGAAACGGCCTTCACCTTTCTTCCCGTTCACATCCACCTCCACGAACCTTTCTCCTTTGCCCACAACGATGTCGGATCCTCCTTTTTCAGAGATCCGGTTTAGGCGTTCCAACGCCCCTGGCCTGTCAGCCCAGCCTTCGTCAAAGACCCCGATAGAGGCAATGACCCGAGAAAGTGGTGTACATGTAGCCGTGAACGTGGGAGGCCCTGGTCAGGAGAACCAGCCACACCTGATCTCCGGCCTCCATGTTCAAGATGACATTGTTGGAGGCTGAGGCCCAGGATGGGAAACTCTCGGCCCAGATTGTGGTCACCATTTTACCGTTTAGCACCAGCTCAACTGCAGCCTGGTAGTTGGAAAAAAAAAGAAAAAAATGACTTGTTTACTTTACTGAAGTCTATTATTAAAATAATCAATCTATTATCAATGTGTCTACCATCTATGTGTCTACCATCAATATGTCTACCATCCATGTGTCTACCATCAATGTGGCTTCTATATATGTGTCTAGATCAATGTGTCTACAATCAATGTGTCTACCATTATTGTTTGTACCATAAATGTATTTACCATCAATGTATTTACCATCAAAGTGTCCACCATCAATGTGTCTACCATTAATGTGTCTACCATCATTGTTTCCACCATAAATGTGTTTACCATCAATGTGTCTACCAACAATATGTCTACCATCTATGTGTATACCATCAAAGTGTCTACCATCAATGAGTCTATCACAATGTGTACAGTTAGCTTTTTTTTAAAAAAATAAAGTAACCTGAAAACAAGAAGACAACCAATAAAGCGGTTCTAGATCTGGGGTTACAATTGGTGTCATATGCACTGCTCTAGATCTGGGGTTACAATTGGTGTCATATGCACTGCTCTAGATCTGGGGTTACAATTGGTGTCATATGCACTGCTCTAGATCTAGGGTTACAATTGGTGTCATATGCACTGCTCTAGATCGCCTGGGGGTTACAATTGGTGTCATATGCACTGCTCTAGACCTTGGGGTTACAATTGGTGTCATATGCACTGCTCTAGACTCTGGGGTTACAAGCGTTGGTGTCATATGCACTGCTCTAGACCTAAGGTTACAATTGGTGTCATATGCACTGCTCTAGATCTGGGGTTACAATTGAATGTCATAGGCCCAGCTCCAGACTCTAAGGTTACAATTGGTGTCATATGCACTGCTCCACATCAAGTTTACCTTTGACGACCCTGGGCAGCGATTGTGACAACGAAGGCGTAGGTACCGTTGAGTGGCGCTGTGAACCTTCCTGTCTGGACGTTAAAACCTTTCACCGACGTTTAAGATAGATCAGATGAGGTCCGTGTTCCTGGCTGAAGGGCCCGATGTTCTTTGTGAGACCAGCGAAGAAAGCAACCCGGGACACATCGTCAATATCACGACCTGCTGATCATAACAACAGAATAGAACATAAACATCAACTCTCACTACATCAGAACAACAGAATAGAACATAAACATCAACTCTCACTACATTAGAACAACAGAATAGAACAAAAATATCAACTCTCACTACATTAGAACAACAGAATAGAACAAAAATATCAAACTCACTACATTAGAAGAACAGAATAGAACATAAACAGGGGCTGCCCTACAATATTATAATAGAAGGAACAAAATATCAACTCTCACTACTTTATCAATATCACGACCTGCTGATCAGAACAACAGAATAGAACATAAACATCAACTCTCACTACATCAGAACAACAGTATAGAACATAAACATCAACTCTCTGCTATATATCAGAACAACAGAATAGAACATAATTATCATAGCAACATAATAAAATATTTCAGATGCACTGAGCTATGTGCAAAAATTTTGTGCCGATAATTAACGTCAATTAGAAAATGCCTTACTCTCCCCACCAATTAATTTGAATATTCTAATGTGAGTAAACGAAATATTGGACCTGATTAAATCACGGCACTCATATGTTCATACCATACTGTTCTATTAAAATATACAATTCTATTTTCTTGGTTTAGTAAATACTGTAACAAATAAGAAATGTGCCTTCAAGATTAATGCTTGCATACAAAGTGCTTAGAATTCGTAAATGTTAATTAATTAAGCGACTGAAAACAATAACTGATATTTATTTAAAATCTCATGTTAAATATATTTGTAATATAGCTGAAATAATAACTGATAACATGTCTATTTAAAAAACCTTCATCCACCAAGACATATACCTGATAATAAAATTCATTTTTTTACAAACAAATGTATGACCAATGTAACACACTGATAACATAATAGAATAAATAACAATAATAAATCTAAATGTTTATACCTCGTAAGACATAAATGAACAATAACTGAAATGAAATTTAGTGGTTTACAAAAGGTCACTTATAGTATCACATGGCTGTAACCTTAATTTATCTTAGACATGCTTCAGTCTGTAGCTCAGGTCCCTGTTATTTCAATCAATCACACGGGTAACGTAAGACATACCCGGGTCTCCTGGAGCACCTGCAGGGCCGGGTTTACCCGGCAGTCCTGAGAGCCAGGTTTACCAGATGGCCCACGGGGTCCGTTGATGGGTAAAGCCACTGGCAGGCTCTTCCCCACTTCTGCAGGTCACTCCAGTTCACAGACGTCATCATCTTGTGCCTCTGGCTGTGTGGTGTCTTTACATGATTAGTGGCTGAGTGTGGTGTCTTTAAAGGATTAGTGGCTGTGTGTGTGGTGTCTTTAAATGATTAGCGGCTGTGTGTGTGTGGTGTCTTTAAATGATTAGCGGCTGTGTGTGTGTGGTGTCTTTAAATGATTAGCGGCTGTGTATGTGTGGTGTCTTTAAATGATTAGCGGCTGTGTGTGTGTGGTGTCTTTAAATGATTAGCGGCTGTGTGTGTGTGGTGTCTTTAAATGATTAGTGGCTGTGTGTGTGGTGTCATTAGATCTTGTATCTCACTTTTCGACATGTTCTAACTTGGAGAGAATTTTGGTGTACGTTTATAGTCTTCATGATTTTAATAGATTTTATTGCGTGAATTAAAAATCGTGTAGAACTACGAAGCCAATTACTGTATTGTATTGTTTAAATGGTCAAAAATAAAACGTTCGCCTTGAGATAATCACGTTGAAATAAATACGATGCACAGCACCGATGTGTAAGTTGTGAACTATAATGAAACCTTTTTTTTATTTTAAGCCTGATATAGACAAGTCAAATTATATACTACACGTTAAAAGTATGCAAAATCTATCGAAAGTGCAACAATAAATTATTTAAATATAAAAATAAGCAATTAAGCCTGTTCCATTCTGGACACAGGACGTGTTAGCGGCATTTTCTTGTTATGTATCAGTACGTATGTTACTTTCAGTAAATATTTGTAAATTTTGGAAATGTTTATAAATTCAATTTTGTAATGCATATATCTGTAAAAAAATATTATAAAGACGTTTCTTTATATTTGAAAAAATTATTTTCTCTTAAATCTAACTACAATCAGTTTGTGGTTTGAAATAGGACTCATAATTGAAAACATTCGAAATTATAGTCATTTAATCGTCCGAAAACTCCGTCAATTGTTGCATAGCTCTGATACTTTCAATTAAACTCAGAACACAAGCTTACTATTTCATTTGATGAGTTTCTTAATAAATCTTGGTGAAACTAATGTGCTGCAGTATTTCGCACCAAATGAATGGGGTTATTGAACGTACAAGGTGTATATATAATATATAAGCCCCTTAGGATTCTTGAAGCCCGGCCCTCAGAGGTCCTATCGCGAAATGAACTTTTGATGTACACATGGCAGGCCAAGACCTACAAAATGATATATACATCATGGGTCTAGGACTTATAGTTGCTGAGATATAGGCGCTCCTTTATTAATATAGCTTATATAGTAAAAACGGTACTAAGGCCCCTTTACGGCCCTGAGAGGTTAGGATCGCGAAATGGAAAAAAGTCATTTCTTGGCAGGCCAAGACCTACAAAATGATATATACATCATGGGTTTAGGACTTATGGTTGTTGAGATCTAGGGTGATGACGGACGGACGGACAGACAGACAGACAAACGGGGACAATAGAGCATAAAAAAGAAAATGCTCTAAAAAATTATAATTAAAACCTTTTTTTTTTAAAATAAATCAATAAATAAATAAAGCTTTTATTAAAACGCCCTCCGAAGTAAAGCAAAAGACATTCTGTTTTACAATTTAAAAAATAAATAAATTATTATCAAATAAAAGCGGTGGGTGTGATTACAATAAACTGAACTCAATACAGAGGCGTACCTAGGGTGGGGGTGAGGGGGGTTCCAAATTGGAAAGTCCCCCGGGGCCCCAGCTTGGAGGGGGCCCAAATTTTTTTTACGTCAAATATTAAGTGCATTATTTCATATCGTTGTGTCGAATGTCAAAAATGCAGGGAACCCCCATAGAGGCCGGGCCTCCCCACAAATCACTAGGCACTGTCAATAAGTCATTACAACAGATGATATGTAATAAATAAACAACTATGTATCGAGATGGGCACTCATCGGTGATATTGTTTAGTTGTGATAATTTTATATCATGACATACATATATACTTTAATTTTTGTTACCCTCGTGAAGCTGGGGGAGGGCGGGGCACAGAAGGAGCGGTTAGTGGGGCTCACTTGTGTGTGTTGTTTATTATTTCCTTCTGTCGCATATTCCTGTGTCTTTGAATATAATAATACATGTAATATATTTTTACCGCTTGTCGTGTAACCTAGTGGCCTATATTTCTACCAGGTCAGAGTGTGTCATGTTTCACAATGTTTGTACAGTTTGTATTTCCAGTCCACATACTCAGACATATTAAATGTATTTATTCATTTGTTTCTCTGTATAGAAGATGTAAGAAATACTAATACATGTGATTTATTTATACTTTTTTAAAATAATTCTTAACTGTATATGCTGTTTGGTGTATGTGTGTTAGGGTAAACGTTAGAGGGTGGGAAAATGCTGTTTGGTGTATGTGTGTTAGGGTAAACGTTAGAGGGGTGGGAATATGCTGTTTGGTGGTGTGTTAGGTAAACGTTAGAGGGTGGGAATATGCTGTTTGGTGTATGTGTGTTAGGGTAAACGTTAGAGGGGTGGGAATATGCTGTGGTGTATGTGTGTTAGGGTAAACGTTAGAGGGGTGGGAATATGCTGTTTGGTGTATGTGTGTTAGGGTAAACGTTGGAGGGGTGGGAATATGCTGTTTGGTGTGTGTGTGTTAGGGTAAACGTTAGAGGGGTGGGAATATGCTGTTTGGTGTATGTGTGTTAGGGTAAACGTTAGAGGGTGGGAATATGCTGTTTGGTGTATGTGTGTTAGGGTAAATGTTAGAGGGTGGGAATATGCTGTTTATTGTATGTGTGTTAGGGTAAACGTTAGAGGGGTGGGGGTGAGTTTTTGTTTGAAGTAGAATACCATGTTGACGAAATGTCAATGGTAACAGTCATTTAAATGGAAAGACAGCTAGTGAGAAAGAGAGGATGTAGTATGGAGAGAGATAGAGATGAGAGAGACTGAGGACAGACAGAGAGAGAGAGAGAGAGAGAGAGAGAGAGAGAGAGAGAGTTTCATCACTATGCTGAAAGTATATATATATATCTCGTTTTACGTTTGGATTTTCCGCGTTCAGGGAATTGTCCTGCCGTTTATAAATGACCACCGCGCCACGTCATTAGGGATATTTATAACTTGTGTTTTTTGTTTTAGTTCCTTCTGCCGGCGACTGAGTCAATTACAAGCTTAAGTCATTACAAGTGTAAGTCAGTTGTGAGATAGGACGAGAGAAGTGACCCATTCAGTTTTGCATGTTCTTCTTTTTTAGTATGCTCCACATTCAGTGTATTGTTCCTATTTCCTTTGTAAGTATGTCAAAGCCGTTCTAGTGTCACTTTTGTTGGGGGAGATGTGAGGGAGGTGGGGGGAGGGGGAAAACACGAATGAGCGGAGACCTTGCCTGGTTTGGTTGGGGTGTGTGTGTGTGTGGGGAAAGGGGATGGGGGGATAGAACTTTCTCATTACAGTCAACTTGGAAAGCATGTCCACCTGTTGGCTGTAATTGGACATTCTGGTTTTTCCTATGACTTGAACTCCCTTCCCCCCTTCCCGCCCTCCACCAACCCTCTTCTCAGGTTGTTGTTTTTTTTTTGTCCTTTCACGAATACCTGGCCATGTTTACATTCGTATTCATGTTTTAAATCATTTATGTACACATACCATCATATATATATATTGGCAATGGTATGATTTGATATGTTCACTTTTAACTAGTACTTGAAGAAGGCCGGCTGAAAAGCTTTGGCCTAGTCGGCCAATGAGTAGGAAACCATTATGTACAGGTTCCTTAGACATGTTCCCTTCAGTGGCGCAACTGTGGGGAAAATTAAAAGATTAGACCAAATTTGTTTAAAATAAATACAAATATATAAATAATGTGATTTTTAATGCAAGTGATTTTTTGCCCCCCCGAAAGTTTGGTCTAGTTGCGCCTCTGTTCCCTTTAACATGTTCACTTAAACATGTTCCCTTTAACTTGTTCCTTAAATGTTCCCTTATACATGTTCCTTAAACATGTTCCCTTAAACATGTACCTTAAACATGTTCTCTTAAACATGTTCCCTTAAACATGTTCTTTTAAACATGTTCCTTAAACATGTTCCTTACACATGTTTCCCTATACATGTTCCTTAAACATGTTCCCTCTCTATACATGTTCCTAACACATATCCCTTATACATTTTCCTTTAAAATGTTCCTTATAAAAAAGTTTTACATGTTCCCTAATTCCTTAGACTTGTTCCATTCACATATTCATGTTTGTATTCCTGTGTTAATCACAAAAACTTTTTTTTAAAGTGGTAGTCTGTATATTTGTTTGTTGGTTTTTTTATTAAAATTTTATTATTTCTTTTTGGGTTTTTTTTAAATTACAAAGGAATACACCTGTCTACAGTATGTGGTCTGCAGTGTCTTGGCACTTCTGTGAGTTGTTTGAGACTCAGTTCTACTGAAGAGACTGTCTTCACGTCAGTAGTCCAGACTTTACATGTAACAATCGTAATATCACTAGTGAGACTGACTGCTCTAGTGTCACTATTGTTTTCTCACAGTCCGCTTAATCTGTTCTTAAAATAACTACTGCAACTAGATTGTTCCTTCTTGTGGCCAGGCCTGTTTGTCACTAATGTAGGCAGCTAAATTGACCCCTTGTTGTGGCCAGGCCTGTTTGTCACTAATGTAGGCAGCTAAATTGACCCCTTGTTGTGGCCAGGCCTGTTTGTCACTAATGTAGGCAGCTAAATTGACCCCTTCTTGTGGCTAGCCTGTTTGTCACTAATAGGTAACTATATTGTCCCTTCTTGTGCCGCGCATGTATACGCTTGTAGCGACACCGACAAAGTCATGACATTCCCAAAGATACGTCATAGAGCCTAATCAGTGGAGAGGCCATATAAAAACAAAAAGATAAAAGATTGGGGGGGGATGCTTTGATTTATTAAAAATCGATATCACTAGTTGGAAAGAAACCCAGTCAAGCCTTTCTAGAAATTTGGTGACGTCAGATTCTTTCGTAGGACTGTGTACATCAGTCAGATAAGACTTGCCCAAAATTAGTCAGTGTGACTTAAGATGTGCCACATTTCTTAAAACATGTTATGTGATGTCACTCACCTTATTGTGACGCTTAGGTGTATGGCAAATGTTCCCTCTAAGGAGCGTGAGCGATCGCTCACACGAATTCAGAGCGTCGCTCATACTACACACGTACGATCGCTCACTCCGACGGACGACATCGCTTAAATCGCTCACATATTTTGGACTCAAACAAAAATGTCGCTCAGAGACAAAATTTTTCCTCACCATACCTACACCTTAGAGGGAACATTGGACTATCTGGTCCAATATATGTCGGGCAAACCGTTAGTCTTGAGCAGGCGCGGCCTTTGTGTGTGTGTGGGGGTGGGGGGAGGGCAGCTACTAAAGGTCCCGAGCCTGAGGGGGGGGCGCTACAGAAGATTCTTTATTTTCCCCTAATTGCCAGTCGTAGACAAACAAACTGTTATACAATATTCGCACAGCGACCGTGTACTGCTTTATCCTCCCGCCGTAATGCCGGGTTTCACTCTAAAGGACCGTCAGCGTAGCGGCCTCACTTTCAATGTACACGTCCCACGTGACGAAGTGTAATTTTTAACAAAAACCTACCCCATCCAGTTTTTTTTTTCCATTCCCGTCAGCTGGGCTGTCTTAATGCGTGATGCCCGCACTGGGGCAGCGAGAGACAACCCCATGACTATTTATGCCTCATTCTTCTGGATTACTAGTTTGTTGTTGTTATTAAATAGGCGGGCCCAACACACATTGTGTCAGGAAGCCCCCGTCATGCTTGTTAAGGTTTTTTTTTTATTGCCTCAGTACGCGTTTATGCACCTACACCCAACACCCAACCCCCGCCCGAGGGTGCAGTACTAACTCCGAGCTTGCAATCATGACTGGGTTACGCCCCGCGTGTGGATTTGTTCAAAAGGTCTTAGCCAAGTTACTTGGTGCAGTACTCATTCCACAGCTTCATTACATTTCTATATCACACTTTAATTTGAAAGCAAACAAATATATGAACTATCTTCCCTATAACTAAACACACACACACACACACACAGTCATAGACACTTCAATAGGCACAAGCTTTTTATAGGTGTGTGTTGGGGGTGGGGTGGGGGAAGAGGGGTAGTAGGCAGTGACTATTCCAGTAATACGAGGGCTGTAGTTGAAAGTAACGTTCGGAGCCCCTACATCATCAACATTGGCATTTGTTCTGGAAGGGAGCCCCCCTTTTTTGTTTACAGTTGCCCCTTTAACAGCTCTGTCTGGGACAGCCACATTCAAAAACCCACGGCTCGCGGAACAATGCCGGAATGTTTAACTGGCCCGCCACACCTTTTATACTATGACATTTACACATTTAAATTATATCAGTTCAAAACTTCATCAATCTGCTCTTGGTCCTGCCCTTCCCCTCCAAATTACGAACCCAACGTGGCCCACTACTCAAAACGGTAGCCCACCCCTGGTCTGAAAAGATCAGACCATAATATGCAGCATACGTTCATACAAATCTTTCTTTTTTCTGCTTTGGAAATCTAGGTCGATGATTGTTTGTGTTTCCCTGGCAATTGATAATTATAGTAACATTTCTTGGAATCGTTCTATTTATATAAACCGGGAATTCCCAGTCATTCAATGCCATTGCTAACAGCAAGACACACATAAAGATAATACACACACACACACACACACACACACACACTTAATGACACATATTCTGGCCTGGAGCAAGCTGGAATGAAAAAAATGCAGCGAAGAAAAATTCTAATTTGCGAGAGTAGTTTACAGAAGATTAACCACAACTAAATCTGACCTTGAGGTTTTAACCTTTAGTATGACGTTCGCTCGACCCTTATCTATGCGAGCCCTTTGATATGTCTGGCGTTTAGTTGGGTATTTGGTATTGTTTGGATTGAATTCACACCCATCAGTGCTTTGATGGTTGACACGAAGTTGTGACCTTTATTATTGTTGTTTTTTTTATTTATTTATCTTTTAACTTTTTAGGGAGTCTGTATTCTGTGATGGTTAAAGTCTGTAAATCTGTGATCGTTTAACAGTTTGTGTCTGTGATGGTTTAAAAGTCTGTGATGTTTCAAAAGTCTGTGTCTGTGATGGTTCAAAAGTCTGTGCTTGTGATGGTTCAAAAGTCTGTGATGGTTCAAAAGTCTGTGTCTATGATGGTTCAAAAGCTGTGTCTGTGATGTCTGTGATGGTTTTACAGTCTGTCTGTAAATGGCTCAAAATGTTTAATCTATAGAAGGTTTGAATTTTCAGTAATAATTCGAGCTGATGTAATGGTTAGAAAGGTCTGTAGATGTTTCAAACGTTCATCACGGATTTATATTGTCTGTCACGGTTTAAATTGTCCATATTGGCTCGAAATGTCTGTCTGTAACTGGTTTAATAAAAGAGGTGTGTTCATAAAAAGCCTGAAACGTTTTTAGGCTTTAACGGTATGAAATATTTTCTCTGAACGTTGTGGATTAAAAATGTGTCATACCTCACGGTGCCAGTGTTTCCAAAGTGTGGGGGTATGGGAGAGTTTGCAGCGGGGGTACAGGCCGTACCGAGATGAGAACACTGGTAATAAACATGAACGGTTAAAGGTGAAACAACGGAGGCAACAAAACACGACTGTAAAAACAAAATATGTACAATTTTAATAGGGTACAAAATATTTCGAAATTTAAAAAATGGGGTACAGATATGTCGAAAGTTTGTGAAACACTGCCCTACAGTCTCTCCACACCTGAACTATGTAGATCAAATTTTATCTTGAAAATCTCTTTAAGCATTGAGCTAAACGTAAAAAATGAATTCAACCAGGAAATTTATTCAGAAACAGCTAATAGAAGACTTTTTTTTTTAAAGATTGACTTACACAAAGCAATCAATACAGTTTTTTTTTTGTAATTTAGTTAATCCCATGAAGACATTTAAATGATTTTATGGTGCGATTTTATGGTGTGATTTTACGGTTTGATTTATGGTGTGATTTTACGGTGTGATTTTATAGTGCGATTTTATGGTGCGATTTTATGGTTTGATTTTAAGGTGTGATTTTTTTACGTCCTATTTCACTCAGAGTTGACTCATGATGAAAACAAAACAGCGCCCTGCGCAACGTCTCCGCCGGAGCCCTGCGCCCCGGTCGTGATTTACGACCTGAACGCCTCAATGGACAGTTCGTCCGGGAGCTCCGGGGACTCCGGTTCCAAGTTCGACATGTTCCTGCCCATACAGTTCCGCTGTGAGATGTGCGGCAAGAGGGCGTTCAACCTCAAGTCCTGCTCCCGGTGTTGGTGGGCCAAGTACTGCGACAACATCTGCCAGAGGCGGCACTGGCCGCAGCACGGTGTGTGTGCTGTGGAGGACCCCAAAGGGAAGCAATTCTTGAAAGGTGAGCAGAGATTAAGAAGAGTTGTCTTTTGTTCTTTGCTTCATAAATTTGACGTCCAATAAAAGTAAGGTAAAGGTTTTGGTGATGGGAGCTTAAATGACTCGCATGAAGGTCCACAGACAAATATCAGGGGGCACAGACACACTCTATAGAAAGAGACAAGCAAAACTTGTAGTAGACAGACAATACAGATTTTAGACAGATAAAACAACTTGAATGAATTTTTGAATGGATGGACGGATCGATTGATATATAGATAGACAGTGGACCCGTTGAAATCTTGTGTGTGAAAACCCTGTCGAGATGAAATGAAATCTCTTAGACCTATAAACCACAAATTGGTACTGTTTCATGGTGCCTGTCTTTCATCCCCACTTTTAGCCCATATAATTTTGTCAGTGGTGGGTCAAGTGAATGAGGCAAAAGGGTAAGCGATGAAGATGTCTAAAAAGAAGGCACGGCTGTACTGGAGTTACGTAGATGTTAAGACCAAGGGAATGGTGCCAGAAAGAAAGAATCCTATGTACAAAAATGATGTCCTTCCATATTTCACAAACTATTTTTGAATGAAGTTAGCATAAAGCTTACGGAGAAGACATACAGTTTAATAAAAGATGGCCGATTTATTTCAGGGCCTAAGGCTATAGTTTTATGAAAAAGGTGATAATGTTTTAATGACTATGAAACTAAGAACCTCAGCAATTAATTTTTCAAAAGATATAATGAAGAGCTGAAATCGTCCAGTTGCCCTCTTAACAATCGCATTGCCCATCATCACTTTGGGGCATTGATAAAAACTGTGCAAAGTAATAACATTGGACACAAAGGTGTGAGCATTGTCGTCACGACGTCACTATGGTTGTTGTCACCCAGTGTTACTTCTTAAAGACTTTCCATGGACATTGGGATATACTTCGAACTTTCCAGCACTAAACCATAGATAATCGTCTAAAATTTGAATGTTTATGTCGTCCGATCAGTCCTAAAGTTGTTGAGTTTTAACGATATAAGATAAAAAAACAAATTAAACAATAAAATTTAACGTAAAAGCATTCAAGAACTGCAACAACCCGCAAAGCAACGTCAAATCAGTGGCGTAGCTGGGGGGGGGGAGGCGAGGGGGCGGACCGCCCCGGGTGACAGCATATGGAGGGTGACACCAAGGAGGTTGAATTACTCGAGGTGGCATGAAGTCACTAGGCTGAAACCAGTGGGCGTTGCCTATCGCCGTCATGTTAGACTCAAAACATTGGTAGCTGTGTAGTGTGTATGTTATATTATTGTACTATTTTGAACGTTATAAAACACTGTGTTATAATTTTTAAAAAAGTAATAAATGCCCTCTCGTTTAGCGTACGGTTGTACACAACGACGACAAGAAAACGGGATATTGCTTCATCAGTTAGTCACTATAATAATAATGCTAATTAGTTAATTTGTTTGTGTTTAATAGCAGTAAAGCAGTGCTGTTGTGATATGCAATAAACATCTAGAATAATCTAGATGATGACACAATGCCGTTGGCAAAAAGAGAGCCTAACGTTTATGATTGTTGCCGTCAATGGTTCATTTAAGTTGCCTGTTGGCTATGCTTTAATCGATGGATTAGGTGGCATTGACAGAATGAAACAGAATGTACCAGAATGTCCCACAATTCAATGTCCCACAATGTACCACAATGAAACAGAATGTACCAGAATGTCCCACAATGTACCACAATGAAACGGAATGTACCAGAATGTCCCACAATGTCCCACAATGAAACAGAATGTACCAGAATGTCCCACAATGTACCACAATGAAACAGAATGTACCACAATGTCCCACAATGTACTATACACTGTAACAGAATATCCCACGGTTTCAACAACGTTTCACAATGTAACAGAATGTACCACAATGTATCAGAATGTCCCACAATGTCTCACAATGCACCACAATGTACCACATAATCCACAATGTACTACAATGTAACACAATATCCCCACGATTTCAACAACGTTTCACAATGTACATAAATATTGATACGGTGCAATGCGAAGACATACATAGGGGCCGTCCGTAAAGTACGTCACGCTATTTTTTTACGATTTTTGACCCCCCTCCCCCTGTCACAAAGTGTCACAAATCTCGGACCCCCCCCCCCCCCCAAAGTACGTCACACTTTCGAAAAATTTTTTAAACCAAGAACTAATTAAAATTTAATCGAAAACTTAAATCGCACTTCACTATTAAACTACCTTAAAATATAAATATTAAAAGAACTATCAGATTATTAAATGAGTTTAATAGTAGAATAACTAATGGTCAACAGTTGTCTCAGTTATTCTTTGAACTTGAAACAAAAAAAATTGCAAAAATTAGATTGACAATTATATAATAAACATCATTTATCTGCTACCTATTCATTTACAATGGGTGAGGTGAACTTTGAGATAATCTTCAGATTATGCATTCTATTGACAAAGGATAAGAAGTAGATTAGCGAAACTTGACCTCAACCTGTGATTAAATAATAAAAATGGAAACAAAACAATGCCACTAAAAAAAGGAGTAGATTGACAAATTATATGAGCAGTTCTGGTGCTATATTGAATATGTTTATAGTGGGCCTGTGAATTATGTTTAATTAAAAAAATATTCACTAGACATCATCCATCCATGGTGAAGTGTTCATCCATAGTTAAGACTGACATAAATCTTTCCGCATCATCGTTTCCTGGAAGGGTAGTGGCAGACAGATCAACTTCATCCTCTGAATGTGCATTTTCCATTCTGCCAATAATTGCCATGAGTTCTCTTTGCCTTCTAGCAGCTATTCTCAAAGGACGAATGCGTTTTATCTGAGTTGATTCTGGAAAATTTAGGGTTAGCACATTCTCCTAGAGGACGGGTAGTCGAGTGGTATAGAGCGCTCGTCTGTCGACCGGAGGGTCCCGGGTTGGAATCTCAGTGAGAACCTTAGGACTTTTTCAGGTCCTGGTGAAAGTTCCCAAGTCCACCCAGCTTTAAAATGGGTACCTGACTTTATGTTGGGGGAGTAGAGGCGGCTGGGAATTGTGCAAACCACACAATCCCTTCATATGCCGAGGTTATAGAAACAGATGAATTCTACACTTCATCTGCCCCGATGGCCCTTTAGGGCTAAGGAAACTTTACTTTTTTACATTCTCCTGCGCCCGAGCTCTGTGTTATCCTGTATGTTTCTTCAACATTGTTTGTGAGGCAAAGTATAAATGACACACTTTGCAAATTCGAGCATGTATGCTGGTCTGCAAATATGGACAATAAAGATCATATGGTTGCACTTTAAAAACTCCTGTTGGTCTTGGCATAATGTCTTCAAATTTGAGAGTTTGTGCCACAAACAAACAATGAAGGAAATGTATGTGCATCTGCATCTGCTCTTTCTGAAGCTATGAGTCCATCAGTTGTTTGGTTGATTGGGATTGGATTTGGAGGAGGAAATAATCTCGAAGGTAAAACGTTGAAAAATGAGCTCCGTACTTTGTCGCAACATTTTATGTCCTGACATTTCACAATTTGAGTGAAGTATTGGCTGCTGAGAACATGATGGTCAAAACATTCTTATCCTTCGACATCAGTCCTGCTGCATCCAATTCAGATTTCTCAGCGTTGATATATTCTGTAACTGTTGGAAATTGGTCAACAATCACATGCGACCAGATTTCAGCTAAAGTTTCACCTGCAAACTTGAAGTTGTTCTTTCCAAATCCTCATTTATTGTTCTGCCCTGCGAATCAAAGTGAATGCCATAATGTTCATTTGGCAATATGACACCAGACAGTTCGCTGCTAAATGGAGCCATTCGATGTTCCACGCGATTATAAGCACTTCTTCCTGGTGCACTGGTTGCAAGGAATAAGGCATCAATATTATTTTAACGAAGTGATGGATTGCAACTTCAATTACGGTAATTTTTTGTATTATAATACAAATTCCAAATTTCTTTATCAGTGATATAATTATGCAGAAGACAACAAAGAAATAATAACACTTCCGTAAGGCTACTGATAAAACAAGGCTTTGCAACAGTTTATTAGCGGTCCTAACTAGCATGAGGAATTGTGAACAACATATTGAAAAGATATGCATTTCATGCTATTTTGACATAAAACTAATTCAAGTGTTTCACAAATTTTTTTGAAAATTATTTTTAAAACTATTAAGTTTTACTAAAAATATAAAAAAATTAAATAAGAAATAAAATTAAACATATATTAAAAAATGTGACGTCACACTTGGCCTGACCCCCCCTCCCCCCTGTCACAAACTGTCACACTTTCTTATACCCCCTCCCCCCCTTGGAGCGCGTGACGTACTTTATGGACGGCCCCATAGCTGGTTTACGTGAATCGCCAAACGGCATGCTCATGTCGTAAAACAGGTTTTATTGGCTTTTTAAATGTGCATCCAGGCCCACCGACAGAAATTCGGGCCCCTGGGCAGGGCTGTCACGCCCCCCCAATCGTGCTGATAATTGTATTTTCAAAAGTTGATTGGCCAGCTCTGTCTTGGCCCCTTAAACTCGCCGGGCCCCTGGGCATTTCCCCCCATGCCCCTCTATCAGGGCATTTCCCCCATGCCCCTCTATCAGCGGGTCTTTGTGTATCGATAGTTTGTTGCTATCGTTTGATTTACTGATTGCTTCGAAACGCTTCGAAAGGCAATATTGACAGGATTGTTTTTAGTCTAGTTTACGTTGCTTAGTGCTAGCCATTTTTCATTGTTTGATCAAATGCTTTGCAATAAACATCAAAGTATAAATACAAAATATTATGAATTATGTAAAAATACAATTTTTACCCTGGCTTAATTTCGATATAGCGTATAATATAAGCTTTATAGGCCTCTATCAGCTGATCGTATAAATAGCTTTACATAGACTACAGCGCTTTGTAATTGACACATTAGAATAACTAGTCCACTAGAAATTAACTAGGGCCTTAGCAGACTTTAGAAAAAAAGTGATGACAAAATACAAAGCTCATTGGAATCGTTTCTAGAATGAGAAAACTGGTATCGTAATGAAAGCTGGTGGAATGTTTTGAGTCGAACATGGCGGCGATAGGCTACGCCCACTGGATTCAGCCGCTTGGTACCATCTGATAGCAGACGCCGTCTCCATGTATTCAACCTCCTTGGGTGACACTATGTCGCCTCCAACAAAATTTTTCAGCCAGGCTAAGGTGCGAAAATAATAAAAACCCAACATTATTTTGGGTTGTGCATTGTCGTGTTTTGCATTTAGATGTTCTGAAAGTGAACAGTTGCATTTTAAAAATCTTTGGATATGAACTATTTGTTTTGTGGTATTGGATTCGGATTTTGTCTTGGATCATACATGTAAGCAGTAACGTACCGATCAGTAGAGTAAAGTAGAGCCTAGGGCAGGTGCGTAGCCAGGTCAAAGTAAGCAGGGGGCACCAATACCCAGCAAGGGCGTACCTTCTCATTTTAGTTACTTTTTCTTTATTTTTTCCTCTTTTTCTTCTTTTTAAGCGGGGGGGGGGCACTCCACACCTAGCGGGGGGCACGGCCCCCTAGCGCCCCCCCTTGGCTACGGGGCTGGCCTAGAGGTAGAGTATTTATGAAAGGGTTGTGTGGGGTCACTGGGGTGACATTTGAACAGACCGCCCCGGGTGACGTTTACTCTAGCTACGCCACTGCGTCAAAGTGTTGTTATTTTGTCAATAAACTTTATTTTAAATTTTTCTTTCCTGGTCTTCAAAGCTGAAAATCTTTCAATCACTCCATCAAAATTAATATATTTCACCATTTCACTTTCAATAGAAAACAAATCAAGATCAGAAACCCTTGTCTGTCTCATATAGGATCGCAAGTATTTTTTAAAATAAGTTTTAGTTTCATCTCATATGAAGCTACAGACATAGTGATTGTTGCTGGTCATAGTCATATTTATAGAAAATGCGATATAATGGTACTGTGTGTATTGAATATAGTTAGCATAATCATTCATAATAAAATGACTACAAGTTAAAATATATACATTTCATTTATATATAAACCATATATGTTGTTAGTCTAATAATTTATACACATATATAAATCTATGTTCGTTTTTGATTTGTATATAGCATAAAAACATCAATAAATTTTTCTCTAAGAGTTATGACCGGCAGCACTAACGCCTCGTCCCTGAGACGTACATATAGTGATAAATAGTTTCAGACTCAGTGAGAAAATTTGCAGAGATTCTAGGAAGACCCATTCAGCAATGAATTTCTAAACATCAAATACTGACCACTCTTTGGCGTTGTCAAGATCAATATCTGCATGCTGCTCAATATCTGCCTGCATGCTGCTCAATATCTGCTTGCTGCCTTCAGATGTCTTCTCAGCCTTCATATCTCTTTTAAAAGCTCAACTTTGGATAACACATCATACAAAATGCGAGAGATCAATCATCTGGTCAGTGTGAGGTATGTCAGATGTACTGTCGAACATAATTCCAAAATACTTCGCAGCCTTTATATCTTTATAAGGATCTCCTAAAAATGATGTGTCAGGACGTTCATAAACTCATTTTGAGTTTCAGGTGACAGATAAAATACGGATGCTTTTATTGTACATGTACTCATCTTTAATCACATTAGGTGCTCTTTCAACACTGCGTCATATTCAAAAGCATCTCATCCATTTCAAGAAAGTTCCCTTTTTTCAAAGAAGATAAATCTTTCTTGTGATAAAGAAATGCCAAATTATGCTTAGTAACCTGTACAAGATATCCCGTCACTTTTCCCACTCCCTGTGCATCACAGCAACAATTTTTTAATCAATTGTTTTGTGCAGATTCAGTCCTGTTGCCAATGTTTTCCATTTTTCAAGACAACATAGGTGCTTTTTCAAGATCTCATGATTATGTAATTTTGGGCCAAATTTCCACCACTTCCGAAACCCAGTGACTAATTTGGTTGTTGTTTATGTAACACTAACGTCAAATAGTCTATAGCAAAAGCAGAATAATTTCTCACGGATGATTGAGTAAACTTGATCATACTTGACCTCAGATGTCATCATCTTGTGAAACCATTCTTTGGATAGCTGGCGCATACCTACCTTAGCTTTTGTATCTTGCCTTGTCACAGCACTGAAAGGTCCATCCTTGTTTTGAAAAGAAGGACTTCCTCTTTTGATGTCAACCCTAAAATGATATGGAACTAGTACAATACAGAAAGAAGCCTTTCATAATATATTTCAATCTTTCTCATTTAATTGATTCCTCATCACATTTACAGTATCGTGGCTGTTATTATTTTCAGCTTCTACTTCAGCATCAAATTTATCTATGTCTAGTCTATGTATTTCTGTATCAATCTCTCCTATTTAAGCATAATGCATGTCGCTAATATCAAGTATGAGCTGATGAACAACGTCTTTTGATTAACCCTGGTCATCATTTGGTCTCTTGACACATAGAACTATGGATCCATGATCCTTTAGCGATAAAAACGATATTATTACTGAATGTATTTCAGAAATATAAATATTACTTTCATTAAATAGCGTTTGTAAACTACGTCTCCAATTTCGTGAAACCACGTTACAAAATACGTCATTTTTTAACGCGTTTGCAACTAACTCCAGATTGATCCGAGCAGTTTTGGATTATATTCATTTACTTAAGCACAGACGCTCTGTACGGTGGCACCCTGTGATACTGCTCATGTTTTTTTAACTATGATCGGTTATAAAACCCGACTAGACTGAATTCTTTCTGCTATGAAATTTAGGACGGTTCATTTTGGTGTCACCCCTTATGTTGGTGTCACCCCTATGTTGGTGTCACCCCTATGTTGGTGTCACCCCTATGTTGGTGTCACCCCTATGTTGGTGTCACCCGGTGCGGCCCGCACTCCCTGCAGCCCCTTTAGTGACGCAAATGACCAGAGAACGTTTATGGCACTTTCATAATGGTTATTGTAAGAGAACTGTTAAAAATGCTGTATAAGGCAGTGGGAGTGAAGATTTGTAATATATCGACAAAAGACTTGTTTGGATCAGAGCGGAAGACAGGCTAGGCGCGAGTATGTAGGGGAAAGTGATTTGAAATGGGCCAAGAAATTCACTTTTGAGTAAAAATTGGTCTAGTGTGTAGAAATACGCCTCTAAGATTGTCAGATTTGGAGGATTGATAGTCTGTCTATTAGTGCAAGAACCAAGATAAAGTAAAGTCCCCCTCCCCCTGAAGGAATGTTTAGTTTGTTTAGAAATTACAATCTCACAAGACACATGTTTATGGTGATAAGTGGCCCATGCATACGGAGAAATAGGACATCAATAGGGAGCACCATATCTAAACAGTCAATTATAGAGCTGTTTTTCTTTCTTAATCTTTTTTAAATTATTGAAACAATGTAAAAAAAAAACATAATAAATAAGATTTCAAAACATATTTTAAACATTTTGTTTATTTCCTGTTGTTTTTTTTTTTTTAAAGACAAACTGATACATTATTTTATATTTAACACAGTTGAATTTTATTCAAAAATAAAAGCACTTCCTGGAATATCTTTTCTGGCCAGTTTATATTTCAGGCAGGTAAAAGTTACAGAAACAAATTTTAAAAAAAATTCTACACCACCATCCTCATCAACATCTTTCCTCACAAGATCGACATAATACACGACTGACGTTTTTTTTACACCATACCACACCATACAAAATCAATTTCGGAACGTATTCAAGACCTTTTAAATCATCCATCTTAAGTGTTCAATCCTCAGTTTCTGAAGTCTCTTCATCACTAAGTTGACAAAGTTCAATGTCCTTGTCTAAATCTCTGCCATCTTTGAAAAGTTTCTTTTGCTTCTCACACAATTTTTTCTGCAGCTTTTAAAATTCAGGAACAGAAAATGCAATAATAGATAGTCCATTTTTTCTTCTATTATTCTATAATGGTTGCGTTTGGTCTTTTGGTTAACCTCTAAATAATTGTGGATATATACATTCTGGCATTGCAGTCAAATTAGGCAAAGGGTAAGTACACGATGGATGTGCAACTGAAGTACTTGCAGTTTCAGACTAAGTAGGCATATATAGTCTATCTGTAACTAAGAAATAAAAGTTTCATCTGTCATCCATCCAGATGAGCTAGTTCAACAAAGAGATCATTTAGGCACACCATTATAAAAGTAGTCTTTGTAAATCTTTCCGTAAAATGTATTGCCCAGTGCAGAAGCGTACCTAGGGTGGGGGAGGGGGTCCAAAATCAAAAGTCCCCCGGGCCCCAGCTTGAGGGGGGTCCCAATTTTTTTACATTAAATATTAAGAACATTATCTCATGTCATGGTGTCGAATGTCAAAATGCAGGGCCCCCCAAAGGAGCCAAGCCCCCCGGGCCCCCAAATCACTAGGTTCGGCATTGGTCCAATGTTGAGACCACAGAACATAAATAAAGTAACAAGATCGCCTTAATTGTTCTGTGGAGGATATTTGTCCAACCTGTTTTAATCCTCTTGGAGCAAGAAACCTAGTTGCTTTCTAAACTGTGGTTTATCCAGCCTCATGAAAGTTTAAAATATGTTTCCCAGTTATTAAAAAATAATGTAAAAATAATACTTCGCATGATGTAAAGTACGCGTAAACATCCTTTTTCCAAAAATTATAAATGCTTTAAAGCTGTCTTCATTCTACCCCTTTCTTTCAACAGTATACTACTCTACTTCCAAGCCTGTAAAAGGGTGGGGATGGGGGTTACAGAGAAACATTCCAGCCAGAATCAAATTTAAATTGACACAGATCTGTACGCATTGTAGCTGAAAAGATTCCTTTACCAAGCTCGACCTATTTTTATTTAAAGCTGAAGTCCCGTTTTTCTTTGCTACATCAGGGGAATGAACACGTTTTATATGTTTTTTTAATGTCTAAAAATATAAAACTTTTGTAGCTTTCTTTTAAAAAATCATAAACCTTCAATAAAATTTTAGTGTAACAATTTAAACCTTCAGTTTTTGCTATTT
Organism: Bulinus truncatus; assembly: GCA_021962125.1. NCBI lineage: Eukaryota > Metazoa > Mollusca > Gastropoda > Planorbidae > Bulinus > Bulinus truncatus. The sequence goes on along the minus strand of JAGDYQ010000003.1, from coordinate 12,631,080 downwards.
GTTAATCAAATTGTTTTTTTCTGCTATAAATGATAATTATTTTATTTAAATAAGTAAAAACTATGTTTTACTTGTACTGCTATGTTATATAGATAAGAAAAACAGCAGCTATATAATCATTTGTGGATATAATCCAATTGTCAAAAAATTTGGCTCTTTTTGGAAAAGGCCGAGCCTTTGAGAAATAGGTATTGTAATTAAAGCTAGGTAATAGAATGAATCAATATATATACATTAAAAATAGTAATGTTTTTTTTAGTACATATTGCCTAAATGTTAGGCATGACCTGTCGTCCAAAAGAAGTGACGTGCACGTTGCTGACATTAAATGTATTCAATACATCGCCGCCACTTCACACATGGCTTACGCCCCTTCTCCCCCCCCCCCCCCGAGCCCACTTCATTACATCATTGCACCCATAGTATACTGCTCTTCTTGTCCTACAATCACCAGAAGGTTCGCCCATGATTTAGCCTGTTCATTTTTTTGACTGACCAATTCTTTCTAAAACTCTCACATACTTGCTCTTTCTAGAGTTCCCTGCATTATTATAGTTTTACAAAATGATTTGAAAATGATGTTATGGTGTGAAACATGACCAGACAAAGCTGCATTGCCACATTAGGCTTAAAAAATAAATACACACCAGGCTGTTTCTTAAAGTTCATTGACATTAACATACAGTGAACAGAAGCAGTGAGTAACTCATTTTATTATTAGATATATAACTACACCACATTTAGGTTTAGAGCGCATTTTAACAAGTGGTTATGATTATTATAATGTAATGTGTGAATCATGCGAATCTTTCAAAACATTAAAACGCAGTGGTGGTAGGCTGTTTAGGCTAGTAGCTCTTTTTGGATAAGCTAAACGTAAAAAGAATTCTGCGAAATTTGGGAAGCTCTGTGAGTGTAATATATTAAATGAAATAGAGATTTGAAGAGATGAGTTTTTATCTCTTACCACCCGAAGGAATCGCCCCATATCACAAATTGGAAGAATATGGACTAACGCGATTGCATTTTTTACTTCGACTTATGCATTGCAGAGATGGTAGTGAAGTAAACGACGTTATTCAAGATGCGTATGTTATTGATCATAGTGATTGTTTAATTAACGGCACAGCTAAAGATAATATTTCACACTACATATTAAGGTATTGACATTTTAGTAAATTTTAAATTTACAGTCACAGATACTAGATATTGTTTCACGCTATTCTAATTTGTAATATGTTTCCCACTGACTCCCAGTTCTTCTCAGCCAGCTTGTCTGTGGTCGTGTGGAACAACTTCTAGCCTCTGAGCCTGTTAGTTACTGTTTGTGTTATGTGAAATCTCTTCAAGACATTCAAGTGTTCCGCATATATGTACTATAGCCATGGCTTGTTTGAATTGAGATTTTTTATTTATGCCCTAATTTTGACAGATTAGTCTGATTAGAAAAAGTACATTCAGTAGGCTTAAGCCTCCCTATCTACCTAAAATAGTTACTCCAGCCTGTTTTACCAATTTTAGGTTTTACAGCTCTAGAGAATAAATTATAATACTTGCAAAGAATCAGAATATCAATAGTAGTCTAAGCCCTAGTGTTTTAATTATTTGCATTGTAGAGCTTACAGGCAACCAATGTGAATGGCATTGCCTTGCTAACTAAAGATATTCAGTATGAACTGTATTATTTGCAGAGTTTGTGATCAACTTTCATATCCATTTTGATATAGAAGGCAAACATATTGAAAATTTAAATCTCTGAATACTTGGTAACTTATCTTAAAGCTATATTATATTTTTGTTATTTTTGTTGTAAAGTAATTAATAAATTAATTTATTAAGTTATTGTGTGGTTATTTTTATTACATTCATTTCTGCAGGCTGCTTATTGGTGGTTACAGTGAAACAGCAGCATTTTATTATGAATCTGAAACTGCATATTTTAAACTTCAATTGGAGAGGATGGATAAAGAAGAATTAACGTTTTTTTTTCAATATTTAGAAAAAACACTCATTAAATTAAAAGGTTTGTTTTATCTTTGGATTAATCAAGACTATATTAGCCATGTTTTTTTATAATTTTTTTTATCACTATTTAAATTCAGTTATATTATTTTCCCCTTTAGTGCCTTGCTGCTATAAAAGCCCACTGTCAAATCTGCTTTCATTAGTTCAAGTGTTGAAAGAAATGTTTTCATCATGGGCCCAAGTAGCAGAAAGTTTGTGTGATGAAAATTGTAATGTTTCAGTCTGTCTTCCTTTCCACATGGCTTTGTGCCTTGTGGCTGGTCGTATGGTTGACCTCAGCAAGGTTTGTCATTACAGACACTAATATATGTAAAATGGATTTGATCTGTTTCACTTCTATGGCAACCAGATGACCTAATGTTAAAATTGATTCAACTTTTACTTCATAAATAAAATAACTTATAAACTAAACATTCATAATGATAACACTTTTAGCTATGTATTGTTAACTAGTTCCAACCTGCACATAAATGGGCATTTGATTGCTAACAAAAAAAATAACAATGGACAACTTTTTTTTTTACGCATTCATTCTCCCAGTTGGTGCACGATCACCATCTTTGCTTTAAAAAGAGTTTGAGCGCTACTTCCTAACCACAAAAGCTTAACAGACGAATCTAGCATGTCTGTGCAAGAAGAAAATAAACTGCTGGAGATAGCAAATGACTGCGGCTTTAAAGCTACATTTGAGACAACCTCTCTGCCAGTGATCTGCATTAAATTCATGGCTGAATACCCTTAGATTGCCACTGCAACATTCAAATCCCAGTGCCATTTCAGACATCCTATATATGTGAAGTGGGGTCTGCAGTGACAGCTACCAAAACAAAACAACGGAATAAACTTGACATAATCAACGCACTTTGGGTGTCCTCTCCTATTTCCACTGATGGAGCCGTTTTGTTGCAGAAACAAGCTCAGGGTTCTCATTGATTTAGTGTTTTAGTGAATTAAAATGTTAAATCACTTTCTACTCATGTTCAAATTCATTCAATTAAATTGTGAAATCAATACATGTAATGTCCATCACCTCCCCCTTCCCCCCCCCCCCAGCGGGCTGCAGTGAAATTATCACAGGTTGACCGGTCCATGGCGAGAAAAAAGGTTGGGAACCACTTTTCTAAATGATTTAAGAGCAAATCGTCTTTACTCTTTCCCTACCTCACCATTTAAATAAAAATAAATGTTGGATAAGATATTTATTGAGTCACAAATTGAGGCTTGTAGCTTGAGATATGATATAAGGTAAGAGTAGGGAAATAGTAAAATGAGAAATACTTCTATTTCTGTTGTTAAACAATATAGATATTTATTTATTCTTATTTTTGTGCAATAGATTTTTATTTTACTACAGGGGATGGTGACAGTTCCTTTAAGATTTATGAGAGAAGTGTTACTTCAGCAATATCAAACTGTTATGAAAGCTTTTATTCAGGAAGCCAGAACTGCTAGGGAGATTGCTATTAAAGATCAGAGAATCAAACGACTAGCTGCAGTTTTCAAGGTGATTTAGAGAAACTAAGTATAATATATATATATATATATATATATATATATATACTAGCTGTACCCTGCAAAACCTTTGCATAGAGTTATATCCCCTTAGGCTTTATCAGTAGGCTAGGTTATTTACGGTTTCTGATTTTTTCATGATCATATTTTAAACTGGAATACTGCTGTATTAATTCTTTACTTTCGATTTAATGCAGAACCCACACCGCTATTATTTATATATATATTGAATAAAAAGCAGTCTCAGCTTCTTTTTTTTTTTTGCGCATTTTCGAGAAGTCCAATGCGCTATTGTTTTACATAATTGGCATTTATTGTATCACTAATCAGTCATTGGATGTTAAAATATAAATTTTTTAATCTATATGTTCTCAGTCTCTTACTCTTGATAGCTTTTGTCATACTCTAATACAAACTTGCAGCTGAGCATATTTTTAAGCTAGGTTATTATCAAACTAGAAGCCTCGAACATTCTGTGATCATATGGGACTGATAGTTGTGCTGTTTATATGCTTGGCTTTACTGTCAACCTAAAGGATTTTTTCATGTCTTTGTGAAAGTTACCAAGTCCACTCATGGGTACTTGACATTGGTTGGGTAGCGTGGGCATTGTGCTAGTCACCTTAGTATGTCTTAGGGGCTGTCCATTATTTATGTCAACAAATTTTTGGCGATTTTTAACTCCCCCCTCCCCCTTGTCAACAACTTGTCAAACTTCCAGAGACCCCCCCCCTATAAAATTACGTCAACATTTGATTACCCCCCCCCCCTAAAAAGGTGGCTTCCAAAATGTTTATGTGGCAAAATTAGTAGGGATATAGTTAGTTTAATTAAAATACTGAATGTTAAGCGAGTGTGTATAACACAGGACTACAAACGCTGCTTAATTTTCCTTTATTAAGTAATTATATTAAATAAAAAAAAAAAAGTAACATTGTTGATGTCAACTTTTCTTGACCTCCCCCCCTCCCCCTTGTCAACAATTGTCAAAAATTTTCTGCCCCCCCCCCCCCCATTTTGTTGACGTAATTAATGGACAGCCCCTTATATGGTGTCTCTATGGCCATTGTACTCTTGGCAATGGTGGAGATGAAGGGCACTGTTACAAAAGTCCATTGAGTAGTTAATTTGATTTAAGAGATTTTTATAGGATTAACAAATAAAAACAACTCAGTAATAATGATAGAACTTCAATTCTGGTAGGTAAGAGCTAGTGTGATATATGATAAATGTTGATTAGTTTATTTCTATAGATCTATTTAGTAATAAAACCTAATAACCAGTAATTGGATATTTCATTGCTTTAAGCCTTAAAAATTAAATATGATTTTCTTCATTGCACTGTGTTCCTATACATATTTAACATTACTCTATATTGACATATATCTTTAGCAAGCCTATAAATCAGTAGTCAAGTCATCAATTGATGGCCCAAAATACTGTCAACCTTTAAGTCTGCCATCACTATTTTCAAATGCACCTATGTTTCCCCCCTGCATGAACCAGTTGATGAAAGTTCTAAGACAGTGTCATCGGTTAAAACATCATGACAGAGTAAGTCATTCTAGAATTGTCTGTGAGCCTAAGAAACATACAAGAATTGTTTAAATTTGAACTCTTCCATTTCTTTGGTTTTTAAAATGTGTGACATTAATCTTTTATATTTACTTATCCAAGCAAGAATGTTAATAAATTAATTTATTTTGCTGTAAATACTCCATCAATTTATTTTTAATACATCTGAGTCAGAGGTGTGCGGATCTTGAAATTTAGCGTCTGCGTCCGTCCCCGGATTTCTATCAATGATCCGCGTCCGCAGAATCTTACAACATTGGTCCGCAGTCAGTCCGCACGTCCCCATTGCTGAAATTTAGTTGTTTAAATGACTTGAAATTTTTTTTATGGTAACGCTAAAGAAGATCCGCGTCAGTCCGCGAGTCCGCAACTTAACCATACGAAGCGTCCGCTGTCAGTCTGCGGAACTGCGTCCGCAAGTGGACGCGTCCGCTGTCCGCTCATCTCTGATCTGAATCGTGGTATATAATTCTTCATTAAATAAAAGGAGTAGTCTAAAATCATATTTGTCCTTTCTTTATCACATTTTTTTATATTGTATATTGATACAGTTGTCTTATCTTGTATATTTACATTAAAAAGTAAACTGTGATTAAAAAATGTTTCAAAAAGAAAAAAGTATTGTTTCTGATAATCAGAACAGAAGAATAAAAATTTTAATCTAAAAAGTATAAGATAAATATATATATATATATAAATAATCCTTTTTATTAATGCCTTAGATCATATAAATATTTGTATAAATTATCATTATTAAAAATATGGGTAAATACAAGAGCTGTACTAAGTTTGTTTTACATGAGTTGATAAGTACATGTAGCATTATATGAATAAGTCCTTAGATCCTGGTGTGCACCAACATCTTAGTATAATAATAATTTGTATAAATACTATCAGCCTGCTAAATCAGACGAATGTTATTGTAAATCAGGCTAAAAGTATTGAAGGAAGTCACCTAAATGTTGCAAACATCCCTGAACAGAAAATTTTTTGGTCAAACTGACTGTTTTGAAGCAATTTTTCTTATTTAGTTCCATCCAATATTCCCATAATTACAAGTTTAAAAACAAAAAAAATCCTTAAAAACACAAAACCTCATTGACATTAAACGTTAATTTCATAATATAATCTGTATAATACCTACACTAACAAGTTAATTCAAAGCCTGCATAACCAGCAGATATAGTAACTGTAATGTCAGATGTTACGTCAGAATCTATATGTTGAGGGCAGGCTCGCCAGGTGATTTTTATATGTTCACCAAATATGTTACATACACATTTCTCTAGTATATATTTATATATCAACGCCAACACTTGGTATATAAACACAAAGATCTAAACTTTAATGGCTTCTAAACATAGATGAATATATATATACAATATAAGTCCTTTGTCTAATGATATCTTCTTAAATGTCACTACAAGTCTACAACTAACTCTTAGAACTGTCTACACCGAACTAACTATGTCTAACTCGTATGACTGTCAGCACCGTACTAACTATCAAGTACTGCTGTTCACTTCTTTTATAAGGTCGGGGGATGGGGGGCAAATATGTTGGTGCAACGTTGGGGGGGGGGGAACGTCAGCAAAACGATTGGGGGGGGGGCGAAGACATCAATGAAACGATTCAATATGGCGGCTGGAACCTTGACCCGGTGGTGAACTGGGGGCTGGTGTTGGAGATGTCAAATTCTGCACATCACAGTAAAAATATAAAAAAAAAAATTATTGAAGAATGTAAAATATTAAATTGTTGAAATCAATAATAATGCAATCAAACACTGTTATAAATAATTATAAATAAAACCATTTTTTATCAGATATTCTCTGTAACTACCACAACTAATGGTTTATTCAGTCATTACATTTATATCATGCGTAGTTAATATTCACATAAAACTAATTGATTCACTTATTCATTAGATATTAAAAGATGTTCTACTAAAATTGTGCTTTTAATTCTCCTTACTTAAAGAAATGTAAATTAAAATAAAGTAATCAAGAAAGTAATAATTCATACCATACCATGTGAAAATCCAATTCAAAGTGTCATCAAAACTTTCTCACTTTCAACAATTTCTTACTATAACATGGTGGCTTTAAACAGCCTTCAATTTGTAATTTAATACGTTAGCGTCTCTTTCAGCCAGATCAAAATGGAAATAGAATCGCTGCAAAATGCTGTTTTTTCTCAAAGAAGTTAATGAAATTTAAAAAAAAAATTAATATATTAGTGATAACCAAATGCTTATCTCTTGGACCCAAGTGGAATTGCTGATCGAATAGACCATTTTGACAGACAGACCTGAAGTAGTACTAGGCATTTTATACATATGATTTATATGATCTAAGGAATAGATTTGTAATTTTTAGTGCATTTTAAAAAAAGTTTATTTTAAAAGTTTTTTTTTATATATTTTTTCCTTACTATGGTGCTTTATTTTGTTTTTAATCTAAAAATATCTTCTACTCATATAATTTTTAGGTAGTACGCACTAGGGAATACTTAACAGTCTTTCAATTCTTTATTTCAGATACAGCTGACACTATTTCTTAAAGAGTTGGGCTTGCCACTTCATGATGCTCTGTTGCTTTGGAAACATGAGTACTCCAAGCATGACTCAGTCGGAAGCCACAAAGGCTGGGTGGGCAATGAGAAGAGGTATATCTACAATATACGTCATCTGTATGGACACGAAGGGGGCAGGATCAACTATAGAGCTCACAGCTGCCATTTTATACAGGTTGGTATAGTTTTTTTTGTTGTATAATGTTTCATTACTTGATTAAATTGTGTGATTTTCACATCACTTTTTTCAGTTATAACACAGTGTATAAATATGTAGTTATGATATTCTAGTTTGTATCTTCTTGACTTTCTTTTTTGTAGGTAAATTACAGAATTAGATTTTTTAAAGTTTCTTATAAATAAATTTATTGTATTAATTATATTCTGAAAGTTACTGCTTTTAATAATGTTGTCATCTACGTTAATTTCATTAAATATCTTTGTGACAATTTTTTTGTGGTAATAATTGTAAAAAACTAAACATGAATAACTATAAGGATAAACATTTTTATTTGATATAAAACATTTTTGAAACAATGCACACATTTGTTTTAAAATGATGCTGGGTTTTTTTTATTCAGGGGAGGTCACTCACTTTAGGAGACTATGGTGGTTGTCCTTTTGTTGTCAAAGATAAAACTGTCTTATCTTCACTAACTGAAGAGATGGGTTTAGGATTGCATGACATTCCAGTGTTTGAAAGACTCATAGAAAGTCAGGATTATACTGCAGCATGTCAGCTCTACATGCTTTTAAAGAAGCTGCTGATGGTCAAGGAAGATAACTTTAAATCAACACAGAATAATCATTTCAGAGAGCAAGCTAATAAGAATGTTTCTGTTGTCCAAGAGCATAAAGTTGATAATACACCACACACTTCAATCAAACTTTACTGCACACAGCCAGGCAAAGATCAGCGTGCTGCCTCTGCTCAGAAACATTCAATAAATCAGTCAGTTTTTTTAAACAGTGCTGAAGGCAATGTTGAAATGATGTATGATAATTTAAAATCCTCCAAACTGAAAAGTTGCTCTTGCACCTTAGAAAATGACACAGCTGATAAGCTCTCTGGTAGCACTATAGATATTGCTTTGAAAATCAGGCTGTCCAAATCGTACACTCACCCAGATGATGTAAGCCCAGATGACGCAAGTCTCACGGAACCTAACTGCTGTCCTGATGACCTACTAACAGCAGGCCATTCCAGCCATACTAGTGCATTAATAAAAAAAACATTGGCCACTGAAACGTCTGTTAATGATACATTGTGTTGTGAGCCCAGAGATGTAAATAAAGGCAGACACATACAGTTGCTATTAGGAAGGCATGCCAAGCCCAGTGAATGTTTTTGGACATATCAGAATAGAGAATGTTTGCCGATTTGAGGATCTAGTCATGGGAAAATGTAATGTCCTTTGTAAATCAGTTATTTGTTTTTATTTACCTTATAGTAGAGTAAGTAAACAGGCCATCGGGGTAGATGAAGTGTTGAATTCATCTGTTTTTCTATGACCTCAGCATACACCCAGCTGCCTTTACTTCAGGTACTCTTATATAGGAAGTTAATTCATTTATTTTAGTGTTCATTTTTATTTAGGTCATGGGTGATAAGTCAAAAGTAAAACTATAAATTATTTGTTTTATCATTTTAAAACAAATTGTTAACAATTTTTAGTTATTTACGTATTGTTAACAATTTTTAGTTATTTACGTTGTTATGTTTACTAAATAGAAGAAATGTATTTATTTAAGGTCTTTCAGTATGGTCAGTATTAAGCTTACAATATATTACTTATAGATTTTGAAATGAATAAAGAAATTGTACAAATACATTTTACTTTAATATTAATTTTTTTTTTTTGTATATTAAAAAGATATTTTATTACATTTCATTTTTAATGTGAAATTTTTAGTCTTTACAGTTGCTTGCATACATGTTTTACATTTGTTTTGTTTTTTTTCTAATAGACAAAAATTACCTAATGAATTAAATTTTTGTAATATATTTGATATTGTTTATATTAAATAATTTTCATAATTAACATGCAATGATCAAAATAAACATTGTAAAATGATTTTTTTCTTATCACTTCATTCAAATATTTTCTGTCATTACATTCTGCATCAAGTGGACTGTAGCATATCAATTACTCAACAAAACAAAATGGAAATGTCATTTGAATAAAATATCTCCTTTTTCTAATTATACTCATTAAATATATTAATTAGTTGTTGGACATTTTAAAATATATAATGTCAAATTCTGTTTGGACATTTTAAAATATATAATGTCAAATTCTGTTTGGACATTTTAAAATATATAATGTCAAATTCTGTAGTATACATCAAAGACTTTAATCTCTTAACTAGTGGATTGAACCACAGTGAAATAGTACTAGGTAGGTTATAACCGATAAAACCTTTCTGTCTACTACAACAGATGAAATACATGCGGTCTTAAAAATGGTAACTGTGTGCTGCGAAGAGCCTTGACAATCATAATTTTATAGCGGCTGAGAGAAATATGAAGGCTACATTGTTCTGAATTTGAATAAAAACTTTTTTCTAGACCAACAGATAAATGTTTGCTTATTTTGTGTTTTCTCTTTAGGCGGAATTTCAATATTTTTTATTTCTCACTCGTCCAGCCAAACATGGTGCTATCAAGTTCAAAATATGGTACCATCAAGTTCAAAATATTTTCTAGTCTATAGAATTTAAGGAATTTATTTTGAAATATGTTGTACATCTTATTCAATAAAACGGGTTGTGAAGCCATTCTCTTTTTTAATGTCTATCTCTTTCAACAAATCAAGCATCTATCTATATATATGTTACCGGCAAAGTGTGAAATGCCGGCATTCTAGAGAATGCCTAGGCAATGTATAGAATGCCTGGTGGTTTTAAGCAAAGTATAAAATTTTTAAATTGTGCATACTTTTCCTAGGCATTCTATACAATGCCTAGGCATTGTAAAGAATGACTAATGTCTTTTAGGCAAAATAATCAGAAAAGAACAACAAAAGCCTTTATTGATAATTACGTATTTTAATATGGAATGAATGCAAAATAAAAGCATATGATGTTCATACCGGAAAAAAACAAGACAGCAGAGCTGAGATTGAAGTATTTGCTTCAGCAGGTAAGACTGGATTTACACTTAGAATTGTACCGTACTTAATTTTCTTCTTTCACACAAAACACTTCGTATTTTGGTACTTTGATCTGTCATGTTCATATTTCACGATTTGTGATAAATAATAAAAAGATGTTGTTTCTGGTGAAAACAAGCAGAACACTACTGGAATGAGTTACTTGTTGCAGCAGGGAAAACTAGAATGGCATTTTGAATTGCATTTAATTTTCTTTTTCACACAAAGACACCTCATAGTTTGGCATTTTGTCTTGCATATACATCTGACGAAGCCTTGGCCGCTTCTTGTAGACTCTAAGTAGCAGCAAATCGGAGAGCTATTTCAAGGTCAGGAACGTCTTCCTCTTTTATTAAATCTTTTGGACATACGGTGAATTCTGATCTGGCATATAGTTGCTTCAAGATTCCATGTGCAGTTCCAAGGCGGTAAAAGCCATCTTCTGTCATGCTCATAACAACTGCCAACAGATTTCGTGAGTCTCCCCGCCCTTTGTCAACATCGGGAATCGGAACTCGCACAGTGGCTCCCAAAGGCGCAGGAGGAAATTTTTTGTCCGAATCCGAAGTAAGAGCATTGGCTCTTACTTTAGATAATTCATCGTTGAACCGTTGTTGCATGTCAACATGGCGTGATTCCTGTCCTGGCACTACATTCCCTTCCAACATGGTTACACAGTAATCGGCACTAGAACTATTCTCGAAACTCCCGTCGCTAACTAATGTCCGAATCCAGTCGTATTTATACTCCTAACGTCCCCACCTTATTTTCCCTAATTACGTCACAGTCTCCTTCAGGATAGTTCTCACCTAAGGAGCGCCCCCTGGTCGTCATTGTTGTCTCTCCTAAACTGTCCGTTGTCGCCTCCCGGTCTACTTCTAGAGTCGTCACACCTTTGCTGTTTACTACTCTATTATTTTCTGACCACCTCGTCCTAAGTCGTCTGTCACCTTGTCAACTATTATTTGCATTACTCCCAGGCACGCCGAGAAGGGGGTAGGGGGGTCATTGCCAGGGGGCCCGAATCTGTAAGGGGGCCCGGCCGCCCCGACCATGTCAATTTTTCACGACTCATTGTTTAAATAGGGGCCCGCAATGATGTCCTGCCCTGGGGCCCTAGTTGGCTCTCGGCGCCTCTGATTACTCCTACTTTTGATATATCTTCTTATCTTACAACGTCGAATGGGATTGTCTGTCTCTAAATCTACTCTAGTTCCTAACAAGGCCAATTACATACTTTGCTGAACGGGAGCTCGGCATTTTATAGAATGCCTAGGCAATGTATGAAATAGCAATTTATTTCATACTTTGCCTGAAAAATTCAGGCATTCTATACATTTCACACTTTGCCGGTAACATATATAATTCTCAACTTCAAGACGCAGGACTATTTATAGATTGTGGAATTCCCAAATACGTCGACAACTCGCGACAGCTGAAAAAAAAACAACACTATAGTGTGAAAGTGGGTCAAGATGGATCACTCAGGAAGTCTTCACCCGTAAGCTATAGATGCTTAAAATATTTCAAAATAAATTTCGCTTTACAGAAAACATACTTCGCTTTGTCATTGTGTCCGAATCAAAGATTGTGTCAGTATCTTTCCCCCCCCTTTCTTTGCGGCGTATGATACGCCATGGGACGACTAGTTACTGAATAAACTTTCATGTCAACTGGTTGAATCGACGATATTGAATGAATCATTATTTTCTGTCCAAGCTGAATCCTGGCAGTAATCAAATTCAAAACAATTTATTAGTCGGTTGTAAGGAAAATTGTATGACTATCTCGGGCTACCTCTCCCGCCAAAATGTGGCTCAGTGACACAACAACAACACTCCTTTAAGACTGGATACAAATAGATTAGATCAGCGCTGTCGTCGTCATGAGACGCTCCCTTATGTGAAACAGTGTTTCCTGAAGTGAGGTAAGCATACCCCCCGGGGGTAAACAAAGAGTTGGGTGGGGGTATGCACCGTAAAAACAAGAAATAAGTCGGAAACAACCATGCTTACATTTATGAAACGCCATCAGTAATGGATAAATAAAACGACGGTATTGAAAACGTCTGAAAGATTTGCATTGGAAAATCGTAACCCATACATTTCTCATTTGAAGAACCTCGCAATAATTGAATGTACCAAGAACTGAATGTACCAAGAACTATGAGGGAGAGGAGGAAGAAAGATAAGCGGACTGTACTAATGAAACTTTGTGTATGTGTGTGTGTGTATGTTTGTGTGTGAATGTGTGTATATATGTGTGTGTATGTATGTGTGTGTGTGTAAGTGTGTATGTATATGTGTGTTTGTGTATATATGTGATTATGTGTGTGTATATGAGGGAGAGGAGGAAGAAAGACAAGGGGACTGTACTAATGAAACTATGTGTGTGTGTATATGTGTGTGTATATATGTTTGTGTATGTATGTGTGTGTATATTTGTGTGTGTTTGTGTATATGTATGTTTGTGTATATGTGTGTCTTTGTGTATGTGTGTGTAGGTGTTTGTGTATATGTGTGTAGGTGTTTGTGTATATGTGTGTAGGTGTTTGTGTATATGTGTGTGTGTATGTGTGTGTATAAATGTATGTGTGTGTATATATGTGTCTGCTTGTGTATATATGTGTGTGTAGGTGTGTTTGTGTATATATTTGTGTGTATGTGTTCGTGTGAATGTATGTGTATGTAAGTGTGTATATGTGTGTGTGGTTTTGTGGTGTTGCCGTGAGCAGGCTTGCGGAGCCGCCATATTTTTTCCGGCTCGGGCTCCCACAAATTTGACGGCTCCGGCTCCCTATTAAGATAGTATCACACGAGAAAAAAATGTAATTGCGCCACGCTGATAAAAAGTTATGCAAATTTTGCCGCGTTCAACCCCATAGTCAGGAACTTGAAAAATATACGCATTGTCCGTTTTACTAAAAAAAAAAACATTTCAGTACATCCAGAATCATATTATTTTCGACCGAGGTTTCACTAGTCGCCATTTTCATAAGTAATAAAAAGTTATTTCAATGATCAAATTAGCAAATAGTAAAATGACACATTATTTAAAATATTTTAAAGACTTCAGTATTTATATTTATTATTTATAAATTCGAAGTGACTATTCGGACCCGGGAACCAGTTGTCACATTCTGTGTCTTAAGTTTTATGAAATCCAGAACATTCCTATTTTATCACTCGAGAGGGGGTAGATGGTATGGGTATATAGGATAGACAAAGGCTTTGTCTTCCCAGGTGTTTCCACTGTGATTAGTCTGTCTAGCACCCACTATCACTTTTTGTCACCTGGGGAGAGAATGTCTATAGGGGAGATCATAAATAGAATAGCCAAAGGCTTTTGTATTCACAGGTGTCAGCTCTGTGGTCAGTGCGTCTGGCACTAGATTAACCCCCTTTAATTCTGACACCACCTGGGAAATGTCTATTGGGGGAGATAATCTGTGCCCTTGTTGTATTCAAGCGGAAAGGGGCGAGAAAGGAGTGTCCCTTTATTGATCACGCCTGTAGGCCAGTGATGTTAATCCTTGTCCTTGTCCTTAAGGACCATTTTTCAGTCCTTATCTTTGTCCTGGTTCTTGGCAGACAAGTCCTTATCCTTGTCCTTGTCCTTGCTCTTTCAGTCCTTATTAACATTACAAGGACCTGCTTTGTGGTTTTTAATAAAAAAAATTTTTTGCTATGCTTAGGCTGGTGCTATATTTAAAATCAATGCCAATCTATGGCAATGCACTCTGCATGTATTTATAATATATTATCTATGGTGCTGCCATTTCTAGACTTCCTTTTCTTTTTGTTTCCGGTTTATTATTGGCGGCATATTTCTAATCTCATAAATATAAATTGATTTTTTTAAATGTAATTATAAAAAAATTATGGCTCCGCTTCGTATACCAAATGTAATTAATTTTGCCTATACCGACTTAAGTGAAGATAAGGTTAAAAATAAGTGGAGTGCAAAATGTTGCATTTGTCGCAAAATAATTCAAGACAATATCAACGTGACTTCAGGATTTACAAAGTAAGTGTGCTTTGTTTAGCCTCAGTAGTAATTTTTTCAGATTTTTGAATTAGTAGTATTACGCATTTTAGTAGTCTTGCTACATGTTCTTAATAATTTTAATTACGCCTTATACGGAAAATACCGTATTATCGCAAACAATGTTCAAAATTCAAGCATACAGTAGCAATAGTTTATCAACAGAAGTAATTAAAAACAATATACATTAAATATTTTGGAGAATATATGTAGTCGCCTTAGATAACGCGCACACGTAGATAATGCGCAGGAGGGTTGCGCTGTTTGTAAAATCGTGTATAGCGCGCGCGTTATATACGTGAAAATACGGTACATTGCCTGTGTAGAACTTTTTTAGGCCTAAATTTTATATTTTTATATTCAACTCAACAGACATCTGTCCAATCGTCACGAGGATAAGTACAAATCTTACCAAAGAGAAACGTCTCGACCAACAACATCTGATCAGTCACAAATCACAGATTTCACAAGTAGTCCCTCTAATTCAAATGCGGATGGTTCTACAACATATGGTGCCAGCAGCAGTCGGCAGAAAGTCATCACCCAATCGATTATTGATAATCTGATTGTTGGCTTGGGTATTGCAATTTCAGCCATTGACAGCCCCCAGTTTCGCCAGTTCTTACAAGTTGTTGATCCAAGATACCAGGTTCCGTGTCGGCAAACTTTGTCATATTCAGTTATTCCAAAGTCAGTCGAGAAGCAAAAGGCTAAGTTGGTGGTCAAGCTGAAGGGCTGCACAGATGTGGCACTGACTGCTGATATCTGGACAGACCGTCGGTGCCATTCATACCTTGGTGTGACAGTGCACAGTGTGCTGTACGGGGATCCATTCTCTCAGCTGTTGGCATTCTCAGCTTTTCGTGGATCACACACCGGTCAATTAATTAGTGAAGCACTCGATCGAATAGTGAATGATTTCAGTCTGAATGGAAAAGTTAGGCACGTGATTACTGATAACGCGAGCAATATGTTGAAAGCCATGTGTCTTTTTTTCCCATCATCTGAAGAAGAAACGCCTCCAGTGGACACATATGTTGATGATGATCAGCTGTGGGAGGATTTGCCTGATGAGGAAACTGATTCACTGACTGAAATTGGAAGCCGACTTGCATGCTTCAGTCATTCACTGCAGCTGGTTGTGCGAGGTGGCCTTGAGAAGACCACCAGCTGTAGATCAGCACTCTCAAAAATTTCGAAATTAGCCAATATTGTTCATCAAAGTGCATTATTTCGAACGGCTTTTGAGGACATTTTCAAGTGTGGTAAGTTGATGATTTTATTTTTTATGATTGTTTGGCAGTTAATGTGCAATGCTGGAGTTGTAAATTTGTGTCGTTGTTTATGGCAATTTTTTTCAAAACGTTATTCATTCATTGCTCCTAGTAACCACTTGGCCAGTGCTAGTCACTCATTTATTTTTAATTAAAGCAAAATGTTTACCTAATGCATATGTGTATAATTGTACATAGTTGTAAACGGTTTTTTGTTTTTTACAGCAATGCTGCAGTCTGAGCTCACTGTTTGCCGACCAGCATCTTCTATTTCCACATCAGCCGAGTCGCACAAGCCAACTCCAGCTCCCTCGGAAAGTCAACCTTCTGCGAAAAAAGCCAGAGTCTCCCTCTTTTCACATTATAAAAACAAGTTGGAGACTACTGTAGAAGATGCAGCTGTTAAGAGTGAGAAACAGCTGCAGAATTACCTGGAAGTTATAAATTCATCATTATTTAATGCAGACGAGTGCAAACTGTCAGACATATATAAGAAACCGGAATTTTCATTGCTGCAGCCATTGCTGGCGAGACTGTTTTGCGCTCCTGCAAGTTCAGCTCCAGTGGAACGAGTCTTTTCACAAAGTGGATTGTTTTTACGACCACACAGAGCTCGTATGAGTGATTCACTATTGGAGGCACTTGTGTTCCTCAAGTGTAACGCTTGACATTGACTAACATTATGATTTTGTTGAATGCACTATATTACATGTATATATATGAAATTTAAATAAATTTTGTTGTTAAAGAAATATTGGATTTTATTGTTTTATGAAATCCTTGTTTTAGTCCTTGTATGCAAAGTCCTTGTCCTGGTCCTTGATGCAAAGTCCTTGTCCTTGTCCTGGTCCTTGGCAGGCAAGTCCTTGTCCTTGTCCTTTTACTTTGTGTCCTTGTCCTGGTCCTGGTCCTTGCACTTTGTGTCCTTGTTAACATCACTGGTGTAGGCACGAGTGATAGATATGACGTACACGGTCACGGCGATTGGTCAGTGAACCGGAAGTCTCGGCACGCATGCCGGGAGATCCGATGTGCAATCGCGGAACTTTTTAGTTAGAATTTGTCATTCAGAGAGCGCTGATCAGTCGTAGAGAGAAGTCGGGCTCAGACTCCAGCTGGGGTGGGAAACCAGGCTGTTAGGTGGCAGAACCTAGATGTTCGACCACCACAGATCTGAGTTCTTGTGAGGACTACCCACCCCAAGTATATTCTGTGTAATATATTTGATTCGTAGTATGTGTGTGTTAATTGCCGATGATGCTATTGTCCTTTTTAGGGCACATTGTCTTTTTCTAATGTAAATAAATACTCGTTGTATCGTATTTACATTTGAGTTGTGTACTCATTTCTTGTTGTGTTGTGCGTCCTGTGTAACCTTCGTGGCTGGGACAAATATAAATGCTGGCCAGAACTCAGTAGGTGATCATACCAATAGACAACGACCGCAGGGACCCCGCAAGGGGACCATGACACCAGTAAACTCCGATTTTTATTCGGACCCCGTCCCAATAAAGTCTGATGTGTTATTCGGACCCACAGCCTTATAAATTTATCTACTCTAATTCAGCTATTCTGTTTATAATAAAATTGTTAAATACAGAAAGCGACCATTTCGTTTTTAGTCTATTACAAATTCGCGGTCAAATAATATACACAATGACGCGTTTTATTTGTCGTCGTAGTAAAAATTTATTTTTAAATGATTGATACAATTATTCTATGAAATAAAACTGTTTTAACTTTATATATAACAAAATAACATGCCATTAAAAAAATTTCGGAGGGTAAACAAGATTTAAAACGAACATAAAACGATTTAAAGATTTCTTGTGGTTATGTGCGTGCACGCTATCATTTAAATGCTGTTACTGTTGTGGCGTTCGTAAAACATGACAACATTTTAAATTGTAGGAGGCAAACAATCAAACAAATTTGGAGTTTTAAAGCTAAAAAAAAATTCTGCTTTAAAAAAAACATTTGGGAGCCGTGGAGCCGCCAGATTTTTTCGGCTCCGGCTCCAGCAAAAAGTGCGGCTCCACGGCTCCGCAAGCCTGGCCGTGAGCAGTGATTCTGTAATCTCTCTCCCCCCTCCTCCGAACTCCACCACAAGATCCAGACGATCGTATCTGAGACTAACCACACTCAGTAGAAATAGAAATCAATCGATTTAAAAAAAAAAAAGCTTTAGGATTGAAATCACTCTCGAAAATTAATGCGGGATTCGAAAGAAGATAACAATGAAAATAAATTTTGCTTCGCGAAGTTCGCGTGTTGCTATAATTGCAAAAAGCGGTAAAGACGATTGACGAAACTAGACTAGAGCCTGCAGCTAAAATAATGGCGTAATTATTGATCTGAAATAATACCGCTCATCAACAAATTACCAATATGTCTAAAAATGTAATACTGATGTTACTTTCAAAGTTGTTTTTACGCTTTTACAAATCGATGAATCCATTGATATTGCGAATTTTATAAATCTTATGGCGTTTGTTAGATACTAAAGAGATCAAGAAATTCATGGACCTTTTTACATTGCCAGCATTTGTCAGGTCATACAACAGGAGAGAATATCTTTGGTGTCATGAACTTATTTATGTAAGAAAACAAAATTGATTAAAACAAATGTGTTGGAATAAGCACCCCAGCGCCCCCCCCTAACCGTTCTGAAACCTATTACAATACGTAACATTTTTCCCTACATATTTCAGTCAGCGACTGTCATAACGGCGACTGTCAAAACGGCGACTGTCATAACGAAGATTTCACAAGAGCGACGTAATATATTACGTTTTAAGGGCAGCGAAAGATACGTTTCTGACTATTTTTGCCAGGGCTGGGTCGTGTCGGTGTCGGTGGTGTCGGCAGTTTTTGCCGGTGTCTGTGTCGGCGTTTGTACTTTTCCTGGAGTCGGTGTCGGCATTTGTACTTTGTCCGGTGTCGGCGCAAAAATTTTCCCCCAAAAATGTGAGAGAAAAAATACTAGAAATTTAATTACATAATCCAGAACAACGTCAGATAGTTCTTAGCTAATCTTTAATTTAATTTTTTTTATCAAGTTCTTCTTTTCTTTTTAAATAAATACTTGGTAAATCTGTTTATCAACAAATGTATTATTTTCCAAAGCGAGATTCTCTACAGTACAACGACTTGTTAACATTAACAGAATTGTGACTGAAAGCAGATAAGAAGGCTACTGGCTATGTTCACTCTGTTATTCACTCAATCATTGTAAATCATAAGAAATGTTTAGTTTACATCTCTCTATCAATATCCACGTTGGAGAAAGATTACACACAAATCTATTCAAGTCTTTTAGAACCTCAAAGAATGATCTGTTTCAAATGTTCCTACAATCAAAGTTAACTCACAACTAACACTCTCCTCGGCTTAATTTCTCTCAGCCAGAATTAAACATTACCAATCTACGTCACAATGGCACTACATAAAAGCCCAGTCCGTAGCTAGCTATTGAGGCGCCATGTGTGAGTTTTTTGGGGCCCCTAGCTCCCCCCCTCCCCACCGTTTTGAAAATTGTGCAACCTATTACAATACATAAAATTTTTCACTACACATTTCAGGTTTAATTCGGGTGTAAAATAACGATTCCTTCATCTATTAACTGTTAAGTATGTAGTGTCATATGTCTCTCTCTTCTCTAAACATAGGTCTGGAACAACAATCTTTTATCATTGTCTGTAGCCCTTGATGTGATTTTATTTCAGCATTCTGCATTCTCTAAATGGCCACTTAAAAACTTTCAAGTATCATTGTTCTAGTGTTGTTGGATATGTCTGTACTTTGCAGTGACTTGCTGACTTAGCAATCTTCGATAATAATCTTGACCAATATTTGAGCATAAGCCTACATATAAATGAGAAATTATTCAAAGTAGCGAAATAACCGCTTCAGATTTACCATAAAAATAACATCCCGCATACTGTGGCATATCTTGAAGTAGACCATACACTTTTATTACTTCAATGTATTCACTACAGCCGCTCTTTATGGCCATATCTAGTGTTTTTCGTGACCTTTCAATGTTACATGTACAACTGATAACTTTTTTTTTCATCGTAATGGACATGCTGCAAAATCGCAGATCACAGATGTAAATTTATAACTACTGAAGAACCACAATAGGTTCTTAAATTTGATTGAAGGGCTGGACCAAGAGCAGATCACTGGGATGTTTATAATACTTGACGTGAGCTAACATAAATGTAAATGTTATCAAAGTAAATGAACGAAGGGGAGTGTACTGCGGTCGAATCAAAACGTTTAACGGGTCGTAGATTGTCCGTGTCTGGTTTAGAAGCTGAACATTATTTTCAAGATTACTATTTCGGAGACCCGTCTAGCTCGGCGCCCTGTGCATAATTATTAAAATTAACACATTTAACTTCACAGTTCGGGCATTTTATTTATTTACTTTTGTTATTTAGTAATTACATTACAAATGAGACCAAAAATAAACTATTTCATATTAGGCCCATAGTAATACCACTGGTCAGAAAGTTAGCAATAGCCCTGGTCAAAAAGTTAGTAATACGACTGGTCAGGAAATCAGAAAGTTAGCAATAGCCCTGGTCAAAAAGTTAGTAATACCACTGGTCAGAAATCAGAAAGCTAGCAATAGCCCTGGTCAGAAAGTTAGCAATAGCCCTGGTCAGAAAGTTAGTAATACCACTGGTCAGAAAGTTAGCAATAGCCCTGGTCAGAAAGTTAGCAATGTCACTGGTTAAAAATCACAAACTGATTGAACTTAAAATAAATTACAGTAAATTAACGGTAGTCAGTTGATTTTTTATTATTTGATAGTTAAAACATTGTTCTGTCTTTTATGTGTGGATGTTTTCGTAAGCATATAATTGGTATTTGTGTGTGTCGATGGTTTGAGCACATAGGGCCTTTATTCTGCAGTTGTGTGCGTCGATGGTTTGAGCACATAGAGCCTTTATTCTGCAGCTGTGTGAGTCGATGGTTTAGCACATAGGGCCTTTATTCTGCAGTTGTGTGTATCGTTGGTGTTGAGCACATAGGGCCTTTATTCTGCAGTTGTGTGTATCGATGAGTCACAATTAGCCAGTTTTCCAATTATTTCGGTTACTATGTGTACAATCATAGATAGACATTACCATGTGTACAATCATAGATAGCCATTAATATGTGTACAATCATATCTGGACATTACCATGTGTACAATCATAGATAGACATTACCATGTGTACAATCATAGATAGACATTACCATGTGTACAATCATAGATAGACATTACCATGTGTACAATCATAGATAGACATTACTATGTGTACAATCATAGATAGACATTACTATGTGTACAATCATAGATAGACATTACTATGTGTACAATCATAGATAGACATTACTATGTGTAGAATCATAGATAGACATTACTATGTGTACAATGATAAAAAAAAGAACTTTGGTCCACTGCAGTTTACGTGTAGAAGTTTTTTTAAACCAACACTTTTGTCTGTGTCACAAATTTCAATCTATGAGTTATTTCCCTTCTTTGTCTAGACCACGAAAAAAAGAAACCATGTTCAGGATAGAAAATTGAGTCGATTGATGGCAACATTTGAAGAAAGTTTCAGATTCTCTGTTCTAAAAATGAACGTGAGCAGTGAACGGTCATGAAACAATGTGATGAGTCGGTCGCGTGCTCATTTTCATTTGAACAAAACCGAGAAGAAAATTATTCGACTATAAGTACAGAAGTCAAGTTAGAAGAAACATTTTTGTCACCATGTCCGCTCTGCTGATTGTGATAACTGCAACTCTCATGGTTATTAAAAGTAAACATAAACATCTATCTGATTATTTTTCACAAGTTTACTGTCAATCTATCTAGCTATTTATCACAAGTTTACTGTAAAATCAATCTAACTATTCATCACAAGTTTACTGTAAAATCTATCTAGCTTATCATCACAAGTTTACTGTCAATCTATTTATGTGTGTCTTAATTTTTCTATTCTTTTCAGTTGATGGCCAGAGTCGATCAATTCGATGCCAAAGTCGTGAGGAGAGTGAACCTAATTTATCAGACGAATCCTGTACTACATACCTAGTCTGCTCAAATTATACTGGCCAGTTAAGACGTTGCCAGGGTGGACGCCAGTACGATTTCAAATCTCGGGTATATTGTATGTTGTTGTCTTAGAATAGATGGTGTCATGGAATGAACATCGATTCTCAGTTCACTCCACCTGTGGCTTAGAAGTTTAAAATAATTTGCACATCTGTCTATAAAGGTGGCTTAGTTCATCGGTTACTTTTCAATGAAATTTTTCTAGGCATTGGTTGAGTTAGTTTAGGCGCTAATATAGTGTAGCTGTTCCTCCTGCCCTGGGCTTTCTGACCACAAAATAACCCCGAGACCTGAGTGTAATAAACATGGGCTCCTGTGGTATTCCAGGAAAACATGTAATGGTATATGTTTCAATATTTTCTTTTAAAGTATTTCCCGGGAAGGGACACCCTGCCCCAAACTTGGTACGCAACGGGAGCGTGGAAGGGGCGGCTTAACATTAATGAGGACCAAATGTCGTTTATTTTTACATATCATAATATGATATAAAATTATCATCTAATTTTATATTTATTGTAGGGGTGCTGATTAAATTGCGTTAATTTCGATCATTTTTTTAATCGAACAGCAGCTCTAATTTATTGTAATAATGTTTTCATTTATTTCACTATTATAACATGCTATTAAGTATTAAATATAACCAAATGAAAGATACATATTACAAAATAATTAAGAATTTTTTTCTTGTATATAATGTAACCTACATAAACTGTGCTGTTACACCGTTACGTTGTTTACCATTCCACAGTCGTGTAGAGCTGATTCTGCAGTATTTTGTAATGCACAACGGAGAAGTCGGTCCCGTTCTGCATCCAACACGACATCCGCCCCTCAAACAGAGAATACCACAGTATCTGCCTCACAAGCGACTCGAGCAAACACCTTGCTGACGATTTTAAACGCGCTGTTTCCTCAGCAAGCCAACAACAATCCTGGCATTGTAGGACTGCAGGCCAACAACAATCCTGGCATTGTAGGACTGCAGGGGAACGCCCCGGGAATCGTTCCCGGCGTGCCTCAAGGTTTCATCGGTTTTCCACCTGGCGCCTTGCCCCCAGCGGATGGCGGAATCGGGCTTTTTGGGGCCCAAGGCGTTCTTCCTCAAAATCAGGTTCCTTTTATCAATTTATTAGGAAACAATGGAAATGTACCACCAGTGGCGGCAGGATTTAACGTGATCCCTAGACAAATAATTCAAACAGCTGGCATACCAGGTCTTGGCCGGTTCAACAATTTTCAAGGAGCTCCAGTTGACAGTGACTTATTTGGTTGGGTTCTTGAACAGAACGTTGACATTTTAAACCTACAAAGACAACGAGCAAAATCTCACAGGGGACCCCAGTATCCAGCACTGCAGACAAATGGATTCAGCATGGTTCCCTTGAATCAGGTACCTCAGATTTTGTTGCCAGATAAACCAACGCAAATTTAAATTCTGAATCAGGCACCGCAACATTTATCACCCACCAACTATTTGAATAATCCACCACCCAATTTTTCACCAAATACTCCACTGTCCACAAACACTTTCAATCAATTGCAACGAAGTTTTCCACCGGATATTCCGGAGGTCACTTCTTTAAATCAGGTACCACAGAATTTATCCCCAGAAACTCCGATGTATCAAACTTCACAACAGCTTCCGGTCAGCTTTTCACCGGATGTGTCGTATTCTCCAACGGACGCTTTGTCCCAGGGCAAGATGAATCCAATTTTTCCATCATAGTCTCCTGAAACTTTGAATCAGATACCGAAACAAAGCATGTTACCAACTTCAACTACCGCACCAGCTCCTCTAAGGACAAATGTCAATTCATTTGATACTGTGCCACAGTTAAGTGGTATTGTAAAATGAATAAGTGGTCACCCGAAGATCAAAATGAATGGGTTGAAATCAACTCATCATCATCATTTTTGTTGTGTACGATCCATGCTTTAAAACTTGGTTGAATAGAACTAATAAAAATTCAAATATATATATATATATATATATATATATATATATATATACCTACATAGATGGACAATCTTGGAGCTAATGTAGACAACCATAAATAGTTTATTGTTTTGTTAAATATGTCACCTACATAGAGGGAGAACATTGGAGCTTATGAAGACCAACATAAAATAATTTTTGAATGTTTCGCACACTAATATTTAATTGTATAAATCTAAAAACAAAAAGATTTAATTCTTTTCTTTTCTATCTATTTAGAGAAAAGATTTGCTCGTCACTGGAATTTCGTATTGGATGAGACTGAAAAATGTAGTGTTTGGGGGTGAACCGTGCATCAAAGAACTTAGATCTGTAGAAGCAGAGTACAACTACACTGTACAAAATGATGTCAGTTATGTCCGACAACCACTAGCCCTGGGGTATTTCTCAGATTGTCTGGTGCTGAACAATTCTCTCTAAGTACGTGATTAGTTGGGAACAATATGCATGTAGTCATAGCCCTGCCTAGCCTATCTACTACTCGGGTGTTAACGGTTTCTGTCGAGGGTGAACTACATCTTAAAAAAATGTCTACTGGAAATATCCCCAGGCGTTCTGAGTTGAATCATAGGTATACATCTTCTAATTCTTCAGGCTGAGATGACCTTGACCGATCTACCAGTGGACAAGACCACTAATGGGTCAGTCAGTGACGTTGAGTGGAAGCTGATCATCCAGTCGTACATCGTGTTGATGAGTTTGATGACAAAACGATGTAAATAAACAATTTTAATTGTCTTAAGTCAAGTCTGTAGAAGAATAAATACACTTTAGTTAAAACTAATTGAACCGCCCAAAGATTTGATGTACCATTTCTCCCCTGCCAGAAATATACTGGTATTTCTTTTTTGAGACCCCCTTTCCAAGCCATTACTTGCATTCTTAGGAACTTGCAAACTAAAACAGTTAAACGGAGAAAATAGATTTGTATTCAGGTCCACATAAAGGCGGGAAATTACGTCATATATGGGGCACGTTAGAGACTCTTGTCTTCTTTTGTAACATAACAAACGGCTGGCCCCGCATTCACTTGCGGCCCCCGCCACTACTTACCTCGTAAAACCGTCTCTGGTCAGGTTTACCCACCTCATGTTGACAGGGCTGTATGTACACCTATACATCTGTATGTACACTTATATATCTGTATGTACACCTATACATCTGTATGTACACCTATATATCTGTATGTACACCTATATATCTGTATGTACACCTATACACATCTGTATGTACACCTATACATCTGTATGTACACCTAACATCTGTATGTACACCTATATATCTGTATGTACACCTATATATCTGTATGTACACCTATACATCTGTATGTACACCTATACATCTGTATGTACACCTATACATCTGTATGTACACCTATAATCTGTATGTACACTAGGGTGCATCACCAAAAACATTTTTATTAATTGATCTGTCTGCTATTTAAATTTGTTCCATTGATAAAAAAGCATTGTGTAAAAAAAAATGTTGAAATATTTAGAGGTCCCCGGACTTCAACAAAGTTTATAATTAACAAAAACTAGATAAAACCATTCTTCTTGTAAAGTCTTACAGACTTACATACAAAAATGAAGCTATATAAATTATTTATAGTCTTTGGTTTTATAATGTTTGGTAGCTATGATTGATTTTGATAAGCAGTTGTGCTAGAAATAAAATTTAAAATTCACATTTTATTAGCAAAAACAACACTTTTCCTTACTGCATTTCCAGTTCACGCCAAGCTAGATAGCATTCCTCATGTCCACTACTCTTTTCATGCTCGGGAACACTGTTACATAATATTCGCCATTTGGCACTGGCTGGCCAGCATTCAGGTGTAGCTAAAGCAGATTTGGATGCATTACTCAATCTATAGTAAACTGTGTTACAAAATAGCCGACAAGGGAAACAAAATAGTCATTTTTTTTAATATTGACTCCAATATATTTACTTTAATTTATATCTATTTATCATGATGGGCCCCTAAAATTTCATGGGCCCCGGTGCGGTGCACCAGCTGCACCCCCCTCTCCTAGGGCCTGGTCGGTGGTGCAAAGCAATTGAAACTTCTAGGAGTGCCAAATTATGCCAAGGCAACAAAGAAACCCGTTGGTGAAATGATTGCAGAATTAATCATGAAGCTAATGACAGAGTGGCATTGTAATGATTGTATCGTTAATATGTCATTCGACACAACAAGATCAAACACTGGTCATCAGACTGCTGCCTGCATTGCCATTCAAAATATGCTGCAACGTGCTCTTCTGTGGCCAGGTTGTCGCCATCACATTGGTGAAGTTATCCTCTCGCATTTGTTTGCAGACATGAAAATAGAAGTTTCCAAATCCCCGGATATAACTTTGTTCACCAAGCTGCGAAGTAATTGGGAGTTGGTGGCACATGATTGGTCTCACGTTTGTAGTTCGTTTACGTTAGCTGATCATGATCTGAAGGCTCAAGAGCGACTGACGATAATGAGTAGGGAGCGACCGATAATCGGATCACTATCGGTATCGGACCGATGTTGGCACTATCGGTTAATATCGGATCGGCCGATTGTTGTAGGGAGCGACCGATAGTTGAACCGATATTGGCACTATGGGTTAATTGTTGGACCGGCCGTTTTTTTGGCTGCCGATACATTGTTTTTTTTTTTCACAACAGAGTTGCAGAAAAGAAAATCAGTAAATAACCCAATTCTATAACCAGATCAGACAAGATTTAATAAAAAAGGAAAAAAAACCCCGTACACAGAAATTGTCACGTATACATCAGAGATACAACCTTGAAACAATAGGATTGGCATATTTTAATTCTAATGTATGACCTTGAATGATACAATTAGTGAACATCTGTGCGTATTTTTTGTTGGGATGGGAAGTTGGGGGGGGGGGGAACAAGACACGTCACGAAATATGACAGGGAAGGGATAAGCATGGGTTGACATACGTCATTAGCTGTATTATAGCACGAGAGAAACACGTGTTTGGCAATTGGCATTGTTGTTGCTTAAGGGGCTGTCCATTAATTACGTCACCAAATAGGGGGTAGGGGGGGTCAGAAAATTTTTGACAATTGTTGACAAGGGGGAGGGGAGGGAGGTCAAGAAAAGTTGACGTCAAAAATGTTACTTTTTAAAATTTAATATAATTACTTAATAAATAGGAAAATTAAGCTGCGTTTGTAGTTCTGTGTTACACACTCGCTTAACATTCAGTATTTTAATTAAACTAACTATATTCCTACTAATTTTGCCACATAAACATTTTGAAAGCCACCTTTTTAGGGGGGGGGGTAATCAAGTGTTGACGTAATTTTATAGGGGGGTCTCGGAAAGTTTGACAAGTTGTTGATAGGGGGGGGGGGTAAAAATCGCCAAAAATTTGTTGACATAAATAATGGACAGCCCCTAAAAATAAAATATCGGTATCGGTAAAAATGCTGGGGGAAAATATTGGTATCGGACTATCGGTAAAAAGGCATATCGTTCGCTCCCTAATAATGAGAGATGCGGTAATTGCACATATCAACTCTAGTAAACAAACCAAATTCTTGCGAGACGACTACCACGAATTCCTTAAGCTGTCCCTTGTTTACCTGAAAGCTACAAATAAGGAGGTTAATTTTAAAAGACCAGGTGCCCTGCACAAAGCACGATGGATGGCAAAGCTGATATATTGCCTCAAGATTGCACTGTGTGAGAAACAAATTCAATTATTGCCTCCAGGTACTATTACCACACGTGATCAAGTGCCAAAGATTCGTGCATTTGCTACATTTGTAACACATGTTTATGTCGTGTGGCGGCTCACTTGCAAAAAGAGTGTGGATGTTGGAAAAGCGAGCTCTAGCAGATGCTCTGCTAAGGCTTCGACCAGTGGTTGCCCTCCAAACTCCACAGAATCGATTTGGAAATGATTGGGGAAAACCACGATTCCAATCAATTGATTCTAAAATTCGGTTGTGTGATCTGGCTGGAGTTGACTCGTTGTTTACTATATACAGACTTCAACTGGACACAGGATTCCTCTAACTGCCTGTTGATGATTGGTACCAAAGAGCTTCTTACATTGCCAGTGCAGAAAATGTTGCTGCTATTAACGTTGTTAACGATTGTGCCGAGAGAGGAGTGAAACTGGCATCTGACTTTGTTGAAGCAGCGCAAACGGATGAACATTTTCAAAACATTCTTCAATTGGTAGAAATGGACCGCAAAAACATCTCAAATGTGCGTAAACCTTACAAACGTGCAACAAAGTGAAACTGAATTAAATGCAACAGTAATAAATAATTTAATACTTTAATGTAATTTTTATATAGGCTAGAATAAACTTTTTTTTCTTTACATGTCTTGTGATGTCTTGGGCGGGGGGAAGGGGACCTCTAAATCAACTCTGGTTTGAAAAATATTTTACACAAGTTATTATTAATGATATTAGAACAAATTAGAAACATAGACAGCTCAAAAAACAAACAATTTTTTCCTCTATTGTGGTGATGCACCCTAATGGGTACTTCGTGAACCCGGACTGCTTACCAAGTAGAAAGTTCACCATCTTCAAGTCGATGCAGATGATCCATTGGTGCTGCTCATATTGGATTTTGTCGCGCACATACTTCACTGCTTCATATTTCTCTTCAAGAGTTGTGGAGTGCGCAAGAGGGATTGAGGCGAATTGGATCCCGTTGTGGATCCAGCTGTCAATGAAGAGTCGCCAATCTCTTGGATCATATTGAGGACCGCCGAGTTTATCAAGAAGACCAGCGACATCTCGGTCTTCCTCCTGGCAGAAGTAGCTCATGTAGTCCTCAAGCCTTCTACGGAAGTAGTGATATGCGCGTCCCTGCCAAGTAGATTTTTCTCTTTAAGTCTGGAGGCCAACAGCTCGGAGGAAATATTCGACAAGCTGAGATCCCAAACCAGATCATTAAGCTAACATTGTGAGAACAGCTGCAGACCATCTTGTGATTCATACTCCTCTTCTGTATCTCCTCCCTCGTCTAAAGTGGTGGCCTCATCATCGCTGTCAGGAAGATCTCAGAGGGCTTGTACAGGAATTTTCTCGCAGTGAGCATCTGGACGACGGGCAAATGGAAGGTTGGGGTACTGGAGGCTCTGCCCAATCAAGTGCTGATGCATTAAATAATCAAGTGAAAATCCAAACTGATGATTTATATATACAATATAATTATCTCTGTTTTTATAATTGTGATTATTTTGCTGCTAATTTGTATGCAGCTAATTTAGAGAAATAATTGAACTCAAAACCCCTGATGTTAGAATACGTATAGCTCGTCAGGTATGTCTATGGCTGTATCTCAAGAATTTGACCTGACCGAGCAAAATCAATGTGATATTCGGACTCAGAATACCAAAATTAGTCTAAATCAGTTGAAAAACCCCTGACGATTTTTTGGCTGTTGCCCAGTGTTATTAGCTGTAGATACTCAAAATGAGATGAACTTTTAATTTTGTTGCACAAATGCAATAAATTACTCTATTTTTAAATTGCAAATTTAATCATTTCTTATATCAATATTTATCATTTTTTTTATTAAAAAAGATGGCATTTAAAGCTTATTTTGTTATATATAATTATATATTTTTAATATTATAATCTCCCTATGTATATTAATAATTGGCTTAAATCGGATGTCGCCATGGAGACCATGCAGCACGCCGAAATATTTTTAGAGCATTTTCGCAAAAAAAAAATGCTCTATTGTCCCCGTTTTGTCTGTCTGTCTGTCCGTCCGTCATCACCCTAGATCTCAACAACCATAAGTCCTAGACCCATGATGTATATATCATTTTGTAGGTCTTGTCCTGCCAAGAAATGACTTTTTTCCATTTCGCGATCTGACCTCTCAGGGCCGTAAAAGGGGCCTTAGTACCGTTTTTTACTATATAAGCTATATAAATAAAGGAGCGCTATATCTCAACAACTATAAGTCCTAGACCCATGATGTATATATCATTTTGTAGGTCTTGGCCTGCCATGTGTACATTTTGCGATAGGACCTCTGAGGGCCGGGCTTCAGGGCTCCTAAGGGGCTTATATATTATATATACACCTTGTACGTTCAATAACCCGTTCATTTGTTGCGAAATACTGCAGCACGTAGATTCACCAAGATTTATTAAGAAACTCATCAAATGAAATAGTAAGCTTGTGTTCTGAGTTTAATTGAAAGTATCAGAGCTATGCAACAATTGACGGAGTTTTCGGACGATTAAATGACTATAATTTCGAATGTTTTCAATTATGAGTCCTATTTCAGTAACCACAAACCACTTGTAGTTAAATTTAAGAGACAATAATTTTTTCAAATATAAAGAAACGTCTTTATAATTTTTTTTACAAATATATGCATTACACAATTGAATTTATAAACATTTCCAAAATTTACAAATATTTACTGAAAGCTAACAAACGTACTGATACATAACACGAAAATGCGCTAACACGTCCTGTGTCCAGAATGGAACAGGCCTAATTTTTTTTTTTAAATCTTTATTTCAAAACTTCCTTAAATGCAAGTAATAAAAAAGTGTCAAGAATTACATGAAACTGAAAGATTAGAATGTAGAGTGTTTTAAAATGAAGATTGTGTCGCTCCTCAAAGGCTGCCGCCAGTGTTTGGTCATTTCGTAGGAAATGTATTTTTAAAATTGGTGTGATAGTATCGATAAAAACTGCTCCAAATCCTAGTATTGATTGTTAAAAAGGCATATACTTAAAAAAATATTTAAAAATACAGTCAGCCATTTATAGATTATCTTTATTATTTATAAACATTTATTTAGCATTGAGATTTCACATAATACTGGATTCCTCTTAAAATATAAGTCTTGAAATTTTGCAATACCGTAAAAAAATAGCCCCCACTTCCCCATTGGTCCGAAATTCAGATATCTAGTTACTTCGCTAATTCCGTATCTATTTTTCTGCTATGATTTCATGTATATTAATATTAATATTAGCACCCGTTTTCGATTGGTTAACACTGTTAAAACTATAAGAGAGAGAAAAAAAACCCTGCCAGAAGAATAAATGCATACGTTCACTGCTCTGAGGCGGAATACTGAACTTGTCTCAATTTTTCGATTAATATGTCATTGCATCGAAACATAACGGAATTAACGGGGTTGAGATTTTTAATGGTTCTTTTAAATTACTAGAAGTAAACGGTAAGGGGGTTAACAAAAAAAGAAATAAGCTTTCAAAAGAAAATAATTAAAATATATTAGGGTGCCACTCAAAAAAAAATTCTGAGTTTTTATCCTGCCACCCCCAAAATGTGTTAGTAATGTTATAAGAATAAAATTGGCAACATTTGAATGTTTTCTGATAATATTTATTGGTAGCTCAACAGTGTCAGTTTTGCAATAATCAATTTTTCGCGACATTACCATACGGTAAACGGTAATCATGCTGTAACACAAAAAAATCTAAAGTTATTTGAAGACACATATTGCTGTAAAAGAGGACGAACAAACTGTTTTGTACATTGCAACAGAATAGTAACTTTCAGAACCTTCAGCTAATTAACATTAAGAGTCAATTCAACATTGTTCAGACTGAAAGATCACTATTCACTAATTACATGTCTTTAAGTCCAAGTAATGATATTCTAGCTGCGGCTGGGGCAGTTAGGGTGGACTTGTTAGCATTAGGAAAGTAACGAAGGTGTTTCGCTACTACTTGTAACAAAAACTGTTTCTGTTCCTCTTGATTGGTTAGTACTCGATTGAATGTTTGTCTCAGGGTCACTACACGCTCGGCTGCATCATTGACGACTTTCAAACTCGCAATTTTTTTCTGTCCAACAATGTAAATGTTATAAATCAGAAATCAGAAAGTTTATTTTGTTGTAATGTTGGACAGAAGGCTATTCTGTTGTTATCTTGTTAAGTGCTGCAACCATGACTAACTTAATTTGAGGTGAAACAACATTGTCAAAAAAAAGAACCTACCAGAATTTCACTCACGTACCACAAGTGTCCAGAGAATGATTTTATTGCTGCTTTGGCAAAAGGTGTCATTTGTTTCCTTGTAGTTCTCCAATTGTTGAAGTAGCTGCAAATCTCTACGGGGAGCAGATGTAGCACATGGTGATGTAAACCAAGAATTCAGGTAGACCTTAAGAATGAAGGTGTTGAAGTGACCAAGTGATGACAATTCACGTGCAGTAAATTGGAACTGAGAACGCCAAATGAACATTTCAAGGCTGTAAATCAGTTTTGCCATCCACCGGGCCCGTTGATAAGCTCAAGGAACCAGAATCTTTTCATCTGCACCACAAGCTGCACCTAGAAAAAGAAGTGACAGTTGCAGAAGCTCACGATAATCATCTCTTGGCTGAAACATTGTTAGCTGATGCTGAATGAAGTGAATGAAATCATCCTGAACTGGATTGAGAACCACTGCAATTAATCTACATCCATTCCACTTGCATACATTGATGTGTCAATTGAGCCCCAATATTTAAGAAATCTCTGGAATAACTTGATATTTGGTCCACTAGATGGACCCATCAGTGAATAAAACACCTTTACCACAATGAGTTCCATTATATGGCGCCTGTACGCTAAGCTGATCAATTCTCTGCCATGTTTATTCTCCAGAAGAATGCAGGCACCTGCATTTATGCCAGTGTTACTAGCCGTAGTGTCGAAACACATGAACTTGATGTTATCAGCAATTTCCATTCTTGAATAAGATTAAACGCGGCAGTCGCCTAGGCCTCTCCAGTTCCATTTGGCAATTTTGGTACTCCTAGCAACTTCATTGTTCCATCGCCGGATACCAGAACAGCAAGACGATCAATTAACTCTTCCATGTTAATGCAGGCAACATTTTCCCATCCCTGTGCGCAGTTAATGTGCAGTTGGGATGAAACGATGCATGAATATCTGTAGCTGCTGCTTCACGATGTTTACGTTGACTATGTCTGACTCATTCCATGTTAATCGCCAGGGCAGCAGTACTGTAGCCAAGTGATTCTGCTGCTGCTGGAATTATGTAAACTTCGTTCTTGCCACTGATTTTACTTCTTTAAAATGCAGATACCAAACCTGGACTCACAATATTGGTGGATCGGACAATCCTCACTGATTTAGTAGACACTTCAGGTAGGTGGTTCATCCGGATTATCGGGATCAAAACCATCAGTGATCTTAACCTCTGTGTCACTGTCATTGCTGGCACTAAACTCCATCTTCTTTGCCTCATGTTGAATCAGCTTAGCCTCCTTTTCCATACGATATTCTTGCTCTAAGCGCCTTTTATGAGACCATTGTTCTTTCCGAGTTAGTACCATATCCAGTGGACCCATGCAAACACACCTCCCTTTCTCTCTTTTTGCTTCAAGAGATTTTATGTCTTCATGTACCTGCATCTTAGTTAAAGCTTCAGCATGTGCAACATCAAACAAAGCAGTCAAACTTTCAGTAAATTGGTGCTCCTTCTCCTTTAGTATCTGTTCTGCGGGATACGTTTGTTTCTTATTCCAATACATGCTGAATGGAGATCCTTTATCTTAGCAATTATGTGGCATTCTTTGCGAACTGGAATGCGTGCTTTATGCCAGAACTGAACAACTTCTTTCATTGTCACTGTGGCACTAGCAGTAATATATATTGCACTGACATGAAAATATAAATATGTACCAGAAAATATATAAATAAGTAACAGAAATTGCCTCCAGTTTGCCATGTGTGTCAAATACAGGCATTTACGCATATAATATAAAACTTCGACTCCTTTGAGCTACCTCTAAATGTCACTGTATCTTCATGAAACTTGGTAAAATTACTTAGCATAACATAAGGAAAAAAAATTAGGGGGTGGGAAAATGAAACTTAAAAAAAAATAATTTTCCCCCTATACATTGAGTGGCACCCTAATATATATGTATATGTATATATATATATATATATATATATATATATATATATATGAAGTATATTTTGTCGAGTTAAAAGCTATTAGTATGGGGAGTCATGTATGTAGCTAGCGCATTTTAAAATTACCTAAATAACGTACTTAACTAAAGATGCAAATGTAAACCCACTGCCGTTAAAACAAGCTAGCCAAACTTAAGTTTAAATTTTGTTTTGAACTCATATACATGTGATACAAAGATATTTCCTACCACGTTAGAGTAAGCGAACAAATACCTTTTAGAAAGGAAAGTTCTCGCGTGGGAGGTTTTTTTATATTAATAAGAGTTAAATAACTTAGCACCAAAATAAAAAAAAATAATGAACTGTTACTACATAGTGCAGGACGCAAAATAGACTCTAAACTATAACACTGTAAGCTTTATTTGTATCTATTATGGTTGAAATCTCACTAAACTTTAATTGGCATTAACAACCGTCCAGGTTATACATTTAGCTGTACAATGTATTAAAAGACTCATAATAAAAATTTTGATTAAGAGGCTATTTTTTAGGCCTTTATATGGATGTTTAAAAATATATGTGGGTCTTTATATGGAAGTAAATAGCTATCGAGGGTCTTTATATGAAAATTAATAACTCAAATAGATCTTTATAAGAATGTATAACGGTGTATAAGTATGATATTATAAAAATAAAAGAAATAGAGTCAGCTTAAGTCAATTATCCAGTCACCCAAGCAAAGTAATGCTAAAAATCATACTCATTCGGTTAAAAGCAGTCGCTGGGGAACTACTGGCAGAAGAACAGGCAGGTTTTAGACCATACAGAAGCACACTCGAGTAGATCTTCAACTGTCGCTTGCTCATTCTCGATTTTATCCAAAAAAACAAGCTTAATTTCCATATAAAACATATTTAGCAAACCGAATATTCAGAAAACTAAAAATCGTCATTTTACAAGAACATTTTATTAGTACGGTACCCCTTTATATTGAAGTATAACATCTACTCCTGAGCCGAATTTAAAGATAAACCGATACGGTCAAAGAGAAATGCTCGGAAAATTTTTTTTTTAATCTTTGGTGTCTCACCCCCTGAAATGTGTCTCTTGGGTACAATGAGTGAATTGGTGAAGTTGTAGCTCATTTGAACAACATTTAGAGGTCCCCCAAGAGCTTTTAAAATTTCAGTATTAGGCCAACATAAAAATCCAGACGAATCGTGGCTCAAATAATTAGCAGTTTTTGCATGCCATATATGAATAAATTGAAGTTTAAATATACTTATATTTACCTCATTGCCACCATTAACTAGAGTTAAAATTGTGTGATTCTTAATTAGAAAATGTAATAAATGCGTGAAAACATAAAAAATACCTAATGTGCAAAACTTGTGCAATGTGCATATTTTGAGGATTCAATTTTTTTAAACTAAGCATGCTAAATTGTTAGGCTAGAAACAATTATGAAATGATTCTCTACCATACTTACTTAATTAATAAAATATCAATAAATTATTTAAAATTAAAAACTAAGGCTAAGTATAATAAAATATTTAAATAGTACAAGTGCTGCTACACTGCAGCCAGTCACTGCTACTAGTCTACTAAGTCTGCTTAGTCTAATGCTATAAAACTACTTAACAAGCTGTGATTATTACCTAATATAAAATCAATGTGATGTATATTATTTTCTTAAGGTATGGCTGTGGCAGCTGCTAAATCTCAAGTAACGAGAAGCAATAATAACATCTGGCTTATCGGCTTTCCAAAAGAAACTATATCAGGTGCTCGCCTCCCTTCGGGCCTCAATGTCATGAAAAATTTTGTACATTATCACTGATATAGAAACAGATGAATTCTACACTTCACCTGCCCCGAAGGCCCGTTAGGGCTAAGAAGGGAACTTTACTTTTTTTTACAGTACAAAGTACAAAATAAATAGCAGGAATGCTTATTTGCATTGCTTATTATTATTATTTTTCAAGCAAACTTACATTCTTTCGAGAATTAACTTGACAAAATGAATAAAACTTTGTTTTTCATAATTTTTTACTTAAATTTCAAATTTAAAAATATAAACCATTCAAGATTTATATATTTTGTTTCATTTAATATTATAAACAATACTAAGCATCAATTTGTTACTTAATATGTCAGTTTCGCATATAATGCAACATTAACGCTGTATTAGATTTGACCGCGAATGATTTTACACCAAAATCTGGAAATCTAAACCTCTTGGGGGACCTCTAAACATTGTCCAAATGAGCTGACATTTTGCAGGTTAACTACTGTTACCATACAGAAATATTGTGTGGGTTGAGACATCAAATTTCAAAACTTCAGTCTTTTTTGGGACGCCCTAATATACATGTATATATTTAATAATTAGACATTATACGTCGTTCTGATTTTCGGACCTTCGCAAATTTTTCTAATATGTTAAATAGCAGTCATGTTTGCAGCCTCGGCTTTTCTGATAAACGATACAAATACCAAATATGTCCAATAATGAACGAAAATCTATAATAATTTAGATACTCAGCCAGTTGACGGCAATATAGAGTTTTTCTATAATGCACAGAAACTTTCCCGAGATATTTTATACTATTTACTTTGTATGAAGAAATATAATTTTGGATCTTTATTGGTCAACCTAACCCTTTTTATTTGTCTTCTTTTCCAACCGATGCACACATTTTGATAGATTAAAATTACAAAAAATGTTAATATAAATCTGGAGAAAATAAGATTAAAACTTGATAAAGATGCTATAAAAATTAAGTAAATTATTATTTGTTCAACTAGCGACACATTTTGGTTGGCATATTTTGTCATAAATATTTTATTTTTCATTTAAGTTTAAATGCATAGTACAGCATTTATTAAATAATGAAATAACATAATTTTTAAAAGACGTTTTCAAAAAAATTACGTATACATTTTAAACACAATAGTGTCGGTTACTCTTATAAATACAAATGTTGAGAAAAACAAAACGAAGTTTGAATTTTTTCTCATGATAGACAAATAAAAAGACCCCCACCATATTTAAATGCTGAAAATTCAATACAAAACAATAAATAAAGCTATACGAAATGTGTGTTAGTATAAGAGAACTATTAAGGTATAAATCCACCAAGACGAAATTCCGGTATCTAAGGGCATTGCGGATTCCGTCTCTGTGTCGCTGCTATGATATTCTAATGAGAACATGTACACCAGTTAGGATTTCCGCTGCGGAACAGCGAAAGTTTTCAGTTTCGCTGCTTGCAGGGTTTTTTCCGGAGAGCTACATTTTCCGGCAGGATAAACAAACAAAATGGCTGCTTAGAAACGTCGATTCGAATAGAAAAATGATTCAAATTAGTATATATTCATTAAAAAACAACAACAACAAAGTGAATTTTGACAGAAAAACATGAATTACTATAAGTTTTGGCCGGCAACAGACTTCGTATATGAATTTCTGAAAGGAAAATAAACATAGTCTACCACATATTCCACAAATGAAATTTCTTTCGATAAAAGCGCTGTTTGAAAACATAAATGCTATTAAATAAATGTTTGGCTGATCATGAAAATGAAAAAATGAACGGTTACCGATCGAATAAAAAGTTAAAAAAAAAAAAGTTTTCCATTTCCAGCTAGACAATTTATTTGTAATAAGAACAAAAAGACACACGAGATGCAGCATTTTCTGCTTTTTAAAGTATCGAATGAAAAAGTGCGAAGTAATCATTAAAAAATCTTGTTTCCGGTGAGTTGTTACGGCGCTCACCGTTTCGATCCTGTGTATATACAAGAGTTTTGCTAAGTATAAGAATGTTCCGCGCGAAAGTGTTTCGTCTTGGTGGATTCATACCTTAAACTATTTACATTTTAAAATACTTTTTTTTTTCTATTGCGGTTACTTTTTTCTGTTCATATTGTAGTGAAATGATAAAAAAAAAACAAGTAATATAAGCCTGAATATAGGACGTGTTAAAGCATTTTCGTGTTATAAGTAAGGGAAGTAAGTCATGTTAAATAACTGTTATAAAAATAAATAATGAGTTACGCCCCTTTGTTAATATAGCTTATATAGTAAAAAATGATACATAATAAGCCCTTTTATTCGGCCCTCAGAAGTCAGATCGCGAAATGGACAATTGATGTACACATGGCAGGCCAAGACCTACAAAATGATATATACATCATGGGTCTAGGACTCATGGTTGCTAAGATATAGGGCGCTCCTTTGTTAATATAGCTTATATTGTAAAAAACGGTACATAATAAGCCCCCTTTTTCGGCCCTCAGAGGTCAGATCTCGAAATGGACTTTTGATGCACACATGGCAATCCAAAACCTACAAAATGATATATACATCATGGTCTAGGACTTATGGTTGTTGAGATCCAGGGTGATGACGGACAGACAGACAGACAGACAAAACAGGGACAATAGAGCATTTTTTTTTCGAAAATGGTCTTAAAAGCGAATACCTTTTGTTACAGTTAAAAGAAATAATTATAAAAAGTAAATTTAATCCGATATCCTTGGTTAAACCAACGACAGCCGAAACAATTATATATGTTTAATATCATACAGATACAACAACTCCTAAATGTTTGTGAACATCCCTATTAAGACGGGTAATAAAATAGTTAAGAGAAAAGCGTTAAAAAGAACAGCGTTGAGTTAAATAAGTTAAGCCAGTAATTAGGACATGTCTATACTCTATAAATGTTATACTGTTTTTTTGCAGAAATATATTTCTTGTGAAGAAAAATTAATTAATCGATGAGACTGGATCAAAATCTTTTGTAATAGTTAGAGGGTAAGTACATGTTTCTTTATTTTTTGTATATACTATCTTTTTTATTTTTATTAGGTTGATAGTTTTTTTAGCTGTCTATAGGATGTGTCGTGTTTTGGGAAATTCATAGTTATCCATGTAACTGTGAGCTTTTATAGTTATCAATGTAACTGTAAGCTGTTATAGCTTTCCATGTAACTGTGAGCTGCTATAGTTTCCATGTAACTATGAGCTGCTATAGTTATCAGTGTAACTGTGAGCTGTTAGCTGTTATAGTTACCCATGTAACTGTAGGCTGTTATAGTTATCCATGTAACTGTGAGCTGTTATAGTTATCAATTTAATTGTGAGCTATTATAGTTATCCGTGTAACTGTAAGCTGTTATAGTTATCCATGTAACTGTGAGGATTATTCTCTTTGGGATGAACTTTATAAAATATGCACTTTATTTTAAGTATCATACCAGCATGATGGGGCTCCCAAAAATCTTTTTTTACATTAAATATTAATTACATTATCTCATGTTAACATGCAGGGGCCCCCGAAGAGGGCAAACTCCAAATCCGTAGGTTCGGCACTGGCTTCACAGAACTATAATGTTTAAAGCTTTGATATATCATTTTTATTTTAAGAGGTCTGATATTTTCTGCGTCTGCGGCCTCAACTGGATTGATGGAATATTATTTTTTTAATTGAAGGTCAGATAAAAGCTCCACAACCAGGCTTGCGGAGCCGGAGCCGAGGAGCCGTGGAGCTGCACTTTTTGCTGGAGCCGGAGCCGAAAAAATCTGGCGGCTCCACGGCTCCCAAATGTTTTTTTTAAAGCAGAATTTTTTTTTTTTAAGCTTTAAAATTCCAAATTTGTTTGATTGTTTGCCTCCTACAAGTTGAAATGTTGTAAAGTTTTAAGAACGCCACAACAGTAACAGCATTTAAATGATAGCATGCACGCACATCACCACAAGGAATCTTTAATGGGGAATCGTT
Organism: Bulinus truncatus; assembly: GCA_021962125.1. NCBI lineage: Eukaryota > Metazoa > Mollusca > Gastropoda > Planorbidae > Bulinus > Bulinus truncatus. Next base: position 12,591,114 of record JAGDYQ010000003.1, on the reverse strand, counting down.
TTGTGTTCGTTTAAATCTTGTTTACCCTCCGAATTTTTTTATTGGCATGTTATTTTGTTATATATAAAGTTAAAACAGTTTTATTTCATAGAATAATTGTATCCATCATTTAAAAATAAATTTTTACTTCGTCGACAAATAGAACGCGTCATTTTGTATATTATTTGACCGCGAATTTGTAATAGACTAAAAACAAGATGGTCGCTTTCTGTATTTAACAATTTTATTATAAACAGAATAGCTGAAATAGAGTAGATAAATTTATAAGGATGTGGGTCCGAATAACAATCAGACTTTATTGGTTTATTGGTTTATATAGTTACTTCGAATCTATAAATAATAAATATAAATACTAAAGTCTTTAAATATTTAAAATAATGTATCATTTTACTATTTGCTAATTTGATCATTGAAACAACTTTTTTTACTTATGAAAATGGCGACTAGTGAAACCTCGGTCGAAAAAAATAATATGATATTCTGGATACACTGAAATGTTTTGTTTTTAGTAAAACCGACAATGCGTATATTTTTCAAGTGCCTGACTATGGGGGTGAACGCGGCAAAATTTGCATAACTTTTAATCAGCGGCATGTTTGCGTGGCGCAATTTCAAAATTTTTTTCTCGTGTGATACTATCTTAATAGGGAGCCGGAGCCTTCCAATTTGTGGGAGCCAGAGCCGGAAAAAAATATGGCGGCTCCGCAAGCCTGTCCACAACGATTCCTTCTCCCCTGAACCTAGCTTGAAGGGGGCCAAATAAATTATCTCATGTCATGGTGTCAAATGTCAAAATGCATAGGTTCTGCACAGCCGGGTTGACAATATTTTCTTCGTTAATTGTACTATGCTACAATGTGTATAACAGTAAATAAACCACCTGCTAAACATGTAGCGTTTCGCTTAGCTTACGAGCACTCACTAACGTCTCTTTTTTTTTTAATACTTCATGTTAAACATCAGAAAACATAAAATGAAGAATTGTTTGGAAAGGAGTCCATTAAAATATAATGAAGGAATTAAGATTTTAAGAGTTTAATCATCGGGGTGGGGGGTGTTTATGCTAAGATTTGTACCCATAGTGAGGATTATTTTCTTTAGGATGAACTATTTAACTTATAAACTTTAATTGATGTACTATTAGGTGTCCCTGTTCTCAAATGGGATTTTGACTACGTAATCTGTTCATATCCTTTGGGGCTACTGCAAGTATATAGAATGATTGCTAACGCGCTCAAATATACTTTTCACTATTATAAACTCCAACTGCGTGCCTACTCGCCGGTCCGGGTACCGGGCCTTTGTTTACTAGTAAAACCATAAAAGATTGATTTATTAAAATGTATTCAAATAAATAATTATACTTAACTTATTAAATAATTTAAAAATGTGTACCTTTTAGTTTTAATAGAATGACATTGTTAACATTAAACAGTTCTCTACACCCTCCAACCAACGACAAAAAACTATCCCCCCACCCCTTCTCCCCTAAGTGGTTGACATTATTAATCTACGAGGCATAAGCTTGTTTCTAATTAGATCAAAATATTCTAAAATTAAATAATTTTATCTCTTTTTTTTTTTTCATTTAAGGACAGCGATTAGAAACTAGCCCTTCAAATATTTTCCCCCATTCTTTTTCGATATTATACCTTAAAAAACACTGGTTAAGATTGTGAAAATTATCGACTCATTAAGATATGGAAATTATTGATTTATTTGACTGTCTAAATTATTGATTCATTAGGCTGTCTAAATTATTGATTCAATAGACTGTCGAAATGATTGACCCAAGGAATGTAAAAACGTATCTACGCGCTAATCGATCGATATCCTTGCCTCGTTCAGCACTTTATTGTATTTTAGTTAGATAACGAATACAGTGTTGAGCAGAAAGTAGCTATTTATACAGCTAGAGTCTAGTAAACAACATACTGATCAGACAATAGTCACTGTGTACAACTAGTGGTTTAGTAGACAAGTTATAGAGTGCTGATCAGACAATATCTACTGTGTACAACTAGTAGTTTAGTTGATTACATAAAGAGTGTTGAGTTGACAGTACAGCTATTAGTTTAGTAAACAACAACTACAGAGCTGACCACAGCACACAGAGGATACATGGTACAACAATTAGTTTCGTTAAACAGCAACTACTATTATAGTTTAACAACATGTACATTGATAGTAAGCAGCAGCTACTGTGCACATCTAGACGTTTATTTAAACAATATATACTGTGTACATACTGATCAAAACTAATTACTAATTAAGACAAAATATACTGTGATAAGAATAAGGTTTTCCTCTTCTTTCCTCTTATGTTATTAAACAATGTGAGAAATAAAAGTGAAACTAGAAAGCCTATTATCTGTTATTTGTACAAATATTACTGTGTCGATTTGTTGGTTGAATCCCTAGGCAATTTTGATGCGATATTGGTTAAAGGGAATTTTAATCTTAAAATTACATAACATAAATAGTTTTTTTTTCCTATGCTTCCTTTTCCAAGATATATATATATTTATGTGTCTTTATTCCTGATTTCATCGTACACCTCTCATTAAAGCAATTAATGCATACAAAAACCTAAATTCAAATAATAAACCTTCTTCTTTCGATCAATAAAAAAAATTAATATTGGTTTAAATTATTTTTTATAGGGTTCGATTTTTCAAAAGAAATATTTTGATTGTTATTTCAACAATGAGTAAAATTAAAATAATTTTAAAGAAATAAGACACAAAATAAAATTTTGAGTGCGAGACCTCCGTCACGAAGCGATCTATCAGCAAATGTATTTCCTATCTTTATTCTTTTAGCAATATTTTATCCCACCCACACCTATTTGGCCATATTCCAAGCTAATGGCTAGCTAGGTTGCTAAAGGGTTAATGCTGCAGCCGAACACAAGGAAGGAGAATAAAAAAAGAGAGACTTGTTCTTCTTCTTCCCTTTTTATTTCTTTTTCTACTCATGGCTATATCGATCTGAACATCAGGCTCCCCTAAGTCTGTAAGGGAGGCGGGAGGGGGCATGGCAATACACAGAGTAGGCCAGAACGTTATTGCGCGGGTTGATGCAGAACGTCGTGAAGGCACAAACTAGTGTCAGCTAAGTGGTCCACTGTCCTGCTTGTAATCAGAGCAACATACATAGCCTCACAGTGCAGTTATATTTTGTTGCAGCTTAATTTTAAATCAACTTTACACAGTTTCCTTCATTTATTGTTGGAATTAGTAGTGCTGTGATAGTTACCTTCGTTTGATTTTAAAATGTGTGTGTTTTCTGATATGTTGATAACTATGAGGATTGATCGATATAAGAGAAGTATTCTGTGATAGCATTACTAGAGAAAATATTTTTAATTGTGAAATCACAGCTGAAGAGATTATTATAAATGTAACAGGAGTAAATTGTGTAAGCGCATATAGTCTTGTGTTTGATAACTAGACTAGTTCAGTCCACATATTCCTTGAGCTTTTCACTTAAAAGAATGCCTGAACAAAATGGTGGATAGTTCACAAATTAATTGATTGAAATAGTTATATCTTGAGGTCAGAATTGTGTTTATCACTTATGTTAAACTCCTACATTTTGAGGGTGTAGAATGACCGCTGACTAAGTAAGGTAAGACAGTGTGTCTTCACATTATGTTTAAATTGTGTGCTATTAACATATGTAGTCAAAGCCGCACCCAGATGCAAACAGTATGCCCACCCCCCGCCCACACACACACCCCCTTTCCCTTTTTCTCTCCAATTCTTAATAACAAAATGTTACAATTTCAAATATAATTTTGAAAGGTCATCGATAGCTGTCATTATGTGAATGGTTAAAACTTCAATAAGGCATTTGAGAAATATGCTTTATGTATTTTAAAAAGTGCCTTCAAATGGAATTTAGATATTCAAAAAAGACAGATTTACATTTAATATGCTAAAATAAGATTATTTTATGAAATTTATAATTCAAGTTACTGCATTACATAATTAAAAATTTATTGATGAACGCCAGATTGTTAACATTTCCTTAGTAATAGTAGATATATCTAAATTTTGAGAATGAGCGCATATTCACAGTATTATTCACTATAGGGTAAGTAAAATGTGTAAAGTTATCTGCATTAGGCACATACAAATGATGGTTAAATTTCAATTAAAAGAGCCATTCATGATTGCATTTTCCACTCATTTAAATTATTTTGTTTAAAAAAATCTTGATAGCTATACTATTGATGGGCATTTTCAAGTAATCATTGTTATTTATAAAATAACAGAAGTGCGGCTTTCATCGACTTCCTGCATGGCCACCACTGTTATCACGATTGCTACCACCACTATTAGCACCACTGTTATCCACAGTGTCATCACCACTGTTAGCACCTCTGTCATCACCACTGTCATCACCGCTGTAATCACCACTGTTGTCACAACTGTTAGCAGCGATATTTTAAAGGTTGTTATAACCACTGCTAGCCCATTTGTTATCACCATTCTTAGCAACACTTTTGTATTGATTGAATCTCTGGCTCTGTGGTTGTTAGCCGATATGCATGCTGACTGCTACGGTTTCAAATTTCACTTTATTCTAGCGGTCACCTAGTGGGACGGATGGCTGAGTGGTGAAGATACTCGACTGTCGACCTGAGAGTCCTGGGTTCGATCCTCAGTGAGAACCTTGGACTTTTTCCAGGTGTAATTTAGTGCAAAGTCGTCCCACAAGTTCTAATAGATAAACATCTCATTCTCATAAGGACTTTAAAAATCATCATATATGGTTGACTTGGAGGAACTTTGGTTATGAACCTGATAGGCTTTCTCCATTTAATATTCATGTTATTCATTGATGGGTAATGAATTGACTATTACTGTAAACGGTAAACTAAATTATGTACATAAAATTATGTTATGCTAAAATTCTTTACTAGTATATGATTTATTACTATGCATTGTTTCTTTTCTGACAGGACAATAGGGGATCAGAGAGGGTAGTTTCTACCCCAACATCTTCTGTCACTTTCTCATTGAAAACTCCATTTTAAATTTATATTTACATTGTGTCAGGGATTGCGCGTGGTCTTATTATTTATTTATTTAATATCTCACAACACAAATATCTTCAAAAAAATACAAAAAGTGAATATGATTTCAAATATGAATAATCACTATCACTTTATTCACAATAAGCCCTTAACAAAGTCAAATCACCACTATAGGTCAACAGCATCACAAAAATGTTTACAAAATATCAACTCCTGGAAAACAATCACACACTTCTTACTAATTCCTTGGTTTTTTTTTTCTAATCAACTAACTTTCTCAAACTTAACAAAACTACACCCCCTCCTCCTTTCTGTCGTGCCCTGTATCTAACCTCGTCTGCTAAAACTAACCGAAAACTGTCCCTTTCTCCCTCCTTCATCTTCCCTCTGTTTAATTACGTAATATCTAGCTCTACACGCCGCTGGTAGTAGCATCAGTCCTGACCTGTCCTTACAATTTTTAGTCTATCTATCAATTATCAAACAATCTTTCCATCTATCTAACTATATGTCTATCTATCTATCTATATCTATCTATCTTTCTACTTTCAATGCTCCTACACACTGTATACAATTATGAAGAAAAAACAGTAAAAAATGGTTTTCAGGATTGCTAAAATAAAAAAAAACATTAATTTCATTGTGTGAAGAAGGAAACGACAAAAGAACCACCCTTATTCTAATCAGATACAGTTTGTGAGTTTACGTGATCTTTAAGCTTAAAAAAATACATCGAGTTTCACATGATTGGGAATCGGGTTTGAAATTTTATACAACTAAATTAATTAATACTAATGGATCAATAAGATCTGTTTTCGATTTTTATACATAAAAATACATCATTTTTTATTATTTTTTTTCTTTCTTTTGAAAAATGATATATTTCATTGAACCCAAGTCTCATTTAAAATTAGCATTATAATTCAAGGAAGCTCTTTTTTTGTCAAAAAATGCAAAATTGGAGCCAAGATTTGCTGAACTTCACAGGCACCCTCTGGTTTTTTTTAACCTTTTCACTTAATACTGCGCGGCTTAAGCAGTTTACTGGATATTTTTTTTTTAATTCTATGGGATATAAGTAGCTTAACAGGGACGAGTCGTGAGTTCTATAAGGATGTTACATGTCATTATTGATATAACAACTTTCTTTTACATACAATACTTCTACCAATAATTTGAAAATTACATGCTAACTTATCTCTATTTTTGTAGACTACTAATATAAGTTATGTGACATGAAAATTTTATGTTATATAAATCATGTTTTTTTATACATCCACGAAAAGAGCATTTAAAGAGCTTTCCATTGATATAATCAACTTGGTAGACAGTTACTTTTAAAAAAAGTTGTAAAGCTTTTAGTAGGCGATTTGCGTTACTAAAACGTACTGGTACGTGTTATGTGCTCATTTCTTGTTGTGTTGTGCGCATCCTGTGGAACCACATGGCGGGGAAAAATACAAATACTAGCCAAAACTCAGTAGGTGATCAAACACATAGACTTTTTTATTTCTTTTATTTTTTTTGTCCACTGCTTTTATAGTCGTTTGTAAAACTGTTGCCGCAGGCAGCACGGGTAACATGATAGCTCGACTCTGGTAGGATACATACTTAAACTATGTCTTATCAAGGCCTATATTTGGCTTATGTTCTAAAAGTTTTGAACAAAATATTTCAATAAAAAGAACTAGTATTATTTTACTTCCAACAAATTAAGCAATAAAAGCAATGATTTTTGAAATAGCTATTGTCATTGAAATATATACCATATTAAACATTGAATCAGAAATGGGAAATAAAAATGTCGGTTAGTCTTAGGAAAACTACATTACATTTTTTTCAGTGACTTTGCAGATAATGAATAAATAATGGTCCCGTAATGTATCACATAAAATTATAAGTCTCATTATGTTTAAAAATATCAGCGGACGGAAATAATGATACATTTAGTTTGACGAAAGTGATGTAGGTCTACATGGGCGTTTTCAAAAGGGCGTAAAGGGGCTTTGCCCCCCCCCCACCCCAATATTTTTGCAAAAAATGTCATAAAAATGTTACAATAAAACTGAAATAAAACTTCCTGAATATTTATTACATTGTAGATAATGTGCATAATCAAACATAAAAAATAATTATATCTGCAAGTATAACTGATTACATTATTGTAATTTTTTAAATAATGGTTTCAGTGTTGAACAATTAATATACTAATAAAATAGAGTATAAAATTATAAATTACACTGATACAGCAATAATATTGTAATTTTAAACTATTTATTCTGGAACAAACATTGTAAACGTCTTGATATTTGTCCAAATCGATTGATAGCATTTCCCTTAAATTTTTATACTCATCATACAAAGACCAGATAAACGATCATCACCAAATGTGCAGCGTACCCACGTTTTTACTTGTCTTAGAGTGCTAAATGATCTCTCGACTGTACATGTTGTTGGAAGAGCCAATGTTGTCAAAAAATTGGTTTCATATAAAACCTCACATAGAGTCATTGTTTCTGATTTATCCCCTTTCTAGCTTTACATTTCCATATATCATACTCGGTTTCACTTTCCTTCAAATGCTTAATATTCAGCAATAGCCCTGGCTTGATCCTTAAATGCAGGCTTTCTAATTTTATCATAAAATCACGGTAGGGTATAACAATAGTTATTCTAAAATAATCCTCAGGCAAATCAACTTTTGGATTTTCCCTGTTCATTTGTTTTCCAGCTTGTCGTGGAGGTAAATGTCGACACCAATGTCATCTTCAAAACCTTTTATAACTCTAAACATTTCCTTTTACCTCCTATCACAATTCTGTCACTTAACAACCAATGAAGTCTACTATTTTTCAATGTACTTTTGTACTGCCAGTAAATCTAAATGCATTGATTGCAATTTTTGGGTCACTGCTTCTAGCTTTGATGAATATTTTTGCATAATAACTAAACAAACAACAGATGAAGGAGTTCTTACAGCACAAAGTAACTTATGAGCAGTTTGCTTGCTTTTTCTAGATTGTTCTAAATATTCGATTTGTTTAACGATATCTTTCACATTTTCAGCATAAATCCGCAAGCTTTTATATTTATGTGCCCACCTTGTTTCACATAGCAAAAGAACATTTTGAATTAGTTTTCTTCGCTGATAACTTTCTCGGAAAAACATTATATTTGACTTAATTGTTCATATTGTGTTCGTACAGCTTTCGCATTATATAAATCTCCACGACAAGATTTATTTTATGTGAACTGCAATGTACAAATGCTGCATTTGGGTATTTTTATTTTATTATTATTATTGCTTGGACTCCTCCTTCTTTACCTGCCATTGTAGAACATCCGTCGTATATATAAAAATAAGCTTTGTCATATCTAATCCAAACTCTAATGAATGTGTAATGACGATGTTGGCTAAACCTTCAGCTGTTCTATCGACAATTGGAATATATCCCATGAATTCTTCTGTAACCTAATACCTAGTGACATCTGCTCAATGCCTGAAATGTCAGTTGTCTCGTCGGCAAGTGTAAAGAATGCAACTGAATTATTTGCTTCACGAACAATGTCTTCACGCAAGAGAGACCCACAAATTTCGATTACAGCGTTTTGCGTAGTTGCCGAGATATACTTAGCGCTACAAGAACCAATTGAAAAATGATTACTAACAACTACATCCCCAGATTCAACACGAAACTCTAACAGGTCATAAAAATTACCAGAATTTGATTTTCCACGAAGTGCTAAATCATGCATGCAGCAAAATAGGATTATATAAATGATGATTGCATTTTCATGAGAGCCTTTGTGCCATGTGTTTTGTGGTTACGTGCATCTTCGTTGAAAAAATCTTAAAACTTTGTGCATGGTTGTTGACAAAAGCCTCCATAACTACTGAAATTACTTTTTTGCGGAAACAACACGCAATATAAGCCACGGTGAGTAGTCTGATAACCATGCATATCTAAAAACTCTGTTTCCACCACTGTCAGCTCTAAAAATCATACTTTTTTTCAGAGGTCCATCAACCACGGATCAGCAGCAATTTCATCTCATTTGAAAGGTCGGGTGTCAAGAAATAACTTCCAATATCAAATTTAGGAAATAAAAAAGTGACAGCGACAATCACAGTAGAAACAGTGTTCAGTTGTGTCTAGCTGTTGAACATGTACTATTGTCCTCAATTGCCAAAAGACAATGCCAATAATAATTCAGATGTTGCAGACGCCTCAAAATCTTCTAATTTCGGCATTTTGAGCCGGTAAAAAATGTCTGATATCTATATTTTTATATTGATTTTATTTATGAATGTCTGAATTACTTAAGAATACATTTAAAAAATCACTCAGTGAAAGAAGGTTATAAACTTACAAGAGTTGCCAGATAAAAAAAAAACTGAATGCCAAAAGCATTTTCGAAGGCCAAAAAAATAAAATCGGAAAGTGCTTGTACTTGTCAAAATGTTTGAATATTCAAATGCATTTATTTTTGCAAAGATAAATAATTAATGTTATACTTAACTTGAATTTAATAGAAAAATGAACCTGTGTGTCATTGTCAGTTAAATTTAAAAACGTGTTTTTGTGCACCTTCTGGTGAAAATCCTAGCGATGCCCATGGTGATGTATGTTAATAACAGTTATACTTATGGAAAGTTTACAATTTGCTATATCCATTTTTAGAAAATGTATTCACTTACTTTAAAGACGAACATTCAGTTTGAATTATTCATCATATTAATCTTTTCACAGCAGATCGTAAAATTTTCAAAAAACAGTTATTAATTAAAAAGCTTCTGTCATTTTAACATGCACTTTGTTTTGGTTAAAATGTAAAATGTTTGAAAATCGGACAACCCATACTAAAAAAAAACCTGACCCAAATATGGCTTATATTCAAGATGGCCACATGCCACGCCCCTAAATGTTGACTTTTTAAATATTTTTTATATATAAAGTCTTTTCTTATCAAGTATCTCGATTGCCGACTGCTAATTTATGTCTAATATTATACATAAAAAAGTATGTCAAGAAGGTGATGTTCCCTCTTAAGGTATATCACTGCTAATGCAGATTGGACCTTTGTGACGGCGGCATTATACAATCGAGTTTCCGTGTCTCGTATGCATTCCTTCTTTGTTTTTTCTGTCCTTGCATACGTCAATCCATATCTCGTCCGTGTCTGTTGTGTGAGAGGGTGTGTTCTCAATGGAATGGGAAATGTAACCCTTTTGTAGGTTCTAATGGGAAATTTTAACCCATCCCGGGAGTTATAGCTGACAAATTTTTCTAACCACCTTTTAAGATCCCTTCCATTGTATAAGGAATCCATGGAAATCTAGATATAGCATGAAGGAATCCCTTGAGGAACAAAACACTAATCCATAATTCTTTGTCACTTTATCAGATTAGATAAGTGAATATTAGCACCAGAGATTAGATGATTCACCATGAGCTGGAGATATGACACTCCTTGTGACAACAAAATGTTAAACCAGGTGTCTGGTCAGAATACTATTTGTAGATAAGAATTAGAATTATTTAACTCAACGTAAATGTATTAAACTTTAATTATGTACTTTACAGTTCAGATTTTAGATTTGAAGTACAGTATACATTTCTATAGGTTGTGAATTAACAACCTATGTATGTATGTGTCAGATTGATATAGTTATATATCTGAATAAACTAAGATGACGTAAAATTTTACATCTGGCGTCATTCTTTTTTTGTATTGTGGAAATAGACAGTGTTATATACTGATTTTTAGTATCTTGTTGAGGTCACAACGTTATTAAAACGTATTATTTGTTACGTGTCCAGAGCAGTTTGATTTGAAGAGCCGTGTTTGAATGAACTTTTTTCGACGCTTTTATTTGGAATTTAAATTTGTTGTTAGACATGAAAAATCAAGTATGTATCCTAAAGGTAAAAGTGATGTGTGGAAATATTTCAAGCTGGCGTTTTCACACACTTAGCATAGAAGTCTAAGGTTGGTGCCAACGGATTTTTAATATTGTTAAGTCCGATCACCAGACAAAAATTACATCCATTAGTGCAGTGGTCTCCAACCCCCGGGCCGCGGACCAGTACCGGTCCGTGGAATGAATGTTACAGGGCCACCCAATAAACATTAAACTATTGCCTTTATTATCAAACGCTGTCCGGTCCGTGGCGTGAAAAAGGTTGGGGACGACTGCATTATGAGTAATGGGCGGTTAGCAGGTGCCGGCACAAGTGAAAGCAGAATCAATTTGTGAAAGATTTGCGACCATTCACTCTTGTTGAATGCATCGGTTTTCAAAATTAGGCATCAAAGTTTATTAACATTGGCGATATGGAAATAGATATCTAAGTTGAAGAAATGTTACCATGTTCAACAACTGTTTTGCGTTACATTTTTTAAAATATTAATTTGCTGCATTATTTAAAAAGAAATAAGTTGCTGATTCATTTGTTCTGAAATACATTTTTATGTTCATTGGTCTTAATCTAGATTTATTGATTATTTTGTTTCTATATCATAGTCACTATTTGTTTATAGTTTTAAAATGTTGTCATTAATTATGTTCATTTCAGCTGGTATGTGTTGGTATGGGTGGGGACAGGTGAGAATGGAGCTGACTTTAACGGGGACGGGTGGGGAGCGAGCAAACTTTCACGGGAGCGGGTGGGGGTGGCAGTGGCGTAGCTAGAGTACATGTCACCCGGGGCAGTCCGTTCAAATGTCACCCCAGTGCCCCCCACACGACCCTTTGCTGAATGGTTAGGTGTAGCTAAATTTTCATACATACTCTACCTCTAGGCTCTACTTTACTTTACTGACCGGTATGTTACTGCTTACATGTATGATCCAAGACAAAATCAGAATCCAATACCACAAAACAAATTGTTCAAATTTAGAACATCTAAATGCAAAACACAGCCCAAAAGAATGTCTTAGAAGGAATGTCTTCTTGCTTTCATTGTGGCACACAGGTCAATGACATCGTCAAAATATATTTGTCTTGTAAGGTCGTGTTCAATTGCCAGAACTGCCAGATCCGACAGTCTCGACTGGCTCATGGTTGACCGGAGGTAATTTTTTTAAAAGTTTCATTTTCTTTCACACAATGTCACAGAAACACATATTGTCAGAAAGAATCTTAGAGTCAGCGTAAGATATGGCGATGATTCAACAAAGTCCCACTTGATAATAAACCGTAGGAATTGCAGTACAGTCTAGTGCTTTGCTTCCTCCAAGTTTATTTCCGTTGCTTGGTGTCGCCTTAAACGTGGAGTTACTAGGCAAAGGTCTTTTTCAGACAGCTCGTCATACACGGCTGTGAGCTTGGTAACAGACAACTGTATTTCTACTAGGGATGTGACGATGTTCGAATTTGAATCCGACGGCATTCGAACTTCGACGTATTTTGTGCAAATTCGAATCCGAAGGATTTAAAAAAAAAATACGTCGGATTCGAATTTGAAAATTACCGTTTTCAGATCAAACACGGCCGTAGAAAACGTAACTAAAATTTTAAAAACCTAGAGACTTTCGAAAACCCGAGATAAAGAAAACAGAAAAAACTAAACTCTTGCACCCTTACTCAGCTGTCCATAGATTAGACGTCGTGTTTGGTCATGAACGTATTTTAGATACACCCCTTACTCCAAACACTGTTTTCATCCGAGCTTTCTAAACCTCGGAATGGATATGCGGATTGGAATGGCGGAGTTGATGTGTGGAATTGAATGGCGAAAAGCTGGTTATGTGTGACCAATTGGAGTGAGTTGGAATGACATTTGGAATAATTCGGAATGAGTTGGAGGAATGACTTTTGTAATGAGTTAAAATGACATCTGGAATGATTTGGAATGATATGGAATGACCTTGGAATGACGTTCGGAATGATTTTAAACGAGTTGGAATGACATTTGAAATGATTCGGAATAATGTTTGAAATGATTTGGAATGCCAATCTGAATGATTTGGAATGGTATGGTATGAATTGGAATTACTATTGGAACGATTTGGAATGATTTGGAATGACGTTTGAAATGATTTGAAAGATTTGGAATTAATTATAGAATTAGGTATATTATACATACACACACACACACATTTATATATATATATATATATATATATATATATATATATATATATATATATATTGTTGTGTGCTGGATTAAGTGCCACTTCTACTGTGTATTTAGTATCTGGTCTGCCTAGGATTCTTTCACTCTGTAGCCACTCGTTCTATTATAGATAGTCTAAATACAGACGCTTTCAAACTCCGTACAGTAGTATTTATAACAGAGGCACTTTGATTCCGTGTATATGGTAATATTTATTTTAAACACAAGGTACATCACTTGCAATATGGCCCAACATCAATTTCACTACGTAAAATAACATCAATATCAACTGATAACACAGCTCAACAAAAAGAAATTTTTTTCGAATTGCCAAGAATATTTGAATGAATTTATAGCAATTCATGGGTGCTGATTTCAAAACTGCCACTGCTTTTGCTGAATTGGCTCTAGTTTCTGAGATATTGGACAATCTTGAAAATATGATTGTACCCTTTGTGTAAAACAAATGCAATACGTTTGGTGTCTGTTGTTTTATTTATTTTTTTCTCTTTTATAGCTGCTTTCTAAAGACATCATGAGTTCATCACGAAGATGCTGCAAAAATAATCCGAATGTATTCTGTTACATCTGTGGAGAATACATGATTGAAAAGCAAAGAAGAAATATAACTGACTTTGTGTAGCAGGTATATTTGGCTTATTTCGGTGTGAAGTGGAAGACCAAGACAAGTCTTGGGTTCCCCATAAGGTCTGCAAAAACTGCTTGGAGAGCCTACGGCAGTGGACAAGTAGTGAGAAGAAAAGTCTAAGTTTCGGTGTACAAATGATATGGCGAGAGCCGAAAGACCATTTTGGTGATTGTTATTTTTGTATTGTGAATGTTAAAGGCTTCAATCGCCACAAGAAATCTAAGTGGGGTTATCCTGATCTTGAATCTGCAATGAGACCAATTCCACACAGCAGTGAAGTTCCTATACCAGTGTTTACTGGATTATTAGAGCTTTCACCATCAGACTCCGACGAGGGGCAAGATATGGAGTTTTTGGGAGGTGAAAACAGTGGAAGCGATTATGAAGGAAGTTCTTCAACACCTCAACCATTCAGCCAAGAAGAACTCAATAACCTAATACGAGACCTAAATCTGTCCAAGCCAGCATCTGAGCTTTTAGTGTCCAGGCTCAATGAAAGAAATTTTCTCAAACCAGAAGTTAAAATAACATTTTTTCGGAAAAGAGAAGATTTTCTTCTACAATATTTAAGTTTACTGTAATGACATCCCTGGACTTCCGCTCCAAATGGGACTACAAGACTACCATTCCAAAGACTGGCGTCTTTTTATAGACAGTTTCATCACAAGCTTGAAATGTGTTTTGTTACACAATGGTAACCGATATGCATCTCTTCTCATTGCTCACTCAACAACACTTAAAGAAGAGTATGAGAATATCAAAACAGTATTGCAGAAAGTCCGTTATTATGAGCATCAGTGGTCAATTTGTGTTGATCTAAAAATGGTAAACTTCTTGCTTGGGCAGCAGTCAGGATACACAAAATACCCATGCCTTTGGGATAGCAGGGCAAGGCAAGATCATTAGACAAGAGTAACATGGCCTGCAAGGGAAACCATGACTGTAGACAAAAATAAGATCATTCTCCCACCGCTTTATATCAAATTATGTTTAATGAAACAATTTGTTAAGGCTTTGGACAAATCTGGCAAATGCTTCAAGTATATTTGCAGATCATTCCCCGGATTGAGCATGGAGAAGCTGAAAGCTGGGATTTTTGACGGTCCTCAGATTCTGAAACTCATCAACGATCGACATTATACTAATTTCATGGATCACCTTGAAGCTTCTTCATGGAACAGTTTTGTTTCAGTTGTCATGAACTTCTTAGGTAATAACAGAGCATAGAATTACGAAGAACTGGTGCAAGATATGCTCGCTAACTTCAGAAACATTGGAGCAAATATGAGCATCAAGGTACATTACCTGCACAGTCATTTAGACAAATTTCCAGGTAACCTTGGGGACTTCAGTGAGGAACAAGGCGAGAGGTTCCATCAGGATATGATGGTGATGAAGGAGAGATATCAAGGAAGATGGGACATACATATGATGGCTGACTACTGTTGGAGCCTCCAGCGCAATTGCACCAACGACACATACAAAAGGAAGTCGAGCAAATAGCGATTTGCTAATGCATTACTATAGACAATTAACATATTAATTAATTAATTAATTAGACATAATTAGTTTTTCAAATGAAAATGTTTTCTTCTATAACACTATTACACATATTTTTGAACAAATTTCTGCATGACTATCAACAGTTTCACTACTTTTTGTTAGTATACTTCATGCAATTCTTGACAAATTCCAAACACGGTGCATACATTATTTAATTAATTTTAATTATCTCGTAAAATAGAGCCAATCTAGCAAAAGCACTTACATATTCTAAATCAGCATGGTTGACTTTGTATAAAATGATTCAAATATCACTGGCAACGAAATCACTGTTTACCAGTGTAATCTACTTGTGTCCACTCTCGGCTCTACCTAGAAATCTAATGTCCTTTCACTCTGGTCACTAGCTTATATCATAGACCGAAGTCGATCCCCGCCCCCCTCAAACTAGGTCACGTGACTGGTCTCTTGACCATCGTCCTGATGCTAGAGCCAATTAGGGGAGGGAAGCGACAGTTGTTTCACCCCCATAAAAATTAGATAAGAAATACGACAGAAGTAGAATTAAAGAGAATTTTATTTTATGCAAAGCATCTTGTACTGATGATTCCTTAACAATGTGGCTACCTGTGCTTTTGTAATAGTTTATGCTGCTGTTCATGCAAAAGAAATGTTAAAAATCTTCGTTTTCATTGGGGGGGGGGCACGGGACTGACACCTTGGTATACTCCCTTATAGCCAATTGTTGACCCGAATGCGAATCCGCATTCGAATCCGACGGAATTATATTTGCCAAATCCGAATCCGATGGATGCGGATTTTCATCAGCTCCGTAACATCCCTAATTTCTACGCCGTTGGCACAAATAATATGGTCTGGATGAACGGCAGAAAAAGTCAGCAAAATGTCATTCACTGCCTTTCCTCTCGTATCTAACTCCATATGAAAACGGTCCAGACACTCTAACATTGCTCTCTTTGTCTCCTGCTGCAGTGACAATCCAGCATCTCTTGCCTCCTCTCCTGTTGATCTTCTCTTTCTTATGATTCTCTTCTCTGTAGGGATATTAAGTTCTTCACTTTCGCAAGTGCCTGCTGGACGGCATTGTCAAAACCTTCGTACGATGCTCTTCCACAAAGACCTTGAGATCCCTTAGTTTGTTTGCAACCATGTCCACAGTAATACCTGGTGTTTGCATGTACTTCTGTGCTAAGTCGTCTTCTTGTAAAATGTCACCCCAGAAAGACAAGAATGAAATAAAAGAAAAGTCCCATATAGATGGCAACAGATTGTGCGCAGCTCCTCTTGTCATGACGCTTTCTTCGACATCACACAGAGCTTCAATAGCTTCTATAAACTGGTTTTACTTCTGTATCACTGGCTTCATTGCACCAGCATGTGCACTCCAGCGAGTTGTGGACAGTCTCTTCACTGTCAGACCTGCGTATTTCCCTAGTACAGCGCCTTAAGACTTTAAAAAAAAAGTTACACTTTAGCAAACGAATGAATGATACGAAAGCTCAAAGAATGATTGGAACAAGGTACAAAAATTGCCTTCGGGTTAATGTCATTGATTTTTTGTTGCACACCACCGTGGATTTCCAGCCATGGTACCCTTGACCGTGACATTGCTGAATATCCAGTCCTTCGTTTTCTAGTTTATCGAGAATAGTAGCTCTTTTACCTTTCAGATGAAAAATTCCAAGGAACGACTCCCGCACTTCAAATGCACTACCGCTGATGTGCACATATCTAATTACGGTTGACATTTGATTAGTATGCAAACCGTCCGTTGTGCTATCAAAATGTATGCTAAAGCACTTTGCATTGTTGATGTCAGAAACGAGTTTTCCAGTCACATGATTTGCCAAAAGAGAAGTGAACTCGTTTTGTATTTCAGGTGCCATCTATGAACATACTACCTGACTGTCTGTTCTTTGCTGGAGTCTGACAAGATGTACATGACCAGCATAATATCAATGGAAGCTATCGTCTTTCGACAACTTCATTTGATATTATGCTGTCGTCGACGTTCTTTCATATAATTTGACAAAGCCACAGTCATCTTTATTTCGAACAATGTTCGAAATAAATATTAAGAAAAATTACTCACCAAAAGAGCTGTACTCGCTCACACAATATTTTTGACAAATTCCAAATATTTGACGTCATAACGGTCACATTACCTGTGTTGGTTGGGTTTTTATCACAATTTCTTTTTCAGACTATTTTTGCACCTTAGCCTGGCTGAAAAAAATTTGTTGGAGGTGACATTGTGTCACCCTCCATATGCTGTCACCCAGGGCGGTCCGCCCCTCTTTAGCTACGCCACTGGGGGTGGTTCAAACTATGCGGGAAAGGGTGGGGTTGGATGAATATTACAGCCACGAGCAACTAGCAAGCCTCTGTAATTCTTACCGAATTGTTTCCTGGCCCTGCAACTCGTTTGACTCAATTCTTTCGTTGTCAATCGACATGTTTGTTGTAGTTTGTTTGGCAAATTTATAACATACTGATAGGTGGTTCTGAATTCCGGAGGTTTGCTTCAATTCGTCCATAACTCATGTCACATATGGCTGGGTCCCCGCACCTTTACCTTAAAGGAGCTTAAAGAATGAGAACCCAAGACATTCCTGTGGGACAACTATGTACGCAAACAATAAAACAGGTAAATCTGTCTCACTCTTGGGTTTCTCCATGCACATTTTTTCGCAACATATCTTTAAGTGTACCATTGAACGTCTCTAGCAGTCCGTTACTCTATGGTGATAAGCACTGATCTTCAATTGTCGCATAGACAAAATTTAATAAAAGGGCCCCACAATATCACCCGTCACTCTTTTAATAATATAAACCGTCACTCTTTCAATTCGGATCTCAATAGCAACCTGCTAGTCCTTCCCTAAGTCGACCATCAAATGAGTATGAAAGTTTACTTACGAAAAAAGTACCGATGTAGAGATCAATGTATCAGTATGCACATATAAACAGGGATGCTTGTCGGCCAGAATATTTGCCGACATATACACTGATACCGGTGTCGGCATTCCATCAGCCGCCGACACTGGTGTAAGTATTATATCATCTACCGACACCGACACCAGGGGGGGATAACTATGTATTAATTTTCCTTGCTTATACCTCATACTATATATATATATAGATGCACGTTTAATTATACATTTACAATCTTTTTTGCTACTGGTACTATTGCCAGTTCCCAATCAGTTGTTTACAATGTAAAAGACATATTGACAGTATACCAACATCCTACAATGTGTAATCAAGTCCACTGGTAATATTCGTACATATATTATGCATCTTTTAAGTTTGATACAAGTTTTAAATACCGGTGCAGTTGCAGGGTTTTCCTATATTTCCTATTCACTTTCTGGAAGTTTCCGCTTTAAAGTATAAACAAACTGGCCGGCTGCCTAGGCACCCTCGAATACACACACCACTTCTATGGTACCGGTAGATTTTATTTTGCTCGAACAAAATAAAAATTTCCTGTGTATCATACTATGCTGCTTTTTGAAAGCAAGTTTGTCGGCATATCTTTTGCGAACTAACCATGAATATACCTAATTTTATAGATGTTTATAAAATAACGTAAAGAAGGTAAAATTATGTTGCAGCATGCATTGTATGGGCCTAATATGAAATATTTGGGGTTTTTTTGGTCTCATTTGTGATGTAATTACTAAATAACAAAATTAAATAAATAAAGTGACCACATTTTGTAGTTGAAGGTGTTTATTTTAATAATTATGCACAGCCCGCCGAGCTAGACAAGTCGTGGAAATAGTCATCTTGAAAATAATGTTTAGCTTCTAAACCAAACATTGGCAATCTACGACCCGTTAAACGTTTTGATTCGACCCGCAGTACAGTCCCCTTTGTTCATTTACATTTAGAACATTTACATTTGTGTCTGCTGAGATAAAGTATTACAAACACTCCTTGATCTGCTTTTAGACCGGCCCTTCAATCAAATTTAAAATCATGATGTGGCCCTTCAGTAGTTATAAATCTAGATCTGTGATCTGTGAATTTGCAGCATGTCCATTACGACTTTAAAAAAAGTTATCAGTTGTACATGTAACATTGAAAGGTCACGAAAAACACTAGATGTGGACATCAAGAGTAGCTGCAGTGAATACATTGAATTGACAAAAGTGTATGGTCGACTTCAAGTTTTGCCAGAGTATGTGGGATGCTATTTTTATACTAAATCTGGAGCGGCCAATTAATTAATTTCTCATTTATGTGTAGGATTATATTGGTCAAGATTATTGTCAACGATTGACTATGCAAGTCACTGCAAATTACGACATACCAACAACACTAGAGTTATGATGCTTGGAAGTTTATAAGTGGCCATTAAGAGTATGCAGGATGCTGAAATACAATCATGCAAGGGCTACAGACAAAGATAAAAGATTGATGTTCCAGAGCTGTTTTTAGAGAAGAGAGAGAGAAAAACGTATGAAGACACTAGATACTTAACAGTTAATAGAGAAAGGAATCGTTATTTTATACCCGAATTGAGCCTGAAATATGCAGTTAAAAATGTTATATATTGTTAGAGGTTGCACACTTTTCAGAACGGTGGTGGGGGAGGGGCGCCAAAAAACTCGCACATGTAGTGCAATGTTAACGTAGATTGGGAAATGTCTCAGTTAGGCTGAGAGAAATTAAGCTGTGTGGGTGTTAGTGACGAGTTAAATTTAATTGTAGGAACATTTTAAACAGGTCAGTTGTTGAGGTTCTAAAAGACTGGATATGTTTGTGTGTAATCGTTCGCCAACATGGATATAAATAGAGAAATGCTAACTAAACATTTCTTATAATATACAATGAATGAGTGAATAACAGTGAAGATAGACAGGAGCCTTTTAATCTGCTTTAAGTCACAATGCTGTTAATTGTGACAAGTCTTTGTACTGTAGAGTATCTCGCTTTGGAAAAAAATACATTCGCCGATAAACAGATTTACCAAGTTTTTATTTAATAAGAAAAATAATAACTTTATGAACAATTTATATTAAAGACTGCCTAAGACGTTTGACGTTGTTCTTAATTATTAATTTTAAGTTCTAGTATTTTTCCCTCACTTTATTGTGGAAGGTTTTAGCGCCAACACCGACTCAGGTTAAAGTACAAATGCCGACACCGACCCCGGACAAAGTACAAATGCCGACACCAACACCGGGCATAGTACTGATGCCGACACCGACACCGGGCAAAAACTGACGACACCCACACCGGCTCCTCACCCCTGCATATAAGCCGCAACTCAAGGAAGAGAAAAGACAATATTTTTGCCACCTCGTTAAGAGAAAACGATACTCCTGTAAGAAAAAAGTTACAACACCAATAAAGAAACGAAATGTGGACATATGGAGAGGAATAAAACAACATAAATGACATAAGTACAAAACCACATTTGCTCTCCTCAGGCAAAATCATTGAAACGGCTATCGGTTAATTTGGCCGGGTGAGTTCAGCCCTGACTTGTGTGTATTTAAACCAGGCTAGTAATATTGCCTCGTACCTGATCACCTTTATAAGGGGGAATCTTCAATCTGGCCCTTTTTATCCCATGTATGCGATTCCCCGAGGTTCATTTTTAATTCCTGGATTATTCTCTCCATTTTCCAACATTTACTTAAAATAAATGGGAGTATCGCTGACTTCACTACCTTCGATATTTTTAGGAAGATATAGCGCTTACGAAATACAGTATCGCTGATGGTGACGACGTGTTTCTTACATTAGATTGTTTCTTATTCCAACCCCCTTTAATCAGCGTTTGTTTGTCTCCGTCCTGCTTTGAGAGCACGTTAAGACAGTCACTTGTCCAACCTTACGGTCAGTTTGTGAAGTCTTTGCCACTCGACATCAGTTATATCATGCATAATATTCACTCGATTAAACTATGAGGACTTTGGCACCCGTAACGTTACATATAACATAATCGAATTAAGGGTTTTAATAACAATAACATCTCTTACACCTTGAAAGTAGTTCGATTTTAATTTAATCGTGGTCAACTACGCTTTTTAAGGATACTGTCAATTTTCCATAATCTAGGCTAGCACCCTCTCTCTCTCTTTGAACTCTCTCAGTATTCTGCGGGCTGAGACTTAGTCTCTTAGAGCCCGTGAGATCAGACTTGCTGTGTCTCTCAACATCTGGAGACTGCCATAGAGCCCGATGGCCAGCAAGCTTCCGGACTGGTCCACCCTGTGGTCCGCCAGTCCGGGGCACTCGAAAAGCAAATGATTTACGGTTTCCTCCACTTCCCTGCAGTGTCTGTAAAGGGTGTTGACATTGGGCCTCAACCTCCCAAAGTACGCGCCAATAGGACAGTGCCCAGTACGGAACTGGGCAATTAGCGCCTGCTCTACTCCACCACGGGTCAGTTTTGGACGGCCGCTCCAGAAACTTACGGACGTTAACTCCGTTCACCCCATGGGCCCAGCTCGAGAACCACTTCGATTGTCCAAAGAGACAGATCTTGGCACGCGCTGCCTCAAATGAGCTCTTTCTTGCACTCATGGGCTGCACTTTGGGATCTGTCGTCTGTTGAATTGCCTTGGCAATGCAGTCTGCCCGTTCATTTCCAGGCACGTCCAGATGCCCGGGAACCCATTAAAGGGTCACATGCACACGATGTTGGGACGCAAGACCCTGTATTGCCATCAGCATGGCTTCCAGCAGAAGCGGCCATTCTCCCGTCCCTTTTATAGCTTGGAGAACAGAGAGCGCGTCAGTGAAGATGACAATGTCTGTAGCAGGCAAAGTACCCTCACCAATAAGCCCTCCTATGTGGTCCACTGCCTCAGTAATGGCTGTCATCTCTGACTCGTAAGCACAGAGCGACCCACATAGGCCAGCATGGTCTTTCACAAAGCCAGTTTGTGGGAGAGTGATGTGGACCCCAAACGAGGAGCCTGTCCGACCTTCAATACTGGTTACAGAAGCATCAGTATAGGACAGTATAGCGTACCCCGGATAGGTTCCAATCATCTCCATAGCCACATCATGGATAGTTCGGCGATCCTTTGCGTTCCCAGCATTGGTTTCGACCAGGGTCGTGCGTACCTCGGGCATGTAGAAAGCCTCGCCAGGAGGGACCCTAGAGACTGTCTCAAGCATTAGGCGGTCAGTTGGCAGCTTGATCTCGGAGGCATGTCTCACTGCGTGGTGCATAAAAGACTGCTTCGAGAGCCGCTTTGTTTCCACCCAGCCATCGACCATCTCCCTTAGGACAGAGGTCTCCTCCTGCCGTTTGAACCGCTCATACGCAGTTATAACGGCCTGCTCTCTACGGATACCTAGAGGTGGCACAGTTGCCATGATTTCCACCGCTGCTGTGGGTGCCGTTCGAAAAGTGCCTGTGATCAGTCGGAGAGCCTGGTTTTGCACAATATCTAGGGCCTCTAAAGATGACTTAGACCCGTAGACTTGCACTAACTGGCTATAATCTATCTGAGACCTTACTGCACCCATGTACAGTGACCTCAGGACATCTGCTCGAGCCCACCAGGACGTGCCCGCCAACTTTTTGACAATACTCAGCCTATCAGAGGCGCAGCGGGCAACCTCCGAAAGATGTGTGCAGAGAGTAAGCTTTCTGTCAAGTGTAACTCCCAGGTACTCGGGCTTCGGTTCCAGAGCAAGAACCGCACGCTCTACCTCCAGTCTAAATGGTTCTTTGAGGATACTCGTCCCCATGGTAAACAGCGAGTAGACGGCCTTCGAGACGTTAATCTCTAGCCCCCACATCCTAGTATAACAGCGGACCGTAGACAGGTCCTTCTGGAGTGCTCTCTCAAGGACTGAGGCACTCTTTCCGGTCTTCCAGATTGCTAAATCGTCGGCATACAGTAGGCTTTTACATCCCAGAAACTCAGGCAGGTCATTGATGAAAGCTAGGGAACAATGTACAGCTGAGGGCAGAGCCCTGTGGGAGACCCTGTTCAAGGGTCCGTTTCCTCGACACGCTGCTCCCAACATGTGTCGTGATAGTACGATTACTGAGAAAACTGCATAACCAAATGTACATCTCAGCGGTGACACCCAACCGCTGTAGCTTCAACAATAGTCCTGGACACCAGACTCGATCGTAAGCCTGCTTGAGATCTAGGAAAACTACCGCCGTTGACTCAGCTTTCTGAAAGCCGTCGGCTATTTCTTGGACGAGGAGCGTGACCATGTCCATCGCACTCTTACCCCGCCGAAAGCCGCCTTGCTTTGGGGTAATGAGCCCTTTTTCCTCTAGGAACCATATCAACCTTCGGTTGACCATGCGTTCGGCTACTTTCCCCACACATGAAGTGAGGGAAATAGGGCGGTAGCTTTCTGCTTGGTTAGTCGTTTTCCCTTTTTTTAAGTACCGGCACTATGACAGCCTCCTTCCACCTCTGAGGGAGTTCTCCGATCAACCACGTGCGATTGACAAACTGGAGAAGCTTTGCTTGTCCCGCTGCCCCGAGGTGTGTAATCATATCATTGCTGATCTGATCACTACCTGGGGCCTTTCTCATGCGACACTTCCTGACTGCGTATGCCAATTCATTGGCAGAGAATCGGGCTCTGAACGTGTCTCGATTTTCCGAACCAAACTCAGCCTTCTCTTTGACTCGTCGGACTTTATCCAGTGCCTTGGACAGTATACTTTTCTTACTCGACTTACTGACCTCTGCAAAGTGCCTGTTAAGCACTTCGGCCTTCTTGCTATCGCTAGCCGTCAGGCCTGAGTCCGTTTGCATCGGGGCGCCAGTTCTAATCGCCCCAGCCTGGGTCAAGTTTTTCAGAAGTTTCCACGTCTCTTGGCTTTCCCTTAGATCCAACTTCTCGCATGTATCAATTCATTTCTGCCTTTTGGCCTCGGCAGACGCCCATTTTACTTGCTCGGTTAGTTTATTGTACTCACGGCGCGCCTCAGCCGTTTTCAATCGACAAGCTACAATTAATTCTAAAAATCAAATTTTATTATAAAATATACTTCTTTATCATTGCGTTCTAATTTTTTCTTATAAAAAAACTCTCCGCACAGCCCCTCCCCCCCCCAAACCGCACAGCCCCCCCCCCCCAAAAAAAAAAAATTCTGGCTACGGCCTTGACCAAGACTAATTGGTTTTACTTTTATTTCAAACACCGATGGCCAGACATCATTGTTTCTCCAGCAAAAATGTTTTAAAAATAATCTTGCATGGTTTTGATAACTATTTATTGCCCGCATTTTTCATTCGAGGTTTTTCAAGAATCACTTTAAAAAACCGAGGCTCCATGTGTGCATACTACGCTCTCGCCAATTAATCGACATCTGCATCTCATTTTCTAGACTTTGACGTCAATAAACGAAGCAAACATAAACATAAATTATTCAGTTCCGTTGGGAAAAAAAATGAAAAATATCTTATTAAAATGACTAATGTTTGTTAAAATTTGTTGATGCAGTAAAAAAATTTATTTTTTTTCAAACTTGTTTCCCCAGATGCGCGTTAGTTTGTCTGCTCTTCTGTTTGTTTACACGACGCTTGTTTTTCATCATTGCACCTCCATTAATCCAGGTAAGTAGCTACGTAATGCTAATCATTTTTATTATATGTAGACAATGTTTCAATTGATATGAAGCCCCTGTTCACATAGACCTAAGTTATTCAAATTAACTTCTAATAAACACTTTAATTACATTAGAAAAAAAATGTTATACAATTATACAATATAAAATAACGGCTTTAAAGAGATACGCTCAATAAAAATGTATTAAAAATAAAAATAAAATATAAAAATATTCAAAGGAATTGAGATTTTTTAGAAGCATGGGCGACAATCCATTCATATATTTCTTTACAATATATATATATTTTGTATACTTTTTATTTGTTCAATGCAGAATGGTATGTTGTTTTTGTCTGTTAAATCTCATGGACTATGAAATTAAGAGGGCATACCTAATGTGCAGACTTGAGACTCGAAATTGTTTAAAAATACAATGTGACTGAGAATACTAAAGTGATTAAATAGCATATCGTTAGGCCAAGGAATATAATTGAAAAAAAATGATTGCATTATTTGACAAACAAACATGACAGACAGACATATCAAGTTAAATAAAAGCATATGATAAATAAATCGTTTAAAAAAAACAGTAAAAAAATGCATATAAAATAAAAATCTTAGCGTTAAGAACATTTAACATGCTCTTCGTATCGCAGGGTTAGTCAACCGTGACTGTTAAAATTAATGTCGAACTTCTCAATTACACCTCACTAAGCATAAACTTTCAGCGAAATGGTGTATTTCTCAAAACATCTCTTACTGACATCTTTGCCAAATATAATATTATTTTAAGAATGTTCCACTTATTTAAATCTTAACAGTTCGTTTATTTATATGGGTAAAGTGGTACATCGAGATACGAATTTAATTCGCTCCGTAACGATGCTCGTAAGTCAATTTACTCAAATTTCAAATCAATTTTTTTCCAATAGAATTTTATTGAAATGGCATTAATCCGTTTCAGCCTCCAAAATGCCACCTAAGTTGTCTCACGTGTTTTTTAATAAGAAAAATATATTTGTAAATGAAAAAAAATATTGAATAAAAGCTAAATAAAAAAGAATTAAAATAAATAAACGGGTTGTTAAAGTGTATTTACTTTGAAATTAGCCGACTTGATCTAACGAAAGATGCTGGCGGAAGTATAGGGTGGAGGAGATAGGCGTAGGAGCTTAGAAATTATGGAGTTTTAACCTTTATCGACTCCTTCAGTAGATATCTTTGAAAGATTACCCCCATACTGCCTCACCAAGTCAGTCATTCACACACCCTGCTCATGATTTTCTATATTTCACCCTTTCTTCTGACCTTTCCACTCACTTTCTTTGGACCCATAGTTATAAAAAGAAATGTGATAAGCACTGTAAATAAACAAAAAGCACAAAACAAACCGCAAGCCCAACTTATCAAAGATACTTCGACAGCAAAGCAAACAAGCACACTGACTGAGGCTCGGGAAAGTGCGAGAAGCTCCAGCCGCAGTAAACTGGGTCGTGTGCAAATAATTTTTCTCCTATTTCAAAGTAAAACATCGCTCGCTCGACAGCTCGTATCTCAAAAATCTCCTATGTCAAGGTACCACGGTATTTCAAAAGTAGACTTTTTTAATTGTAAAAGTGTGATTTTCTTTCTGATATACTTATAGCAAATTTGACATAATTTGATTACTCTTTTTTCTGTTTTATTCTTCGGAAAATGTTAGTCAACTTTATATAACTATCTATCGTTAATAATATTTAAGATCTTCTCATTGAAAAAGCTTAGGCGGAAAACCTCTTTAGATATCTTCGCTGTGCGTAGTGTGCACGGGCGACATTTTCTGGCATTAATGGGCTGTATTTTACAACTTTTTAGTGAAATTATACGGCTGCATTTGTTAATTCCGCTCCAAGTAACAATAACAGATGGTTTTCTGTGTGATAAAGTTGGTAACTGCATTGTGTGTCTGTGATGAAATTAGCCAATAAAAACAATGAAACGCTCAAATGCCAATGATCATTAATACATTGAAGGTCACATAAAAAACATGCCCTTTCATGGCGAGAATTCCAAGTTCAGCAGTGTTTCTAAGTTCAAAACCATTTCCAATTGACTTTCTGATAGATTCTGCAAGCAAACCGCATTCAATGATGAGATATTGAAGCATATCTTACGGAAGATAAAAAATGTCTAAATATATCACAGATTCATATATATATATATATATATATATATAGGCTATATATTAGGGGTGTGCCGGAATCCGGTCCGGAATCCGGTTCCGCCGGATTTTGCACTATCCGGTGAAATCCGGTTCTGCCGGATTTACATGTATCCGGAATAACCGGATTCCGGAATATGCCGGTTTTGGAATTTGCCAGATTTTGTGACTCACCGGATAAAATAAAAGTAATTCTCTTTCCCGAATTCCACACGATCACGATACATTAATCGATTGTTTCGAGCGTTGAGCTTGTTTAATGTTTTGAACATACCAGAGGCTAGAGTCAGCACGCTAATATATATAAATATATATATATATATATATATATATATATATATATATATTTATGAGCGCATTAACAATCAGTCTATATACAAAAATAGCATATCTATGTACTCGAAGTGGCCCCAAAGGATGCCAAAATACATTTGAGAATAGGGGCACTTAATAGTACATCAAATAAAGTTCATATGTTATATAGTTCATCCCAAAGAAAATAATCCTCATTATAGGTACAGAAATTTAACAAAAACAACCTCCGACTATTAAACCCTGAATCTAACTATACATAATTTTGCGCACACAACACCTTATCATTGATAAATCTTAATTCATTTGTAATACTTTTATGGACTCCTTTCAAAAGTTCATTTTATGCTTTATGCCGTACAAAAAGACGATTTAAAAAAAAAGAGAGACATAGGTGAGTGCCTTCCAGGTGTAGCAAGTGGTTTATTTACTGTTATACACATTGTAGTATAATACAAAATATCGTACTGAGAATTAACTAAGAAAATATTGCCAACCCAGCAGTGCCGATCCTATGGATTTGGGGGCCCGAGAGACTTGGTCTCTTTGGGGGCCCCTGCATTTTGACATTTGAAACCATGACATGATATAATGTACTTCATACATAATGTAAAAAAAATTGTGGGGCCCCTCAAGCTGGGTCCCGGGAGATAGAATCGTTGTGTAGCTTTTATTTTGAATTCTTGTTTTCCGCTTTCGATTTAACGCACTCTTGTGTCATGTGTCCGGGACGGGTTTACACTTTGCTAAAACATATGTATATCTCACAATAATGTAATATATCTGTGTTTTTCAATTTGTTATAAAATGAGAAGCGATCATAAAAGAAATATATACAGAAATTATTTTTCACAATCTAAATTTTAAACCAAACGAATTTTGTATTACGGATAATTAAGATAATGTAATATTTATATTGTTTAGTTTGTTATTATTTCTAAAATATGTCTATATCTTATGTATAATCATTTCCCTTTATTACTGACCTAAAATACGTCACAATTTTTTTTTCATTTTTTTACTATTACGTCACATGAATGAATTGTAAAAGGTTTGAGTTTGAATAGTGCCGTACACATGTTGACAATGCACATTAACCCATTTATGATGGGGGCTTCACACAGAGGGTGTGTGGAAGGGTCCCAGCTTGAGGAGGGCCCCCAAAATATTTTTACACTCACTATTAACTATATTATATCATGTCAGTGTATAGGGGCCCCGAAGAGGCCAAAATCCCTAGGTTTGGCACTGGCTTTACAGAACTATAATGTTTAAAGCTTTGATATTTCTTTCTTTTTTAAGAGGCCTAATGTTTTCCGCGTCTGCGGCCTTAACTGGATTGATGGAATATTATTTTTTTAATTGAATGCCAGATTAAATCTACACAACGATTCTATCTCTCCGGGCCCCAGCTTGAGGGGGCCCCAACATTATTTTTTACATTGAATATAAAGTACATTATCTCATGTCATGGTATCGAATGTCAGAACGCAGTAGCCCCCATAGAAGTCAAGCCCACCGGACCCCAAAATCCATAGGTTCGTCTCTGCCGGGTTTGCAATATCTTCTTAGTTAATTCTAAGTACGATATGTTGTACTATACTAAAGTGTGTATAACAGTAAGTAAACCATCTTCTAAACATGTAGCGTTTTGCTTAACTTACACGCACTCACTCACGTCTCTCTCTTTTTTTTAGAGCATTTTCGAAAAAAAAATGCTCTATTGTCCCCGTTTTGTCTGTATGTCTGTCCGTCATCACCCTAGATCTCAACAACCATAAGTCCTAGACCCATGACGTATATATCATTTTGTAGGTCTTGGCCTGCCATGTGTGCAGCAAAAGTCCATTTCGCGATCTGACCCCGAAAAAGGGGGCGTATTAAGTACCGTTTTTTACTATATAAGCTATATTAACAAAGGAGTACCCTACATATCAGGAACCATAAGTTCTAGACCCATGATGTATATATCATTTTGTAAATCTTGGTCTGCCAAGTGTACATCAAAAGTTCATTTTACGATAGGACCTCTTAGGGCTGAATATAAGAGTTTCTTAGGTACCGTTTTTGCTTATATTTTAAATATAAATAATAAAAGCTAATCAAAGGGGCGTAATCATTATTTATTTTGTAACAGTTATTCAACATGATTACTTCCCTCTCTATTTATCACAACCCATACGTAGCCACTGCGTACACGAAAACGCTCTAAAATGTCCTTTGTCCGAAACGGGAAAAAACTTAAATTGCTTGTTTTAATACGTCATGTTGAACGTTGTACAACATAAAATGAAGAACTGTTTAGAAAGGAGTCCATTGAAATATTAAGAATCAATTAAGATTCATCAATGATAATGTGTTGTGTGCGCAAATTATGCAGGCCATTGTTGGATGTTAGATTCAACGTTTTATAGTCGGGGCTGTTTTTGTTAAGCTTCGGGGCCAAAAAAATTATCTCATGTCAAAATGCAGGGGCGCACCCCAAAATAGGCCAAGCCCACCGGCCCCCAAATCCATAGGTTCGACACTGCCGGGTTAGCAATATTTTCTTAGTTAATTGTACTATGCTTCAATAAGTATAACAGTAAATAAACCACCTGCTAAAATGTAGCGTTTCGCTTACAGGCACTCACTCACGTCTCTCTTTTTTTCTTTAAATACGTCATGTTTAACATCATAAAACATAAAATGAAGAACAGTTTGGAAAGGATGCCATTAAAATATTAAGAAGGAATTAAGATTTTAAGAGTTTAATCATCGGGAGATGTTTATGTGAAAATTGTGTACCCATAGTGAGGATTATTTTCTTTGGTGTAAACTATTTAACATATGAACTTTATTTGATGTACTATTAGGTGTCCCTATTCTCAATGTTTACTAGTGAGATATAAATGTCGTGTGTATTTTATTTTAGGGTGGGAAGTGGAGTGTGGGGTAAACACAACTTCCGTGGGGGCGAAGTGTAGCAAAATATGACAGGGAAGAGGGAACAGAGGTTGAAATACTTCATTATTTCTTAAACTTCGGTACGACAAAAACACATGTTTGTCATTGTTTTTGATTAAAACAAAACAACTCGCATCACTTGACGTGATTGTTACATGTCAATAAACTGGTCTCATTAACTAATTCAATAGACATATATGCTAATGCTTAATAAATATGTTACAATTAATCTGACTTGTTTATTATGCCAATTTCATAATATGATATTATGACATATTAATTTGAATGTATTATATATACTAGCTGTACCCTGCAAAGCCTTTGCATAGCAATAGACTATTATAATGCCAGGGATTTGGGAGCCCGGGGGCCAGAGCAAGTAATGGGTCAATGGGTCAAATGGTTCGCAAAATTGGATGGGTCACATGGGTCATGGGTCAATTTTCCCTTACCCACGACCCATACATAGTCTCCGCCCGACCCTGTGTGTTTTGAATTAAACCCTAAAAAAAAAACCCGTCGCCGCGCGATTTTTTTTTTATTTGCGAAGAAAACAAAACGTGCCCTTTCTCTACACATTTGTATAGAAAATTATATGTCAATTTAATTATAATTTAATTTTATTTAATTATCATTTAATTATTTAATTTATAGGGGTACCTTATCTGGGTCTCTAAAAACGTTGCTATAGACTCAAACCAAATCAAATTCATATATATGATTAGGTGTGATGTAATTAGAAGAATAATGACTTTAAAAAAATTCAAAATGGTTTCTATTGCGACGGCCGCCATCTTAAAAATAACAACATTTAGAATATTGCGAAGATTTCCCAAACTACTAAAGATTTACAATTAAATCATATGTTTTCTTAAAGATTATAAGACACTTGAGAGAAAAAGGTATTATTTTATCAAAATATCTTAAAAAATAAGCAAATTTTTAATGTTATAAATGTAAGCATCTTCAAATGCCTAATTTTATGTTAAAATTCTGTAATAAAATCTTTATTTTGTGAAAATACTTTAAAGTAATGGGATAAAAACTACCTTATTCTCTGTAATATCCAGTTGTGATTACCTAACCAAAAAATCATATACCTAACTTAATTAGTAAAAAAAAATTAATGAAACTATTGTAGGATAAAGAGAGCTAAAATTGACAAAATGAGAAAAACGCATTTAAAGTTTTCTTTTCACTAAAAAATGTTTAATCCAAAATAACTGGTAGAATGTATGTTATTTTTTAATAAGTATAACATATATGCTATTAAAAAAAAACATTAAAACTAGACATTGAAATGTTCACTTTAATAAGTTAGGTCTTCTTTTACTTCCTTACTATTCTCCAATTCAATCCGCCTTTTTTTTTCAGATATTTACTTTTCCATATTGACTGACAAAAAATGTCACTTTTTGCTAATGAATTTTATGTTCTTGCTTCTTTGAATATATTCTATGATTGGGAACTGTCAAAATAATATTTATTAGATCACACGCAGCTTTAATTCCACAATTACCAAAAATTAAAGACGTCAGTGTCGGAAACGCAGCTGTAAGTACAGAGGACAGCGATGAAAACGTGTAATTTAGATCTTTCCTATATTTCTTGACATCGGTGGAAAGGTTTGAGAAAGAGATGGCTAAATACAACCAAGAACCAGTCCCAGAAGAAAAGATGCCTGGTCAATTTGATCCATTGAAGTGGTGGGCAGAAAGGGTCCAACGATTTCCACTTTTTTCAGACATCGCACGTAGGATATTCGTCATACCAGATTCGTCAGCGGAATATGAAAGACATTTTAGTTCATTTAATGCACGGCACGGCACATAATTACAGCACAACGTATCTGCATGCATCCTGAAACACTTGAACCTTTGTCAGTCATTTAGCATGGCTACAGAGGAAAACTGTTCCAATAAGTTGAAATTTTCCTTCAATAAAAAACGTTTATCTTTTTACTTTTTGTGCTTTAAATAGTTTATGGAAGCATATTTTTACTCTTAAACAATTTCAATATGTCCCATGTTAGCAGCTTGCTCCAATGGGTCATGGGTCATTGTGGGTCTGGGTCAAGAGCTTAATGGGTCATATGGGTCATGGGTCAAGCTCAGTGACACATTACTTGCTCTGCCGGGGGGGGGGTTGACCTCTTTCGGGACCCTGCATTTTGACATCCGATACAATGACATGAGATTATGTACTTAATATTTAATTTAAAAAATAATTTGGGGGACCCCTCCCCCACCCCCACCCTAGGTACGCCTCTGTGTTCAGCTTTGATACATATTTTCAAAATAATTTTGTTTGTTTTTTTAAGTTATGAATGAAATTAAAATCTACTTATTTGTTGTTTCTTTTTCTTACAACATCATAAAGGATAAATTATTTCAATTTAAAAAATGTCAAAGAGATCTAATTAGTTACTTTTCATTAAAACAACTAGAAACAATAAACAATAAATTAAAAAAATTTTAAAAATGTCCCCGAGAGGTATCAAACCTGGATAGTCAGCATAAAAAAAAAGAAAACCACAAGCTGCTTATCCATTTAGCCACCACGTCACACGATCGAAGTGATAACGTTAACAATCAGTCTATGTACAAAAAATAGCTTTTTATATAATTCATCCCAAAGAAAATAATCCTCATTATGGGTACAGAAGCTTAACAAAAACAACCCCCGACTATCTATTAAACATAATTTGCGCACACTACTCAATATCATTTTAAAATCTTAATTCATTAATAAGAAATCCTTGTTGTGTTTAGAATTCCGCAGCATTTCATTTTTATTCAAGAAAGATTCATGCGCACCAAACATACTCTCATTTAACATACATTGTCTCTTTTTAGTTTCTATAATTTTGGAATTCCCCAGACTATTTTTATAGAGACGGTCAATGACACGCGCTGTTTTTTTTTAACTCCGGAAAGGTGTGACGTAGAACTCAGACTTTTTTTTTTAGCGATGTAAGCTTTCAAATCGTACGGTGCCAAGTATTTGTAACGTACAGACATGCTGCTTTTATTGCCAATAGAATACTTTAACCGCACGGTTGTAGGTCTGTCGGTCGAACCACCGTCTATGTTAGCCGATTATGTATATAGTTGTAAAAGTTCCAAATATTAAAAAGTAATAATTAACAAATACTATCATTCAAATTATTGTAGTATTTATTACTACACCTAAAACAGATAGCATTTTAACATCGTCAAACGTAAACAATAGTAATAATCGAAAATCTCCGACGGTAAGACTAACGAGCGCGTTTTCGTATCTAATTTCGTAAATAATGTTCTTTTTCATAATATAAAAAAAGATATTCTGCAAATTTCTATACAAATTAAGTTCTCAGCTATTATATTATTTAATTTTTTTGAATAAATAGGGCTTTGATTTATTTTAAATTACAAAATAAGATTATATAGGCGTCAAACTAAGTAAAGTGGAAGAAAAAAAATCGAGCAATTATATTTAAATAGTACATTAACGCGCTCAAATATATATTACCGAGTTGGTTGGGATAGGTGTGGGAATAAACCAAATGGTTGCAGAAAGGGGGGGAAGGGGGGTCAAGCAGACGATTCAAGTTGCAATACCGCTAATATTTTAACCTCACGTCTCTCTTTTTTTTTTTAATACGTTATGTTAAACATGATAAATTATAAAATTATAAAAAAAAAGAACTGTTGGAATGGGGGTGTAGGATTTGGAAAGGAGTGTTTAACGGGGGGGGGGGGTAAGGAGAAGTGTCACGTGGTATTGTTAACAGGGTGAACATGCAGTTATACTAAATTATCATTTTGTAATTTTGTACATTGAGACCCACTGCGATTCGGGCATGTCTTGAGTGGAAGGGGGTGGCGGGCGTGGGAGGGAGGGAGTGAAGGATGGGTGTGGGGCTAAGTGAAAGAGAATTAATACATTATTAAAAAAATAAATAAGTATTGAGAAAGTGTCCTTTAAAATATTATGAATGAATTAAGATTAGTCAATGATTTGCTGTTGTGAGCGCATCACCATTTTTAACTCCAACTGCGTGCCAAATAGCCGGTCCGGGTACCGGGCCTGTTCAGCTAGTTTTATAATAAAAACCACAGAAACTATTTAAAACTGTAGATTTTTCAAAAAGAAATATCGAATCGAGACGCGGGCAAGAAGCCATTTTGAATTATTGTATTCCGCTTTCGATTTAACGCAGAATCCAAATGGAAACAGTGGCGTAGCTAAACGAGGCTAAGGGGCGGACTGCCCTGGGTGACAGCATATGGAGGGTGACACAATGTCACCTCCAACAATTTTTTTCAGCCAGGCTAAGGTGCGAAAATAGTCTGAAAAAGGAATTGTGATAAAAACCGAACCAACACATGTAATGTGACCGTTATGACGTCACATATTTCGAATTTGTCAAAAATAGTCTGGGCGAGTACAGCACTTTTGTTGAGTAATTTTTCTTATATTTTTTCTTATTATTTATTTCAAACAATGTTTGAAATAAGTGACGACTGTGGCTTTGTCAAATTATATGAAAGAACGTCGACGACAGCATAATATCAATGGAAGCTGTCGAAAGACGACAGCTTCCGTTGATATTATGCTGGCCGTGTACATCTTGTCAGACTCCAGCAAAGAAAAGACAGTCAGGTAGTATGTTCATACATGGCACCTGAAACACAAAACGAGTTAATTTCTCTTTTCGCAAAACACGTGACTGGAAAACTCGTTTCTGACATCAACAATGCAAAGTACTTTAGCATACTTTTTGATAGCACAATGGACGTTTTGCATACAGGTCAAATGTCAACCGTAATTAGATATGTACACATCAGCGGTAGTACAATTGAAGTGCCGGAGTCATTCCTTGGATTTTTTTATCTGAAAGGTAAAGAGCTACTATCCTCGAGAAACTAGAAAACGAAGGACTGGATATTCAGCAATGTCACGGTCAAGGGTACGATGGCTGGAATCCACGGTGGTGTGCAACAAAAATTCAAAGACATTAATCCGAAGGCAATTTTTGTACCTTGTTTCAATTATTCTTTGAGCTTTCGTGGCATTCATTCTTTTGCTAACGTGCAATTTTTTTTTTGAAAGTCTTAAGGCGCTGTACACTTTTTAGAGCATTTTCGAATAAAAAATGCTCTAATGTCCCCGTTTTGTCTGTCTGTCTGTCCTTCTGTCCACCATCACCCTAGATCTCAACAACCATAAGTCCTTGACCCATGATGTATATATCATTTTGTAGGTCTTGGCCTGCCATGTGTACATCAAAAGTTCATTTTACGATAGGACCTCTCAGGGCCGGGCTTCAGGGCTTCTAATGGGCTAATATATTATATATAGATTATAAGCTAAACAAAGGGCCGTAATCATTATTTATTTGTGTTATTTAACATGACTTACTTCCCTCTCTATACATGAAAATGCTCTAAAACGTCCTGTTTTTACAGGCTTAATTTTTGCTTGTTTTGCTATGTCGACCCATCGCTGGGATGTACTAGTAAAATACGCAGGTCTGACAGTGAAGAGACTGTCCACAACTCGCTGGAGTGCACATGCTGATGCAGTGAAGCCAGTGATACAGAAGTTAAACCAGTTTGTAGAAGCTATTGCTCTGTGTGATGTCGAAAAAAGCGTCATGACAAGATGAGCTGCGCACAATCTCTTGCCAGCTATATGGGACTTTTCTTTTATTTCTTTCTTGTTTTTCTTGGGTGACATTTTACAAGAACACGACTTAGCACAGAAGTACATGCAAAAACCAGGTATTACTATGGACATGGTTGCAAACAAAGTAAGGGATCTCAAGGTCTTTGTGGAAGAGCATCGTATGAAGGTTTTGACAATGCCGTCCAGCAGGCACTTGCGAAATGTGAAGAACTTGATATCCCTACAGAGAAGAGAATCATAAGAAAGAGAAGATTAACAGGATTGTCATTGCCGCAGGAGACCAAGAGAGCAATGTTAGAGTGTCTGGACCGTTTTCATATGGAGTTAGATACGCGAGGAAAGGCAGTGAATGACATTTTGCTGATTTTTTCTGCCGTTCAGCCAGACCATATTATTTGTGCCAACGACGTAGAAATACAGTTGTCTGTTACCAAGCTCACAGCCGTGTATGATGAGCTGTCTGAAGAAGACCTTTGTCTAGAAACTCCACGTTTAAGGCGACACCAAGCAGCGGAAATAAACTTGGAGGAAGCAAAGCACTAGACTGTACTGCAATTCCTACGGTTTATTATCAAGTGGGACTTAGTTGAATCATCGCTATATCTTACGCTGACTCTAAGATTCTTTCTGACAATGTGTGTTTCTGTGCCATTGTGTGAAAGAAGTTTCTCCAAAATGAAACTTATAAGAAAAAATACCTCCGGTCAACCATGAGCCAGTCGAGCCAGTCGAGATTGTCGGATCTGGCTGTTCTGGCAATTGAACACGACCTTAGAAGACAAATAGATTTTGACGATGTCATTGACCTGTATGCCACAATGAAAGCAAGAAGACATTCCTTCTAAGACATTCTTTTGGGCTGTGTTTTGCATTTAGATGTTCTAAAAGTGAACAGTTGCATTTTAAAAATCGTTGCATTTGAACAATTTGTTTAGTGGTATTGGATTCGGATTTTGTCTCGGATCATACATGTAAGCAGTAACATACCGGTCAGTAGAGTAAAGTAGAGCCAATAGGTAGAGTATGTATGAAAATTTAGCTACACCTAACCATTCAGCAAAGGGTCGTGTGGGGTCACTGAGGTGACATTTGAACGGACCGCCCTGGGTGACATGTACTCTAGCTACGCCATGAATGGAAAATTACGTATATAGATATATTAGGTTGGCTCACTTTATAGAAGAAAATAATAAAGTTTTTTTTTCATGAGCATTTTAGTTTTCTGGTTCACTGGGATTTAAAACATGTATATACCACATTTCAAACCATTAGAGCCCGATAAATACTGCCTCAGTGCACTTGTTATCTCATGTTTTATGTTATTCGGCAGTTGCATTAAATGGAAATTTTGCGAGGTTTAAAATGCTTTTTTTTACAATTGTATTACACAGTAGAAATTAAACAGTAAAATAATACTTGTTACATGACAAATTAACCTAACTGTATTGCGTAGAATTTCTAAGTACGCCATTCAACAATACGCTTAAAATTTTTTTTTAGTCTGTGCTTTCTGAGTCGTGAAGGTCGTCATGATGCGATCTCTTCAGCATAGTTGATATTTTGCATCTGTAAAATCTTTGCGATGCTGTTCAACAATTTGTAGCAAGTACTGCTTTTCCTCCTCTTGTTTGGTGAAGCCAGTGCAATTACCCGATCGGCACAGTCATTGACAACTTTCAAGGAAGAGACCACTGCTGTAGCCTTCAGAAAGGATTGAGTTTGTTGCCAGGTGGAAGCATCAGTCATGATAAAATTTGAGGGAAGCAAAAGAGCATTAAAGAAGAGCAGCGATGACGAGATCACAAAATCCTTTAATGTCACATTATGAAGTGCAAAAGGATCATTTGAGCTGCACCTTTCTTCTTTCTGATCATCAGAAGTTTTCTCAATGAATTGCCTCAAGCAAGCAGCAAGGCTGTTTTTCTCATCCACTGAGACACGTTGAGAAAAGAGAACCAGAGGAATGAGTTCTGCACTAAGGTACCAGAGAGATCGTCCAATCGTTTTCAATGCAGCCTGAGAAATAGAGGGAGAAACATTATTGTAATTAAAAAGAAACTTGATGAAATCCAAATCATTTAGAGGTGCGCTGCTGGAATTACACACTAAATCCAACCTTTAATGTAAACCAAGGATACAAAGATACCAAATTCTGCAATTGATCTGTTTTCATGCTTAGTCAGCTTTAATTGATGACGGAAGAGATAAATCTTCATGATGTAGATTATTTTAGACATCCACCTTAAATGGTGATAAGCTCCTGGAACACCAAAACGCAGAACTTCTTAGTAATATTCACATGGCAAATATCTTGAGTTATCTTTCATTTGGAGGATATTTGATCAAAATGTGATGACTTCTTGTTTTAATGGCTTGAGATTTTGCTCCAGTCAAACATCGTGTCATAAACTAAATTCTGCCTGTCTTATTTTTTTAGCCAAAACGTCTTAAAGCGCTTGAATAGTAGCACATACGGTCCAGTTGTACCACCCCCAAAAGTCTTTTTGAAGACTTTTGCACATATCAACTCAAGTATATGATATCTGC
The DNA here is from genome assembly GCA_021962125.1 of Bulinus truncatus. Taxonomy (NCBI): domain Eukaryota; kingdom Metazoa; phylum Mollusca; class Gastropoda; family Planorbidae; genus Bulinus; species Bulinus truncatus. Next base: position 12,552,544 of record JAGDYQ010000003.1, on the reverse strand, counting down.
AGGTAACCAAAGAAGCTTCTTACTTAATTTATTTTCAAGAATAGCACACGTTCCATTGATGTGGCCTGTGTTCCCCGTTGTTGTGTCGAACGACATGGCTGAGTTCTTTTCTGTCAATCGCCAATCCTTTTAAATATTTGCAACTGCCTCTGAAACATGTTTCCCTGTTCCTTGTTCATCTTTTGACACACCCAAAAGCATCTCAACTCCTAATCCAGAGACGAGGATAGCTGCACGGTCTTCCTTCTCTGGACTACCATCTATAGCATGCAGTAACTTCCCATCAAAATGGACTACCAGTGGACCATCAACTTGGAAGCTTTCTTTGATATCAGCTACTTTTTTGGATTGATGTTTTTTTTTGGCTCTTTGCACGCTACTCCTTGACAAAGCAATATTCTTTGCTTCTGCATCACCAACTCTCGTCACAGAAGGATATGAAATGCCTGTCTATCACTGATTCCTGTGCGATCAAGAGCAGAGGCTACCAATCGCAAAACAATATCCATAGCTTTCAAGCGACTTCGTTTAGGCAGAAATGATGTAGATTTCTTCGGCACTGGAAAAAACTGGTTGTCGTCTTCCTTCTTTGAACAATCACTGCTGCTTGGTACAAAGAGGTCAGCAAGCATGGTTATGGATTACATCAACATCTTTTTCCTTTTCCTGTGCAAGTCTTTCAAGTAACCTATTCTTCCGTTTTTGAGCTCGCTGTTCCTTCTTTGCAAATGTTTTGTCTTCAGTTCCCATTACTATTTTGCGTTCAGTTCGCTGGTCATGCAAGAAAAGCCTGTCTTCTTCAATACTGATCATAATGATGTGTGCGATATCAAAGATGGATGATGTGAAGCTAACAAAGTCATCTTTTCTACACGTTGAACCTATCCTCCTCTTTTGACATTCTTCTCAACCTCTCAGTACTTGTCAATAGGAACTCCCAACCTTTTAATAGTAGCCCGTTTTTCAGCAGTAGGGATACGCGCTTTATCCCAAATGCACAACAGTCTTTGCACGACATCATAAATATCTATCTTGGGTACTTTATTAATTTTGTGTAAATGAAAGTATACACTTAAAAAATAAATTTGTCGCTGTTAGAAGATCTAGTTGTCATAACTAAATGAATGATATTTATATAGCCGCAACACTTGATCTTATAACACTTGATTTTTTATAACTAAATTGAAATGCAGTGGTGAAGCTGGATATTTATATGACAATCAAAACTTCTAAACTTTTCTAGAACTTCCCGGAACCTTCTCAAGTTTTTCCACGTTTTTCTAAAAGCTTCTATAACCTTCTAGAGATTTTATAGAACCTTCCAGAATTGTATTCATTTTTTCTAAAACTTTCCAGAAACTTCTAGCAATTTCTGTGTGCTTTATATATACATACTCACATTCAAAATTCATTCAAAATGATTTAAAACTTCACTGTCAATGAGACAGTACTAAATAAAGTCACATATTCATGAAATTTGTTTCTGTGCTTTTTGAAGGTAAAGGAAACACAAAAAAATTTGACAAAAGTTAATTTTGGCCAACCTATATATATATATATATATATATATATATATATATATATATATATATATATATATATATATATATATAGGGTGGGCCAAACGTTGTTTTTTTTTTTGGAGTTGAGAATTTGAAACATATTTAAAAATTTGCCTATGGTCCTACTGATTGTAAAAATGTAAAATTTGTAAATATCAGATAATGTCTTCCACTCCCAACTTTTAATTCAAGATGGTACGGGGGGGGGGGGTTGTACTATGTATAAAAAAATAAAGAAAAAATATTTTTACATTTTAGATACTAAAACATCTCAAAAATTTATTAACCTCTTTAAAATTATTTCAAGAGAAAAAATTTGATGTTAGATAATTTATCTTTTAGTCTTTTGTTTATTCTGTTTGTTTATGCAAGAGCTTGCATAATTATTTTCTCGCGCCAAATAGTAAATTAGTCAATCGCGATCAAAATCAGTTGAATTAAACGAAATAATCGTTGTTGTTATTATTAGAATGACACAAGTTCCCCGTATTTTGGATAGTAATGGTGGGGGGAAAATGTCATTTGTAGAAGAACATTGACGAAGAAAATCGATCATCAGTTTGAGTTAATTCCCAAAAAATATTTCATTAAAATGAGACATATGATTTTTTATGTACAACAGCAGACAGATATATGGTCAGTAAATAACCAAAGCTATCTGGGTATGACAGCACATTGAATGGGAGGCAATCTCACCAGAACTTCAGTATCACTGCTATGCAGACGCATTATAGGCACCCAAACATTCGACAAAATTGCTGAAGTCATTAGTGATGTTCATTCACACTTTGGAATTGAAATTTCCAAACTAAAACACACTGTTACGGATGGAGCTAGCAACTTTTGGAAAGCTTTTGAAATATTTCATAATGAAAATGAAGATGATGAAATTCTATTTAAAGATATTGACTCCCTCCAAAAAGCGATCTAGACGATGTTCCTAATTTGGATGAAAATTCAGTAGTTCTATCTAAACAACAGAGATTGCAACAACTGATGCAGATCGTGCAAAGTCATCCGCCATACATACCAGGCAATGCAATTCAGTGATAGGGAAATGTCAGGCGATCTGGAACTGTGTGCATAGAAGTTCCAAGGCCTCTGGTGCAGTCAAAGCTATTTGTGCTGATGTTGGAAACAAGGTGGCGTTTTACTTATGTTGCAATTTGTCGTTTGCTAGAATTGAAAAAAAATGTATGACTTTTGTTTGTCCAAGGAGTTAGCTTAATTCAAATCAACCGATATTGATTTTTTAAATGAAAATTAAATGTGTTTTTCAACCTTTGGCTTCTATACTTGATACACTGCAATCCCAGAATGATTGCTATTACGGTAAGTTGATTCCTAGCACTATGCAGCTTCGTCATTCGCTTTGTCAAACTAAAAACAATAATCTTGTTTATTGTCAACCATTGGTTTCAGCCATTCTCAACGGAGTTAAAAAAAGATTTGGTGCAATTTCGGCAGCGGTTTCACATACACAATATAAACTACGTTGGGTTCCACCAAGAGATATAGACTTAATAAAAAATCTGTTTATTCAATCAGTTGCATCAGCAATGGAAACACAATCGAATGCAAGTGTTGCTTCTGAAATAGATGATGATTATGTCTATGAAGAGACTGGTGTGAATTTAGAAAAAGTCCATAATGTTAAAACAGAAGTTTCCTGTTATTTGGCTGATGCAGATAGAAATGTAAATACATTGGATAAGTATCCATATGTCAAAAAAGTATTTGTTCAATTCAATACAGCTTTGCCATCTTCTGCAGCTGTTGAGAGTTTGTTTTGTGTAGGAGGACAAATTAAAACCATCAGGTGATAATTTTGAAAAGCTGCTGCTGTTAAAAGCAAACAATGAATTTTTAGCTCAATAAATTGAAGTGATTTAATTTTCAAATTTTTTTGGATGAACATGTTTTTTTTTTCACACTGACATTAAAATTATATTTTAGAAATTATTTAAAAAAAAATGAGTTTATGAATTTAATATATTTTGCTCACTGAGTTTGAGTTAAACTTATTGAAAAAAAAATGAATTGAGTTTGAGTTAAACTCTTTTTAGAGGAAATGAGATGAGAGTTTGAATCAAATCATTTTGGGGAGAGTTTACACAACGCTATATATATATATATATATATATATATATATATATATATATATATGCCTATATATATATATATATATATATATATTAGAAATCGGTTAGATTTAAATGCTTTGCTTTTATCTTGTTTTGTTTATGTTATGAACAAAATTTAAAATTCATCTATTTGTATTTTCCTTTCGTTACACTACCTAATCGATAAATTAATTTTAATAAAAGAAAATATTAAAAAAAAAATTCCAGAAATAACTAATTAGTTGTTGTTTCTTTTCATTAAAACAACTATTATATCCTTGTTTGATTATCATGCTGTTCCCCTTTTGTATGTTAGGTGCTTGGGACCTGGTTTTTGTAAGGGCAAGCATTCATTTATGCGAGTGATGTGTGTCATTTACCTATGGCTTGGCAGAAAATTACCCACGCAATAGCCTGCACTTTTGGTTGGGGGGGGGGGGGAATCTACCCGCGCAATAACATTGACCAATAGTAGTGGTTTCCAAATTCTAAAATTATAAAGAAGGAGTTACAGAAAGGTTTGTTGGGAGTTTATGAAGTTCAGAAAGAGTTCAGACAAAGAGTGATGTATTTAATTTATTTATAATATCTTTTTGATTCTCATTAGTAAATAACACTTATTAAAGTTCACTTGTTATTCATATAAGGGATTGTGACGTTTAATCATTTAGAGCATTAGTGAGATACGACAACAACCAAAAGGGAAAACTATTTTTAAAAAATGTGATGGATCCTAACCTGATTTGCCAGCATGCAATCAAATAGCTTAGTCATACACACTATGCTTTTATTTTATTCTTTTAAAGATCGCTTTATTATTTTGCACTTGCACTTAGTCTTATTTTGTAATTTTAAAGAAAATAATTAAAGGAATATTTCATTTTAAAATGAAATAATATGTTAGCTGAGAACATTATTTGCATAGAAATTTTGCAGAATTTTTTTTTAATATCAGAACGAATTCATCGTCGGAGAATTGCCGTAACCTTTCATGATATATGCTAACTCTGCTTGCCAACAGCTACCCCAAGTACGAGAGATACTGTTCATGAGGTTTAAAGCTAATTTTAAAAAAAAAAGTGGATTTTGGCCATGTAATTTCTAAAAAGAAAAAAAAAGGGGAGATGTATGTCAGAGTGCTCTGTGTTATATGATAGAGTGTCTTGTTTTATCAAGACTATAAGGTTACCTTGGCAAAAACATGTCAGCTGCAGTACTGATATCTTCAAATTTAACCGGAAAAAAGTATGACTGCTGAAAAGAATTAATGATTATGTTTAATGAGGACAATCCAAATAGATATTATTTTCCTCCACTGCAGGAATCTCTGTGAAAATCTGTATTGCAGCTGAATCGCATCGTAAATCATGTCC